>JAMAKT010000021.1:0-498228 GCA_023628415.1 Hypoxylon sp. PDH2405
CTTATAAAATAAAGGTTTAAATATTTTAAATTATTATTAAATTTATAAAATATTTAAAAATTATTAATAAGAAATTAGAAAACTTATATGAATAATTTATAATATTATTAATTACTTTATATTAATAGATTAATATATGAAATATAAAATGTAATAATATAATAATAAATAAAGTATATTTTTAATAAAGTATTTTAAAAGATTAAATAATATTTTAAATAATTTTATTATAAGTTATATTATTTATATTATTTATTTCCTAATTATTATTATCTTTTCTTTAATAAATAGGCTAAGAATTAGGCATAAAGGGATTAACTTAAGTTATATTTATAAGTTAAGCTTTATCTTTATTATTTGAATATTTATATTTTAAAAGAATAAATAGTATATGCTATAAGATTTAAATAATAGAAATATCATAAGTTATATTATAAATCAAAGATATTTTTTAAAGTTAATGAATAATAGATTATATAATTAGATCATTTAGTTTATATATATATTAATTAATAATTAAATTTATTAATATAATAAAAGGAATTATTTATAAATTAATATAAGAATATTTGTTAGAATAAAGCTAATATTTAATGTTATAATCATAAAGTATATTATTATAAGATATATAAAGATAATTTAATAATATACTTTTAATATATTTTAAATAAGGTATATATTTAAACGCTTTAATAAAAGATTAAATATTTCCTTAAATAAAAGGAATATTGGAAGGCTATAATGAATTTCTAAAAATAAGGGATAAAGCTTAAGCTTTAAAATTATTTAATAAAGAATTAATCATAATAATAAGGCATATTTTATTAAATAATAAGAAGTTTATCTTAATAAATAATATTATAATATTAATATTTTTATAAATATTAGAGTTAATAATAAGACTTATTCCATTAAATAATATAAAGTTTATTTTAATAAATAATATTATATATTCTTTAATTTTATCAAATCTTAAATTATTAATATTAATGGGAAAATCATTACTTATTAATGATTATTATAAAGTTCCTTTATTATTAAAATAAATAGCCCATATTTTCTTTAGATTATAATGGTATATAATGCATAAAATAGCTTTAAAATACTTAAAAACTTTGGTTTTTTTTTTAATAAATGTCATAATAATTAAAGTATTTATTAATTATTTAAGTATAATTTAAAAATATAAAAGAGTAATTAATAAAATAAATTAAAAGCTTAATTTAAATATGCCTTAAACTTAAGGAATATTTAAATATAAGATAAAGTAATTTATTACTTAATTATAAAGGTTTTATATAAGGAAGAAAAATTATAATAGTTTAATGTAAAGAATTCTTTTTTAAATAAATATAAAAAATAGTTAAAATAATAACTAATTATTTAATAATAAAATATAAATAATTTAAGGAATTAATATATATTCTTAATTTACCTAAGAAATAAGGCATATATTATAATATTATTTAAAAGTTATACGTAATAAAGTATATTATCTTATAATTTAATAAGCTTTATTAAAATTAAAAAAATTCCTAAATAAAAGAGTAATTTAAAAGATAATTAAAAACTTTTAAATATATATATGTAAATTATAAAGCTTTATTTATTAATATTTTTAAAGTAATATCTAACCTAAACGATTTATTAATTATTCTTGGATTAATTCTTATATTATTATTTTTATTATTATTATTAAAATTATCTTTTTAACATTTAATAAAGTCTGGCGTATTATTATTAAAGGATTTTATAGGCTTTACCTCATTTTTTAATTTAATACCTAATAATTTAGGATTATAATAAATATCTTAAATAAATATTTAAGTAATTATATATAATGTTTATATTTAATTATTCATTAATTAACTTTAATGCTTAAAAAAGAAATTAAAAAAACGTAAGTATTTATATAAGGCTTTAAAGAGGCAATCCCTTTTAAAATATTATATTATAAATGATAATAAATATATTTAATATATTTATTATTATAATTAAAATATTAAAATTAAGTTATTAATAGGTTTAGGATAATTTATATAAGCTTATATTTATAATCCTTCTTATATTTAGTGTATTAATTATTTTATAAATTAAATAGATCCTTATATTTATATTTAATTTTATTATTTAATACGTTTTTAATATATATATGGTATAAATTATTTTAATAAATCCTTAAAGGCTTTTTATTTTTTATAATTATATGTTTATAAGGAATTATTAAAAGATAATTACCTTAAATAATTATTATAAACATAATTCTATAAGGTTATAAAAATGAAATATATTAAGCTTTATTTAAGGTAATAGCCTTCCTCTTACGCTTATAAGCATTTAAGGAAAATGTTAAAGGAGTAATAATTAAGATATAAAAAGGAGTAAGAAAAGGAATTGTTTATTTATTAATAATAAAAATAAATAACGGAACTAATAGCTTATTATTTATAAGAATATTATAATTATTTATAAATATTGAAGCTATTAAAAGATAGTTTAATAACTCCTCTATCTTAATTAATAACTTATAAATAAGGAGATTATTAATAGAAGGTTCAATAAGAAATCTAGGATTGTTATTATTATTATTATTAAAGAACTTAATAATTATATACTTAAAGGAATTAATAAATAATAGATTAAAGATATTTACAAAAGTAATTAAAGGAATAATTAAAGGAGTAATAGGAGAAGTAATTAGCGAAGTAATTACTCTAATAATTATTAAAGTTATAATAGGAATAAATGATTTAAATTTAATAAATATTGGAGTAGTTAATGAAGCTTAAGCAAATGATTTAGCCTTTATAACAATAGTAGTAACAATAGTAGCAAACTTAGCTTAGCGGGTTGCTTAAGCTTTGACGAGGTTATTAACACATTTATTAAGCATATTAAATTAAAAAAGGAGTAATTAAAAAATAAAGTTATTTATAAATGACTTAAAAAATAAAATTAAAAAAAAGGTTTAAAAAAGCTTATAATAAAGTTAAGTTATATATAAGTAATTAAAGAAGTTTTGTATAAGCTATTTTAATGTTTTAAAAAATTGTAAAGCTATTTACACATGCTTAAAAAATCATTATTAATTTAATTATAATATTTTAAGCTTTTATATAAAATTATTAAAATTATTTTATTAATTGCCTTATTGAAAAGATAATTATATTATATAAGTATTACTCCTTAAATAAAAGGATAAAATGCTTTTTTATTTATTTATTTCTTTTATTATATATTTAATTAATATATTATATAACGCGTTAAAAAAGATTAAATAAGGTTAATTAAGCTATTATCAGATTAGCTAATAGCTTAATCCCAAGCCATATATAACTAAAAGATATATTATAAATAAAATATGAGATTTAAACCATGTGCTCCCGTATATAATCTTATAAGCAATTTCATACGTATATTTAAAACGCGTTATTCATTAGGAACAAAGCTTCCTTTTACTTAATAAATTATACTGTTTAATCATGTAAGAGCTTTAACACCATAATAACTATATAATAATTATTTTATTAAATAATAAAATATACAATTAAAATTATATTAATTTAATAATTAAAATATAATTTTATTAAATAATTAACTAACTATTATATATTTAATAAATTTTATAATAAGATTTATCTTATTATATATATTATTAAATAAACTATAATTTTAAGTTTTTAATATAATTACGCATAATAAAAAACCTAACCACATTATTATTAATTAATATACTATTATTAATTTAAACTTAACCTAGAAAATATTTAATATACTTTTCTTATAAATAAATAAATATAATTTTCTTAAGACATATATAATACTTTAATTATATTCTTTACTATATTTTTTTATCCACTTTTATTTTCCTTAAAAATATATTTTAATTAAAAGGTAAATAAATTAATTATCTCTTACTTTTAACTAAAATAAAGCATTATATAATAAATAAAAGGTTATATACCTAATCACATTTATTAAAAATCAGCCGTTTTATATGTTTAAAGAGTTAAGTTAATACTTTATTTAACCATAATAATGTATACATAAATAATAATATAAATAATTAAAATCTTAACGATCTTAATGTTTATATTAATAATAATTTACCTCTTTATTTAGCTAATAATAAAAATAAAGACGTAAAAAATAATAAGAATAATATTATTTATAATAAAAATAAAAAAAATAAAAGTAAACATTCCTTATTTATTATTTATATATATCTTTAATATTTTAATTAATATTTTATTATAGTAATTATAAACTTAAACATAATTTATATAAATACTTAAGAAAATAATATAAATTATATAAAACATTTAACTTTAAATTTATTTAATATTAATATAATAATAGTATATAATGAAATAAATAAAAATAATAATAATTTAAAAAATATAAATAACTTAAATTTATTATACTTTTTTAAATATAATATTTTTAATAAAGGAAAAACTTTAAACATTTCTTATTTAATTAATTTACATTAAAATAAAGAAATTATTATACTTAAGTTTAAAAAAGCTTTTACTATATATATAAAGCTTAATAAACTTAATTATAAAGAATAAAACTTTTTACGTAAAATTTTATAACTTATTTAAAATAACTAAAATAATTAAATTATAAAAATTATTAATTTTCTAATATAATTATTAACTTTGTCGGGATTGCGATCCATTAGATTGATTAAATAAGCAAGTAGTTTGTGCGAAGTGCTTATTTTATACATTAAAATTCCTCGTTTATACTTAAATCTTTTCTTTTACACACTTATATTAATGAATACGACACTACCTTTTCCACACATAGCTAATTAGCTTAACTCCTTTATTAAGTAAATTAATAAACCTTATTTATTTAATAAACTTTTATAAGCCGCTTTTATAAATATTTACCTCTTATAAATATATAATAAATAAATATATTATTAAAAATAATGAAATTATTTACTAAATTTTAATCTTATTAAGCTTAAAAATATAAGAATATAAAACTTTATTATTAAGATTAAAAACATAAATATAAAAGGTATAATAATAAAAGTACTAATATTAAAAATATTAAAAATAATAAAGAATATATAATTAATATAATACTTAAATTTATTAACCTACCTTTATTTTTTTTAAATATATATAACTTTTAACTTTATTAAAGATTTATATACTAAACTAATTATTTTTATTAACTACTTAATAAAATTATACCATATATATTATTAATATAATTTAATATATACCTTTAATAATATATATTTACATTTTAAATTAAGCTTTATAATATTTCTAAACAATTAAATTTACTATTATTATATTAATCCATTTTACTATTATTATAAAATTAAAGATAATTTAAATAATATAAAATCATTTTATATTAAAAGGGTTTATAACTTTAAATATAATATACATATAAATTTTTATATTTAGAAAAATATTAAACAATTACTTCTAAAAATTTAAAAATATTATAAATTTTATAAATATAAATAATAACTTAATAATATTATTTTTAATCCATTATAAGAAAAAAATAAATTAATATTCTTATTAAACTTTATATATATCTCAAAAATAAATACGTACGTTTTGTTTAACATACATTATAATTATATATTTAATAAAATCCTTTAAAATCTTTACCTCCTTATACTTTATCTTAAAAAAAAGAAAATTAATAAAGTAAATATTTATTAATTAAAATATTAAAACGTATAATTTAAATTAAAAAATATAAAATATAAATATTATTATATTTAATGGGTAATTTTTTTTAATTAAGATATTTTAAATAAATTCATTATTATAAAAATTATCCTATTATATTATATATATCTTATTTGGGATAAATTTAAATTTAAGGTATATAGTTATTATAAATATAAATATACTTAGGATTAAAAGATATATAATGTTAAGAAAATTAAAAGCTTATTATATTTTAACTTTATTAATAATTTTAAGGTCTTTTTTAATTTATATTAATCTTTAATAAAAGTTTATGTTATTTTAATAAAATTAAATAAGTTAAATTATTTTCAACCCAATAATATTTATCCTTTAATATTTAAGTTATATAAATCTAATTTTACTAATATTGTAATAATATTTAATATATTAAGGGATTTTAATAAAGGCATAAATATAACTATAAAAGAAAAAAACGTTAAACTTTATACATTTATATTAGCCTTTATAAGAAATATGTTATAATAAATAAAGAATTATAGATTTAAAGGCCTTAAAGCTAAGAAATTTTATTATTATTATTTTATTATTTTTAATTAAAAGTTTAAACAAATAATTATTATTCTTAATTTTAATATTATTAAATATAAAAGATTTTATTATTAAATTAAGTAAATAAAAAATATATTAACTAATAAATATATTAATATTATAATTAAGGCTATTTATAATATATAATAAGGTTTATTTAACCTATATTTACCTTTTAAAACTATTATATTAGCTTTAAATTTAATATTTTCACATTTATATAACCTTATATATTTTAAATATAATAAAATTATTAATATAATATATATATTTCTTATAAATAATATATTAATTAAAGAAATATTAATTTTATATATCCTTAAATTATATATATAACCTTTTTTATATAATATAACTTACTTATAATTATTAAAATATTACTTAATTAATTATTTTATATCCTTTTATATTATTTAATTTATAATTATTCTTATATTTCTTTATAATTAGCTTTAACTATTTTATATAAAAGGTAATTTTTATTAAAAAACTAAAAAATTTAAGAACTTAATTAAGTTCGTTATTATAACCTATATAATTATTACAAAGAATAATATCTTCATAATAAAAATTAAAGCTTTAATATAAGATTAAAATAATATAAAGTAAATAATAAAAAAAGTAAAAGAATTAATAAATTAATTATTTATCATTATATTAAGATTTATAAGATTATATATAAATTCAACCGCTTTAAATATATCTATTAATAAAACCAAAAAAGAAAATAAGAAAAAACAAAAGAGGTAATATATTAATAATATTTTTAAATTAAATATTCACATTAGAATCCATTATTTTAAATTTATAAAAAAATATAAATTTATAATTAATTATAATATCCTTATTAAAAAGGATAAATATTAATAAACTATCCATTAATTTTATATTAGCTTAAATAAAAGATAATTATATATTATTATACCTTTAATAAAATTAACATTATTAATTAATATTATTTTAAACTAATATTTAAGAATAAGCTTAAATTTAACTAACATAAATATAAATTCTTTAAATATTATATATATAAAATAAATTATTTAAATATTAAACTTATATTATTAATAAAGTATAATAATAAATAAATATTATACTTTATCCTTTATAATATATTTAATAAAGATAATCTTAAGCTTACTTATAAAATATAAGAACTATATTAAAAATATCCTTATTTATTTAAACGGATGTTTATTTATTTGGATTAAAATAAACTTAAAGATTTACTTAATTTAATTAATATTAAATTAGAAATTATAATATCCTTTATAATTACTTATACTAAAATAATTATTATTAATTATATCTTTTCTAAAAAGGTAAGGAAAATTAAACATATAATATATAATAATGAAATCCTACTCATTTATATTAATATCCTTTTATTTTAATTTATTACTAATCTTAAATATACTTATTTATAAGATTATAAATATAATACCTATTTTAAATACCTTATAATATAAAAATCATATATAAGAATTTAATAAACTTACAAATTTATATTTAATAATAAATACATAAATATCCCTAATATTATATTATTATAATATAAAACTTTATAAAATTATAAGTATAAAAGATAATTAATATATAAATAATTTAATTATATTATAATATTATTAAAAATTACTTTATATTTAATAAAGATAATTATATTTAATATTATGGTTAAAATAACTTTAAACGTATTAATAATATATTTTTATTTAATATTTAAAACGTTTAACATATATTCATTATTATTACCTCTTTATAATAAAAACTAAATTATAATCCCTTACTTAATTTAAAGGTTATAGAAAAGGTTTTTAAAAAACCTATTATTATTAACCTTTTTATAATTGAATTAATAAAGCCATATATAATTTATATTAAAAAAGTTAGAATTCTTTATATAAATTAAAGTATAAAATAGTTATAAATAAAAATAAGCTTATTTAATATAAAGTATTAATCTTTATTATTTCATATATAAAATAATTAAAATTAAAGAATAATATATTATATTAAATTAAATAAAATTAAGAAAATTAAAAGTATAAGATATTTAAAAGCTTTATTAAATATTTAAATATTTAAAATATTAAGGGTAATTATTTATATATAAATCCATAAAACCTGAAAAATTTATATTAGCCTTAAAAATACTTAAATAAAGCTAATAATATTTAGTTTTTAATTATTCACCTAAATTTCTTAATCTTATTATTAATTAATTAACTCACTTAATTATTTTCTTACTAAACTAATATTTCCTTTACTATATAAATAGTAATAAAAAACCTACTTAAATAACTTTCACATTATACCATTAAAATACATTAACATTATAAGTAATAACTTTAGCAAAATGCAATAATATATTAATATTTTAATTTAAATTTTAATAAAGCGTTAAAATTATAATTTAAGCTTAGGCAAAAGTTAACGCTACATTAATATTAAATATAAAGTTAACAAAATATTAATATATTTAATAAACCTAAAAAAAATCTATTAATATATTAACTTTATATTATACTCTATTAAATAATAAGTTTAATATTATTAACAACCTTAAAATTAATAAAATTAATACTAACATATATTATTAAACTATAATAACGAAATAAATATATAAAGTTATAACGGCAAAATAAATATATAAAAATATTATATAAAAAGCTTAATACCTACCTTATAATACCTATATATAATATAAAATCACTTATTTATATATAAAATACCTCATTATAAAATAAGCTTTTATAAGTTTTATAAAATAATAATATTATATTTAATATTTGCAATTTTAAAAACCATTTTTTAATAATAATTATTCCAATATATAATAAGTTTAAAAAACTAAAACAATTTTATATCTTAATACAAATTAAATAATTAAAACGGTTCTATTTTTAATATAAATTAAATAATTAAAACGGTTTTATTTTTAATATAAATTAAAAAATTAAAACGATTTTATTTTTAATATAAATTAAACAATTAAAACTACCTTTTTATATTTTAATATAAATTAAATAATTAAAATAATTTTATATTATATTTATTCTTATAATAAAAAATAATTTTAAATATAAATAATTTTAATTTACAAATAATTCCAAATAATAAAAATAACTTTATTTTAAGTTAAAAATAACTTATTAAAACGTTTACTTTAAGTAAAACAAATTTATTTTAAAAATGCATAATATTTATAAATATTATTATAATAAATAAAATAATTATTTTCATTTAATAACTATTTTAAGTATACGCATATTGCCGTTATAATAAATGATTTATTAGCTTAAAGCGAGCTCGGCTTTAAAATATTAAGTTAAGATAAATAAATATTACGTAATCATTATATACACTTAATTAGTATAATTACTAATAATAATCCTTAATTATAAAGCTTAATTAATTATTATTAATTATGTTTTTAATTATTATGTTTAATTTAAATTATTCCTTAAAACTTTACTTTATATAATCTTAATACGGATTAACTTTAATCCGTAGATTTAAAGGGATATTTAATTAAACTAAACCCTTATTTTTATAATAATAAACACATAAGAACGAAAGGTATTACATAATTACTATATGCACTTAATTAATATAATTACTAATAATAATCCTTAATTGTAAGGCTTAATTAATTATTATTAATTATTATTATTATTATTATATTTAATTTAAATTATTCCTTAAAACTTTACTTTATGTAATCTTAGTACGAATTAACCTTAATTTATGAATTTAAAGGAATATTTAATTAAATTAAACCTTTATTATTACGTAATTATTATATACACTTAATTAGTGTAATTACTAATAATAATTCTTATTTATAAGGCTTAATTAATTATTATTAATTATGATTTTAATTGTTTTATTTAATTTAAATTATTCCTTAAAACTTTATTTTATATAATTTTAGTATAGATTAACCTTAATTTATAGATTTAAAGGGATATTTAATTAAATTAAACCTTTATTTTTATAATATACCCTTTAAGATAAAGCCGTTAAGGCAAATCTTACGATTATTTCTTAGTTTTGTTTAGGTTTTTAGCTATCTTAAATTACTTTTAAATTATTCCTTAAATCTTATAGTTATTTATTTAATAATCTTCCTTTAATATTTATTAATTTTAACGCTCTATGAAATTAATTAAAAGTAATATTTAATAAGGCTTTTATGAGATTATTGGTTAATATTTCTTTAGTATTAACGTATATTATAATAATTAATCCTTTTAAATATTTTTACCTTAACTAATAATTATGAATATTTATGTATTATAAGTTAGTTTTTAACTTTTTGATTTTTTTAGTTATAAGTTATATAATTTATAAATTATTACATTTAATTGAGAGCTTTTTCAAATTAAGAAAAACCTTTAGTTTAATAATTAATTAAAATTGGAATAATCTTTCTTTTATAACTTAAGAAAGAGTTAAAAGCTTTACTTTTATTATTAATATAGTAATTATCTTTTATTTATTAGCTTATTATTTTATTATTCCCTTAAATAACTTTATTATATATGTTTAAAAGCTTTTTTAATTAATTAAATTATTTATAAATAATATATTAATTTAAACTTTAAAGTTATTTTTATTTTTTAGCTTAAGTATTAAATAATAAATGTTATATAAGTATTAAATTATTTAATTAATAGCTTTATAATATCTTTAATTAAGATTAGTATTGAATTATAATAGTTAGGAATATATAAAAGTTATATTTGGTTTTATAATAATTATTACGTATAAAATTAAACCGATTTTTTTTTAATATAGATTAATTAAGAATATAAAAGTTATTCCATTATATAATAATAGCTTTTTTTTACTTATTAGGTTTTTAATTTATTTAATGCTTTTAAGAGTTAAATTAGTGATTTTTTTAATGTATATATTTTGATTTAGCCATATTTTTTTGCGTTTTTAATCTTATATTATTTTAATTTTAAAGAATTATTATAAATTATTACTTTTCGTTAATTAATATCGTGTTTTTAATTACTTTATAAGCCTTTTTACAAAATTTTCCTTCTTTTTTTTATATATAATAATTATATTATTAATGTAAAAGAAGATTAATATTTCCTTATGGTTGAAAACGTAAGGTTTATATAAAATAAAAGTAAATCCGATCTTTTATAAAATGTTTGTGAGCTTTTTTTATTATAATAATAATAATTTTTGCATTTTATATAAGGCTTTAATGATTTAAAGAATTATTTTTAGTTTATAATATTTTAGTAGTATTTTTATATATATTTTGTAATTAATAATAATATTTATAAATATATTTATAACATTATATTGGATTAATTTAAGATTAAATTTAATTATAATAGCTATTAAAGTTTTAAATGATTTTTTAACAAGCGTTAAGGCATATATTTCTTTATTATTACATAATTATTAATTATCTTTAATTATTAAACGTGCTTTATATTTAAGGAATTAATTATATTTATTTATTTTATATATATATATTTATATATAATTTAATAATTATATTTTTAATTACTTTTAAATTATTTTAATAACTTTTATTTATGTATATATTTTTTAGTAAGATTATAAGTGCGTATATTTAGCTTTTTAAAATTATTCTCTTAGGGAATATGTTTAAAAATTTTGATATAACTTTAATAAGCCTAATAAATTTTCATAATGAAACTTTTTTGGTAATTTTAATAGTTTAAATAATTTTGTTTTATTTATAAGATTATTATTAAGCGTGTTAATTTATATTCTTAAGCGCTTTATATTAAATGTAATATATTAAGTTTTTATAATATTAAATATGTTTATTTAATTTTCCTTTATATTATAATAATTTTGCTTATTTTAAATTAAGTATAAGAAAAGTAAAGCAGGTGGAAATAGCGTTAATATAGGATAAGGTTTAAAATGTATAATTATATAAGGGTAATTAGCCCTTTAATCATAATTCATTCCTTTAATTATTATATTATTAATGTAACCTTTATTTTTATTTTATATAATTTTATTTATTACCTTTATTCTTATTATTTTATTTATATTATATGTTATTTTAAAGGTAATATTATTTATTATAAATAATGGTAAAGCTTTATTTTTTATAATAGTAAATAAGAAATTGTTAATTAATATTTTGTAAATAAAGCGATTAATTTTTTTAAAATTATTTTTAAGCTTATTTAAGTTTTTTAAAAATATTTTGTTTTTATTAAAAATAACGTTCCTTATAATAAGTATTTTATTTATAAGAAAGTTTTAAATTTTATAGCTATTAGTTAATTTATACTTTATTAAATATTTTATTTAAGCTTTAAGATTTAAGCGTTTAAGTTATTAGCTTTTTGTTTAAGCTTTAAAGGTTATAGCGTATACTTTATAACCGTATATATATAAATAAGCTTATTAAAGCTTATTGTTTTTTATTATTAGTTTTATATATTATAATAAATATGTATAAAAACAATTATAAGGAATATATTAATTATAAGCATATTTTAAAGTTTAATTATATAAATAAATGGTAACTTTAATAATTTCTAATTATAAAAACGTTGGGAGCTTAAAGTTAATATATATTACATACATTTTTTCCTTAATTATATCCCTTAAGCGTTTTATGTTATCATTTTAAGCTTGTAATTTAGGTGTAAAAGGCTTTATTTACATTCTTTAATTTATTAGAAATTTAATAATTATATAGCGTTAATTTCCTTTTATTTTACCATTATATTTTTATATATATGGCTTTATATTATATATATGTAATAAGGTAATTAGTTATTTTAAATATGGGATAATTATTATATATAAACGGTTTTTAAGAAAGTATTTAAAAACGTATTCTAATTATTAGTTAATGATTCATATAAGGTTTAAGAATTTTTCTTTATTGTTTTTATAGTTGTGAAAGTTAATAGTTAAATGAGCTTTTAATTCCTCATCAATTTAATAAAGCTTTTTATATATTTGTTTTTTTATTTTATTTATTAAATATTTGTTATATTAAACCATTATAAATTCTTTAATAATTATTTTATTAAAGTAGCTTTATAAGTATTTTAAAGCTTTTAAATTTAAGTATTTTAATTGAAAATATTATCGTAATTTGTTTACCTTTAAAAGAACTTATTGTGTATATATATTTAACCGTTTTTTTCTTATATGGAATGTTTTTATAGAGATTTTATTAAGGATATTTTTTAAAATAAATTAATTATATTTATTTAATAGTTAATAAATGATTAAATTATTGGAATATTTTAAATAAATGTTTCGTTTTTAATTATTTTATTAATATCTTTATTTTTATAATTATTTAAGGCTAATTAAATTATAAATAAAGTTTTTATAATAAGTTATATTAATTAATCTAAATATTTATTAATTAATAAATTTATTAATTAGTATATTAACGTTTTTGTATTTATTAATTAGTATATAAGTTATTTTAATAATTATAAAGTTTTTATATGTTTCTTTATATTATGAGAAGCATAATCTTTAATTAAAAATGTATATTATTAAGCTTAAATCTAATATAGTTAAATTTTTAAGGGGGTATTTAATTATTAAAAATGCCATACTTATTATTATTATAAATAATAAAGCGGTTAGGGCTAAATATATGCTTATTAAATGATTTAATTAATTTAATTTAAGACTTCTTATTTTTTAATTAATTTGATTAATTTTTTTTTAAAAATTTAATTATTATTATATATTTTGTTAAATTAATTTAATTATATATTTTTATTGTTTATATATAAGATTCCTTTTATTAGGGATTATATATTAATAATTATTTAAATTATATGATTTAAAGTAAGTAAGGTATTTTTTTTTATTTAATAACTTTAATCTTAATTATTTATTTCCTCTTATATTAAATTTTAAACATTTGTTATTACCTTTAAATTTAAGATGGTTTTTTTTTAACTTTTCGTTTTAATTATTAATAAATTAATCCTTATTATTAGCTTTGTAGAAAATAAGCTTAAATAAAGCCTTTATATTTTTAAGATATTAATTAATAAGTTATATTAATATATATTTTTAAAAAGTGTTTATTACGTTATAAGGTTTTAATATATTTTAATTAATTTAATCTTTATAATTAATTTAAAAGATTATAATTTAGCTTTTTTTAATAACTTAAATTACTTTATTAAAGTTTTTAAATCATTGGATTACAAATTGTAAAATATAAAGGTATTTTATTTTAATAAAGTTTATTACGTTATCTTAGGAAATTATTTATTTCTATTAATTTTTAAAAGCCTTTAGTAAGGGCTTAATAGTTAAATAATATTTTTCTTATGTGATAATTAATTTTTAAGCCTTAATAATTCTTAAATAAACCTTTATTATTATGAATTAATTATGTAAGTTATATTTAAGGTTATATGTGATTTTTTAATAAAATAAAGTAATATTTTATAATATATATTTAATAAGTTTTATTATAATAATTTAATAAATAAAATATTAATATTTATTATCACGGAAAATATTTATATTAATTTAATATAAAGCTTTATTACTTTTTAATAGTTTAAAGGTATTTATTAATAGGTTAATATAATTAATTATTTTTTTGTAATTAATTATAAATAATAAAGTTAATTATATTTTTTAAGTATTAATTACCTTTTTAACATAATTCTTTAACTTAATTTAAGTTAAAAGTATTAAAAGGAAATATTTTAGTAATTTGTTTTTATTATTATTTTTAAGGTTAATATAAATTTATAAGTTAAGGAATTTTACTTATAAAATAAATTTTAACTTTTATTACTTATATTAAATAGGAAATTTAAGCATTATAATTAAAGAAATTAAGCTTATTATATATAATTTGCTTTAATTAAAGCTTATTATAATTAACAGTATATAATTAAATAACTTTAAATTAATTAATTAAGTATATAAAACTTTTAATTATTATGTAATTATTATATATATTTAATTAATGTAATTATTAATAATAGTCCTTATTTATAAGGCTTAATTAATTATTATTAATTATGATTTTAATTGTTTTGTTTAATTTAAATTATCCTTTAAAACTTTACTTTATATAATCTTAGTATAAATCAACCCTAATCCGTGGATTTAAAGGGATATTCAATTAAACTAAACCCTTATTTCTGTGACATTTATTTCTGTGACAAAAGGCACGCCCTTAAATATGGAAAGCCTAGTAGATTATCCAACATATTATACATAATATATGCCCGCCAAATGCTATTTCGTGTCACTGAAGACGGGTATTGGTGCTACACGCAGCTTGCTGTTATGTAGCTAAATATATCATTAGGCAAGAAAGCCTCGATATAGGATGGTTACTCTTGCACTACGCTCCATCCTGTTCAGTGGTTTTACATGCGCCAGAGTATTGGCCTATCAGAGGCCCGAGGCTTAGGAAAGAATTAGGGCTGAAGTCTGCATGTATACAACGACCTCTAGCAGACAGGCTTGCGGCCCCCACATAGTATAGGCCCCCTGTAAAGTCAAGCAACTTTCATTTCCAGGGGTTACCAAGCTGAGCAGCTGAACACCAATTACAACCACAGAACCATTTCACGCAACAATTTCGGTGGCCTTCATGGCAGGGCGGACGGCGAAGTACTTTATTATTCAGCGATAATATTTGCGAATAACTTGGTTTAGTATCCTGTTAGAACAAAATAACTGCATATATGTATGGCATGTTTAACATAAAGAGGTACCTATGTAGGTCAACTCATTTTAGACTCAAAAATGCCCTAAGATGAATGTCTCGGTGAGATTGATACTACCTCGGGACTACTAATGATGCGACAGGTGATAAAGCCCCCAATATCCACTATAAGGCTACACAATAAATCATTTCAATCAGGCCGGTCAATTCGACAGTCGAAGGACAATCATTAACACGAGTCTCACTAAGAAATGGGGCTTGTTGCGGGCAAAAGGCGAACAGCGACACAAGCGTCTCTGCTGACTAAGAATCGTCTCGCCGCCATGCGACACCGATCGCTCGGTTTGGCCCCAGTACCTGTAGAATGATGATCAGCTCGGGGATCATTGCTGAAGGCTGTGATTACTTCAACGACGAATTTCGAGGTAAAGCTAGAGATATCTATTGTTGTTATCGTGAAAAGCGCCTGCAAACTTCGCTACGCTAGCGCATGAATCCCCCTATCCCATCCATTCTCGTTAAGACCCGACAATGTTATGCAAAGTACCAAGGCTTCCCTTATCAGCATATCGAGTCTCTTCTTCAGCAGATCATTTCACGGAGACGTCCTTTAGCAGGCAATTCAATTGCTGACTTGGTCGGTATCTTCACGGTGTTCCACTCCTCGTCCTTCGTCTCGATCTCGGTAACGGCAGTTCAAGGGATCAAGTGTTCGACTGAGAATTTCGCTTCGTGGCTGATAAGGCTCATTTTTAATACATAGCATGATGTAAGCCTCATAGACGATGTTGGTCTGTTGAAAGGAGAGGTACCATGGTAGGTCTGTCTGTCTGTTGGTAAACTGTAGTACAACTGTGCCCCACGACCCTCCAAAATACGTCATGGTCAGAAATTCGAAGGGCAACCAACATCAATATAAATACAAATACATATGGTTGCCGCTTGACTTTAGCTGCCCTTCTGCGGATAAAGTAGACCACAATACGAACATCTATTTTCTCCTTTCTCAATTATTTCCAAGCAGACCCTGTTCCCACAGCACTCAGAGGTACACGCCATGCAGGAGCCTGCCACAGCACCGTGGGGTTTGAGCATCAGCGACGCCGACTTTGAAAAGCTCAAAGCCGGTTTCGAGCCTCAGGATCAGGATGACAAATGGCGCATCTCGGCCACAGATGAGAGCCAGAGCGGCAACATCTCTATTCACCTTTCTCGAAGCGGGACAAACACCGAATTGTATGTACTTTTTGTGAAGCCAAGCGACGGTGGCAGCAGCAGTGATGGTGTGAAGGTCGAAGCTATCACGTGGGAGCATAACAAGGGTGGAATTCGCATCTCGGAGGAGCAGGCTAAGAAGGAGGTGGTGATTCTAACTAGAGGACTTCTCGAATGCGATTTTGATGCGCTTCCGGAGTATGACCCCGATGATCTGTGGAATCATCCTGCTGCTCAGCTTCCACCCCTTAGTAATGGCGAATAGGGCAGACAGGCCGCTGGAAGAAAGAACATGCTATGGATCCTTTTCACTTCTTCCTGACATTAATTATGTTGGTACTTGACATCCGATTGCCCCGCCTTTCTCCTGTACAGGGAGAGAGGGGAAGGGGGTCATCACCGCATCTCATTGCCACAGCAGGAAAGCGACCAAGATTCGCATTCATTGTTGGTTACACATGGAAAATGCTGTTTCTGGGTGGCCAATTGAGGGCGTCTTGATCACATTTGGCGGGCGGAATACCTGCAGTTACTTATAAGGAGTTTTATTAATTACATAGGTGTAGGTACAATTTATGACAACATTTGTCTCTGTCCGTCATCAGTAAACCCTCTAAATTTCCATATCTTCATATTTTCTACCCAGACAATTTCTAGGCGTGCCCACTACTTACATTTGAGACCATGACTGAGAACCCTACCAACACGGCATTGTCTAAGGAAGACAGCAAGATCAGAATCGTGAAACTCGCACAAAGTATCGTGGATGGCGTTGCCCAGATTAAAACCGTCTTCTTTGACAAGGGACTGCCATTCCCTTCATTCAAAGAGGACGCTCCTCAGGGGTTCCCATTAGAAGCCTTCGATGGTCGAGACCTGGTGCTCGATGCATGTGCAGAACTATACGACCTGCTTCTTGACCCTATCAACTTGCTCCTTAAGCGTGGCTCGGTTGGTGGATTTTAGTTGCTTCGAAACGCTGCAGAAGATAGGCTGATTACTGACAATTGACTTTTACAGTATAACAATATGGTCAGTTTGCAGGCAATCGCTCGCTTTAAGATTGCCAAAATGGTCCCGACGGATGGAGGGGAAGTCTCCTTCGCATCTATCGCGGAGCAGACCGGAGTCCCTGAGCAGATGATTCAGCGCCTCCTCCGACAGGCCATGACGATGCGCGTCTTCCGCGAGCCTAAGCCAAATTTCGTTGCTCACACGCAGGCATCCAAAATCCTCACCGACCCAGATACGGGCCACTGGCTGGCCACTGGTGCTGAGGATATGTGGCCAGCCGCAGTCAAGGTAGGGACTGAGTGTATAATTGGATCATGTTTTTACGTGGACTTTATCGACTAACATTTTGATAGATGGTTGACGCCATTCAGAAATGGGGAGATTCGCAGGAACCCAACCATACTGTATGAGCTCCTCCTATTCAGTCTGCTCCTGTAGGAATCCAGCCACCCTGATTTTAACCATAGGGTTTCGCGCTTGCGCATAATACTACGAGCTCGATCTACGACTTCGTTGCGTCAAACCCGGAGCGAGCCGCGCGTTTTTCTGGATGCAGTAAGCGACCCTTTTCATGCGGTCTCTTGCTTTTGAAGCTGTCCTAGGAGCAAAATAACTCGATACCTACCTAGTTAGCTTATCATCCTTGGATGTTTCCCCTGAACGTTTATGAAGAGCTTACTCACAATAATTCCTTTAGTGAACGCGTTAACTTCGTCTGAAGATTACGATCTGACTTACGTATTGGACCACTACGAATGGGCCTCGCTAGGACCGGCCCGAGTAGTTGATATTAGCGGCGCTCGGGGCCATGTGTCTATTGCATTGGCCAAACAGTTTCCCAATCTGACCTTCGTAGTACAAGATATGGGACAGGTCGTTGAAGGCGCCGACGCGGACTTGCCAATAGACCTCAAGACCAGGGTGCAGTTCATGGCGCACGATCTATTCGAGCCGCAAACCGTCGTCGCAGATGTTTACTTCATGCGATGGATCCTGCATAACTGGTCCAACAAATACTGTACGCTCATCCTCAAGGCGCAGATTCCTGTCCTAAAGCCGGGAGCAAGGATCTTGATCCAAGAATTCTGCATGCCGAAGCCTGGGGAAGCGCCACTCTGGAGAGAGCAAGACGCCCGGTATGTTTCGAAGTCTCAGAAAACCCCATTTTTGTCATTCTAATCGTTTTCACCAGGGCGATGGACTTGAACATGGGTGCTACCTTCAACGCCATGGAAAGAACAGTTGAGGATTGGAAAGCCATATTTCAGGATGCAGATCCACGACTCGTCCTTCAAAGCGTGACTGAGCCAAGGGGATCAGCTTTGGCTATGATGGATGTTCGCTGGAAGGCGGACTGAGAAACTGTTGCGATGCCCCCTTTTCATTTTTAAGATGCACTGGAATGTTTCCCTCCGATAGTCTTTGGCTAAATGGTCTTTCTGCATGTTATTATATTGCAAGTCTACAGGAAAGTAGGTCATAACTGCTAATAACGATCAGATATATGGGGTTAAATGTACCTACCTAGGCATAAGGGCGCGTTCTAGTAATCCGGTTCGATATCATACACAGGTTCCTGAAAAATGTCCTTGTTGCTAGCGGCGTACACTTATTCTGAGTATAATTCTACTCACATATCAAGGCAGGACCCTAGAGAGTAAATTAATAGCAAAAATTGGTATATAACGAGACTACTCTAATAGCTTTCCATAAGCGAGCGCCAAGCCAAAATCGGTCTGCCCCATGATATGAACCTCCTTGATCAAGAACTCCCCGCCTAGGCCTATGTCTCTCAAATAAAGACCATATGTGGTAATTGTACCTAGGTGGTATAAACATTGAGGTTCAACCTCGTGAGCCTTGGGAACCTGGTATTCGGTTATGATGAAGAAGCTCATTTGGGTTTAAAAGGGGCAAATCCTACAGGATTGTACTGTGTCTAACTTCTCTATTTTATCATCGCGGACGCCCAAAGTGCACTCGCCGAAGCCTCCATTTGCTGCGCCGTCGCTGCAGACTACTTCTCGGTCGAAAACCTTCCTCCCAAAGTAGTGGGAGCCGGCTTCGCAGTACGATCGCTTGTAGACTCGGTAGCACATTGTGATCCGCTTCTTGTGTTTGTAGATTTCGTAGGACTTTGACTTGGGAGGTAGGTGCCCAATGCAGAAATGGGGAAATGTTATATGATTGCCTGGATGGATTTTGCTCTTTTTCGCAAGGAAATATTGACGATGCTCTGTCGATGGCTTTAATGTTATGTTGCTGTTTCCCTCGGAAAGGACTCGAGAAATGTCGAGTATATATATATTTTTTTCTTTGGCTACACAACCACGGCCTGAAATTAGCTTTCAACGTGACTCAGAGGCTCAAGTCACCAGTATCTGTGTCATGTAACATTCCTATATCGTCATCTAGGTAGTTAGTCTAAATCCCCATGTTTTCAAGCACTAGGAGTTCTTGTGACTAGGCCTCATGGGAAAGGCGGCTAGATACCCATATCTCAGTCGGCATCCGAGGTGTCTTCATGTAAAAATATTTTAAATCATCTAGGTATGTTCACTATCCAGTCTCTAGTGACTTAAAAGTTCCTACCATTCCACGGATCCCATGTAGCCGCTGCACGTCAAACATATCTGTGAAGTGCTGAAGTTTGATTGCTTACCTAGGTAAGCAAACAAAGATATGCCGAGAGGATGTTGAAAGTAATATCGTCTCAATTCACAGTGGACATATTATGTGATGCCTACCTCCTGACATAGCAGCCTTTACGGATGGTGATTCCGGAATCTGGAATGACGTTCCCTAATGTTTTTTTACCAATAAGCTGTAAAATTAAACACATTGTTATTTTCTAACCAACAGTCAGATCTTTTCATTTGACCAGTCATGTATGGCCACCTTAGCATGATGCATTTCCAGTAAGGCATCCAATTCTGGATGTCGGTCTCCTGTGTGTACTGATTCTGGGTTACTCATATCGCTCTCAAACTCTACCGATCGTTTCGCCGTTCCTGCTTGGCAGTCATCGTCGGAGCTGATGATTGGTATCTGACACGACGTTAGCTGGTTTATTCACTCCTATGTCGCTACATATGACATTGTTTAAGACGTACCCGCTTTTGTAAGCCTGGAATAGACCACCGGTTACTAATGGGTGTGCCAAACAACGACCTTAGATTGGACATATATTAGCGCTCTTTCTTTTCTGAGTTGGCGGAGCTGAATGCTGAATGGGTAGGACTCACGGTGCTTCCACCCTAGCGAAGACGTCGTAGCCCACATCCAGTCCGTAACAGTACGTGAAGTCACTGCCAGAGCTGATACCGGCTTTCCCGAAGAGCACTCCATAGGTGTCAACGCCGAAGTCAACCTGGGGACAGAAATATGTCAGTTTTCCGCATGACGTGGAGGCCTAGTTGACCGGGGACTTGTAATGAAATTGAAGGAGACAGCTAAGCCAAGCATCCGAAGACTGGGGTCAATAATGTTTTTGGACGTACCGCTGCATTGGGTATATCGCCTAGCTTAGGATCGAAGACAATTCCAAAAGTGATTTGAGGCGTTCTATCATGAGAAAAGAAAGTCAGTCTCTCTGATGAGAACTTGAAGAGCCGTGATGGCCCTTGTTGGGTGCTTACACAGTCAGTTGTACTGACCCCTCAGCACTAACATCCCACTCAAACTCGGTATTCCCGAGTGATGAGTTTGCAACCGTGTTGAGAACCCCGTCCCAGCCAGTCGAGTCTTCGTTATCCTGGCCGAAATTGTACGGGACGCCGTCGCGAAGCGGGAGCTGTTGCATGATATCCCAGTTCCCAAGGTCGACGGTGAACCGGGCGTTTCTATGGCATCTTGTCAGATACACCGTGTCATACACTTTGCTGTCGTCAAGTCACCACTTTGCAGGTTTTTAACTTACGCATGAACGTTGACTGTCCCGTCCAGACCTGCCAGGACCTTAAACTGTGGTCCGATGGTGACGATGCCAGGAATATAGACGCTGGCACCAAGTGGCGCAAGTCCTAAACAGATATTAGTAATTGATTACTTAAGCAATTACGCAGAACTTGAACCGGCAACGGATCAGCATAAGCTCACCTATTATTTCCTTCTGTAGCGTGCCAAAGCGAAGCTCGGCATACGCCTCAAAGTCGAAGGTTCCTACGATGACGCCCTTGTTGCGGAATGTCAAGTGTGACTGCTTAAAGGACGTGAGGTCGCCCATTCTGCCGATGAGCGTGAGCTGCGCCGACGTCTCGATTAGCACACTTAGAATAGCCTCGAGCTTGGCGTGGACCGTCTGCGTGACACCGGTGGCAATCTGGCACACCTTTGTCTCATCGAACAACGTGAAAATGAAGCTATCCTCGATCGAGTGCCGCACCACGTCGACGTCGTAGTCAACATCGCGCATGCGGTTGTACCAATCGTCCAGCGCAATGGACAGCCACCGCTCGTGGAGGAGATGCAAGTCCTCCTCGGGGGTCTCTCGCCTTTCGCGCGCAAATCGCCGGTCTAGATAGCTGTGCCAGTCGCCAGCGTGCTCTCGCTTGACCTCGGCGTGCATATCACGCTTCTGTTGCCCCGCGGGCGCGGCGACGATCTCACTCCAGTAGCCCGGGTTGTCGCTGTAGTCGATGCGCAGCAGCACATTGCTATCGCGCTTCTGCAGCGGGGAAAAATCGAAGTCAAAAGTGAGCTCGTAGACGGTGGGCTTGGACCGCGGGCCGAGGCTCCGGATGTTGACGTAGGACGGAGGCGACTCGTTCTCGATCGCCTCCAGAGACACGCCCATGGCATACTTTCCAGGTCCGCAACCAGTAGGCATCTTGAGGACCTTGGTCTCTATGCCACCCAGCCAAAGCTCGTGGCAGTTGCTGTCCTCGGAATGATCGGTACACACTATTTTGGCCGTCTGCCGACCCTCATGACTCTCCGGATCGCAATCAAACACTTCCCAGTGAGCGCCGTCGCGCTTGTCTAAGTTACTTAGCTCGTCCAACGGGCCATCCATAATATGCCAGGCGAAA
Organism: Hypoxylon sp. PDH2405; assembly: GCA_023628415.1. Classification (NCBI taxonomy): domain Eukaryota; kingdom Fungi; phylum Ascomycota; class Sordariomycetes; order Xylariales; family Hypoxylaceae; genus Hypoxylon; species Hypoxylon sp. PDH2405. The sequence continues at coordinate 23,241 of JAMAKT010000021.1, forward strand.
CCATTGGCATTCGGGTCGCTGTGGCCTGGGTCGTTGGGCTGTGTGACAGTCTTGTCTATCTGGATGCTAAGGTCGGTCGTGCTTCCTACGGGAAGTGTGTCCAAGTCTTCCTTGAAGAAGATGTTTTCGACAGGCACCGGCAACACCTTTACGTCGTAGCGGAGATCATCCGGCTTGCAGCACAGCCTCGCCGGGAGCCGGCCCTGAGGGTCACGGCAGTTGGCCCATTCCCTACCTCCGGGGAGGTCGTCCCAGATGGAGTCAATGTAGTGCACACCGAAATCGGTGCTAATGTCGGGATCACACTGAGCAGTCGGCCAGCAAGTCTTGCAATTTTTGCCGGACGAGTCGCAGCTGTCTGGTAAGTATCTAAAGTGCCACACGCATGAATCTCCTTGCGGCTTCCTTAGCACGTGGCTGTTGATGTCGCAGCAGAACGGCACCATATTGCCCCTATTGCAATTCTCCTGCGCAAACGTGATAGCCTCCGTACCTTCGCGGCACAAGATATCCCACGTTGACGGGAGGCCGTCCCAGTTAGAGGGATTGGCGCAGATACCGAAGTCCGACCACTCGCATATGTTGGGTCCCGTCAAGGTAGTTTCGCAACAGTAGCTAGCCTCGCCGATGCCAAGACAGGACTCGTCCTCTCCCTTATCATTCTTGTAATAGTTGCTAGTAGTGACTTGGACCTCGTTGCTCTTGCACTGGTTGCCAGTTTCACAAAACAGATCGAGCTCGAAGCCGAATAAGTCAACCTCAACATAGCCGCGCCAGGTGCAGTAATCTGGATCTGGGGTTCCGTCAATTGCGCAGCACAGCGCTCTCCGGATCTTTCCGTCTCCATCGGGGCAGCGGACGGTGTCCACGAGATTTTGTCCAAGGCCACATCTCGTTCTGCCGCAGTCTAGATACACATCAGTCGGAACATTGTATTTGGCTACGTGTGAATGTGTTCGGAAGTCTTGGCTTACCTGTCCATTCACATCCGCTTGAACTGTAGGATCTGTAATTTGAATCGTCCCCAATGCCAGTTCCAAAGTACCCCAGGCCCTTGTCACCCATAACACCCTTTAGAAGATCATGACTGGAGGTGTCCTGGTCAATGGCCCAGATGAAAATGCCCCGGAGGCTATACGCGCACAGCTGTCAGCTTTCAGTGACTGAGGTCACGTTCCAAGCATCACACCGAAGACTTCAACAAGGCAGGGAAATAATCACGTACCCGATGGAATTAGCATAGTCGACCTTAGCCTTCAGGGTCTCGGGCGTATCGAACGACACCCATTGGTCATGATCGTACGTCATATACATAGCACCGGTTTCCTCGTCGTGCACCTCATGTACGTCTAGACCGTTACGGATGGAGGCGATGTCTTTGTACGGCAAATAGCCTCCTTGAGTCTAGCCGAGTCGCGACTCATGTCAGCAACCAGTTTCTTAGCTTCGAAACACAAAAGATGAACAACGGTGACACTCACACCACACCTATAAGGTCGTCCCGGGTCCTTGAACTCGCATCCCGGTGTGTTGCAGCTGGGATCAACTAGAGTATAGCTCCTACCATAGAACGCCAACCCAAGATTGACCTTCTCGGCCGGGACGTTGTTCCTCCAGAGCAGCTGCAGGGCTTCCTTGATCTCGGTCATGTTGGTGTGGGCGTAGACATGCGGGCCGATCCAATTACCCAGGGAGTCCCAGCTGCCGTGCAGATCGTAAGACATTAGGTTGATCCAGTCGACGTACATAGCCATGCTCTCAATGTTGAACCAGCGCATGTACCAGTACGAGGCCGGCGCTGTGAACGACAGGCCCCAGCCCCGGTTTTGTGCGTCGAATTGGGCCCGGATATCCTGCACCAGGAACAGATAGTTCCGACTGTCGGCTGTGGTACCCCTGCGATCGGGTGCCGCCGGGTACTCCCAGTCCAGATCGACGCCGTCAAAACCCCACTCCTTCATGAACTTGATCAGTGCCGCGATGAACTTGGAGCGGTTGGCGGAAGAACTAGAGATATTACCAAATATGGGTTGTGTCTCGGTGTCGTTGTTGCTGAAGTCCCAGCCGCCCAGTGACAGCCACACCTTGAGATTCGGAGAGCCGGCCTTAAGCGCAGCTACATTCCTATAAACGGTGATGTTTGTTCCTGGCATTGGCACGACATCGAACGTGTCTGGGTCGATATATCCGAACGCCGCGTTAATGTGCGTGACGGACCCGGTGGGCACGTACCCCAGGTCCGCCTTGGAGCAGCCCTCTGCCTCGGATAACCAGGTTTCGTAGTACCCGATGACGGTTTCCCGCACATCATAAACGTAGGGGTTGGCTGGGGAGAAGTCCTCGCCGCAGTTGCTCTGGCAGTTCTGTGATGTATCACAGAAGTCCTTATGTCCTGTTAGAAGCATCCGATGGAAAGGTACGAGACTGAGCATTCATTAACATGAAGGCGCACTCACGAAGGTGGTACCACAGAAACCCCATTGTGAGCAGCAAACATTCAGGGGGCAGGTTACGCCGCCGGCCTGTTTTCCACATTCTTCGCCGGCCGCCAGGACGAAAGAAGGAAACCATACTGTAGCAATGAGAAAGAAAAAAGAAGTATAGGAGGTTGGAATTTTCCCCATGTTGAGGATCACGGAGTAAGGGTGACGAACTGCAATGGCAAAGCCTAGATCGCTCAGTGCCGCCGACGGCTTATGCTTTGAAATGCTGCCAAATGTATGCGCCTGGAGCCAAGGTAGAAAAGGAATAGTGAGAAAATGAAGTAAATAAATAAATTATCATGCTCGTGAATCGGAAGTCCAACAGCGTCGAAAGATCCCACTATGCCTTGCCCCTGATATCCACCACCACTAAGCCATGTAATTACCTAGCCATTTAATGTAATCGTAATACTAAATACCACAGATACTTGTTGATTACCACGTACAGAGTACCCAGTACCTCACATTGGACGTATTCGGAGTTTTGGGGTGGTCATCTTCACTTTGACTTATCGAACATGACCAACAACAAATTGCCAAGACTTCGCGTGTGTGGTCGAACACAACCAACGGCGGATTAACCCTCCTAAATTTTAGTATCTTGTTGGTAATACTGTAATTTCGAGGTTTAGAATCGAGACGTTCTAGACCTGAGATTCGGGTGGCATGACTTTACCGAAGGATGAATCTAATATAATTCGGTGGTCAGCATGTAGCCTAACAGACAAGGCGGCAGATATCAGTAGTCACGAAGCAAGACCAAAGTCCTACCGTCTTCCACAACGGATAGTGGTCTCGTAAAGCCGAGGAACACTTACTGGTCAACTCGGTCGCTTTCCAGTCTCCCTGGTCTCTCATAGCTCAGTTTCTGGCCTTCAGTAGACTTCCGGAGCGACTAGATGTTGAAAAACACCGTTGTGGTTCTTCGAAGACTAGTTCAACATCCCCGCGCTCAGATATATCGCTCGACAACGCATGCTCGGACCTCTCCGTTAAGCATCCACGATGAAGTTTTATCTGCCACATGCTCTATCTTTGAAGGTCGGTGCCATATTCTATGGGCTCTCTACCGCCCAGATCAACCTATCCAACGTCAATACCACAGGTCTGTCGGCGACATGCGTATCCGTGCTGCAACAGTCGGTTGCGTGCGACCCTCTCCTTCTCCAGGTTGGCTTTGGCCGATATGAGGACGACGTGACTTTGAGTACTGTCTGCACCTCGTCGTGCGCCACTGCCTTGACGACTTATATCCGTCGTATTAACCAAGCATGTGGAACTACTCGCTACGACGGCGGGGACGGATATTTCTATCTAGCTGCCTTTGGAGCGGAGTCAACCTATGAAAGATATCAGATTGCGTGCTTGCAAAACTCGTCAGTGATATTTTCCAAGATCCAATTCCGTTGGTGAATCCATTGCTGACCTTATGATAGGGCTGGACAGCGTTGCAATGCCGTCATTCGAGACATATTAGGAGCGAATCCCTCAAACCAGATTCTGAGCAGCTCGGTAGCTACGCAGTACACATCGCTTATGTGCAATGATTGTTTTATCTCGAGCCTAGCCACGGTGTTGGCGATGCCTATCTCATCGGCAGGGGCTTACTCTACTGCTCTGGTTGAAGTGACAAGTCAATGCAAGACCACCATTGCAGTTACGACTCCTGCAACCTCAACAACCTGGTCCTTACCGTCGGTTATCTCGTCTTTCCTTGTTGAATATGACAACGTAACTGATTCAATACCAGAGCAACAACGTCCATGCCAACCGACTGCGAGGGATCACAGTACACTATTCAAGCCGGAGACACATGTCAAAGCATCTCGTTGAAAAATGGCATCAGCTCGGCTGCCATGCTCCAGGCCAACGGATTTCAGGCTTACTGTGCCAATTTTCCCACAAGCGGTAGTGTCTGCATCCCCACGAACATGCACTGCACTTCGTACGAGCTACAAGAAGGCGACACCTGCGACAAGATCGCATCTAGGCAGGGCTTGACCAAGCCGCAGATAGTTTCCTGGAACCCGGAGGTCGGTCCTCTATGCGGTAATATCGGTAAGCTAGCATCCAAGGGCATGACGCTGTGTGTATCAAACCCCGGCGGCGACTGGGTGGACCCGAACCCGGCCGAGCACCAGCCAACCTCGACCGCGACGTCGTGGACGCTCGTCATCACCAATTCGGGCACGGCGTTTAGCGCATTCCCCAGCGCCACGCCCATCCCGACCCTTCTTCCTAACGAGAATTATGTGACGCCGTTTGCCAATGGCTCGTGGCTGGATTGCGACGTGTACATGTCACCGCCCGTGCTGCTTGACATGAACAACGGTACATATAGCTGTGAGAGATGTCACCCAAATGGTATCGCCTCGTCTAGTGGTTTACTGACTAGGGTGAAGATGCGTGTGCCGACATAGCCGCCGCATACGGCATTACAGTGGCTGACCTGCTCTTATGGAATCCGGGTATCAATACGACGGGCGGCTTCAGCGATCCGTGCGAGCTCTCCTTTGCTTACAAGTACTGCGTCATACCAATGGCCACGCTCCCAGCCGATACGACGACAGCCTGCGTCTTCCCCGTGCTAGCAGAGCCCGGATGGACCTGCGACATGTACGTGCAACGCTACAACGTCACCAAGACCGCGTTTGCGGCGTGGAACCCTTCAGTCGGGAGCGACTGCTCAAGCTTCCAGCAGGGTGAGTTCAAACTCTTCTCCTCACTTACAGGGAAGTTACTGTCCTACATAGGTGCCGACGATTAGAGACCTGGCTGCTAGGAATTCGACTAACATAAACGCATGCAGGGAAAACCTACTGCGCCGCAGTTGAGCATTATAGACCTGCGGGTGAGATTTCGACCTGCTCGTACTGGTCAATGGCCAACGACACCAATCGTACGTTACCAGACCCTGCCACTGGCAACGCCTTACTTTCCTTGTGCATTTCTGACCCCTCAATTTGTGTGGCACAGCGACTGATAACCCATGCGGCATCTTCGAGACCAAGTACAAGCTGGACCACGCCCGGTTTGTTGCTTGGAACCCATCCCTGAACAGCGATTGTGAGTGTCACTTGGCTAGAACCTGAGTTATACCAGGCAGCTTCACTAATCGAATTTCTCACGACCAGGCTCGGGTATCGTGCGAGGCTACGACTACTGCGTCGGCACTCCAACCTTCCATCCCGGCTTCCCGGGTTGAGACATTCGAAGCCCTAACCAAACCTCCATTCCTTGGAACCGCAGTGTGAAATGCGACACAATATAAGTGGCCCCAATTTTCTTCTTGTGCCTCTGATTCGGAATCCGATTAGCTAGAGGGTTGGTGAAAGCTGGGGCGTCAGAATGCCTTACTTTAATTATAGCTTTCTGGAGTGAAACCACAACCGGTAGGAGGTATGTACCTGTTTATAGCCCTATGTACGTAGCTAGTATAGGTCTGGCACATATAGCCATTGCGGAATCCGCCTACTTTCATAGATTTTCTAAATAGTCGGCGAGCTCCGTGTGCCCCTTGACTCGTGCACGCTGTGCGGCTGTATGCCCATGAGCGCCTTGCACATCTCTCCCTGCCCTATACCTGAGTAGTAAGTCGACCATATCGGTGTCTCCACGCTCGGCTGCCATTATCAGGCACGTGTCTTGCTGCTGCTCCTCTTTAATAGGGCCCATCGATTCCCGCCCGTAATCCGCAATCTTGCCGTCGACAACTAGTCCTTGCTCCAGGAGCATCTCCATGACAACCAGTCTGTCCGGGTTGTCAATGGGCCACTGCGTGATGGGCAGCGCCACTTGGGCCGAGTCACCGCTACGGTAGTCATCCGACAACGAACGCTCAAGTGGGAAGCAGTCTAACATAGTGCGAGCGATTGCAGCGCCGACAGGTATGAATGGCCCGCCTTTGGTGAAGTTGAAGCTGTTGCCCTCGGTTACGGACAGGAAACGTGAAATTGTAACTGCGCAGAGAATTATATTCCGTGCTCTCAGCGAGCGCAGGTATTGGGCAACCGCTGGGGAGGTACGCAGCTGATGATCATCCGCCCAGTAGTCTGCCAGCCAGTGCAGACCATGATGCAAGCCTGCCGGCACACCTACGCCGTTCGTGATCTGCCGCAAGGGGTAGTGAAGCCAGTTGCCGGGTTCGGTGTTTAGCAAGGCAGTCCATAGCCGGCACTCTACTTCGCGGTTGCGTGTGGTATTGCTTGAGTGCTGAAAAATTTTGCTGAGGCCCTTTCGGCTGGATATGATGGACACGCCGATAAGGTCAAAGCTGGTATTGGCACTCGTTGAAGATGCTCTGTAGTTCATGACCAGATGCTCAAAAACATCCACGTGCCGGCGTGCGTAGGCAATAATGCCTAGAATATCGACGACCCATGGCGGGAGCGAGGCCAACGTCACTCCGACGTCGTGCTCAATGCGACGTTGCAGCTCGTCAAGTACTGGCTCGCGGTAAAAGATGATGCACAGGGCCTTGAGCTCTTCGCTGTCTAAAAGCAGCGTCATGAATATCAGAATCAATATAACATACGCTATACGACAAGGAAGTTGGGTCACGTGGACGTCGTCGGTCCATCAGCTGATCCACGAGTCTCTTACCTGCATGCGATAACTTCCCCAGACTGCGCTTCAACATTCTAGATTTGAATGCTCCGGCAATCAGGTCTACCTGCAGGACATGATCAATATTACAGTTGTCCTTGTCCCAGGTGTGGCAGATCCCGCCCTCCCGGATGTGATCGATCAGACGGTCGAAATACTCCTCGAGCGTAATATATCCGAGCGCATGTTTGGCCGTCGCCCAGCTGAAGCACTCCTCGTCCGTCTGCTCCATCTCTTCCTGGACCTCGACCAGATACGGGTAAACGCTAAGGTGAGGATGGTGGACATCATCGGGCGGAGTATCTCCGCCATCCTCTTCTCTAGTACAGAGAAACATTTTGTTGGTCACAGGGAGCCGCACTTTCCCAGGAAACTGGGACTTTTGATGGTATGGCTGTTAAGGTGATGAAGGTTGGTGGTGCATCAAGTCGAGTTTCTGATGTTGGGGGTTTAATAATGCTGCTTATTTCGATCACGTTGGCATCACACAAGATCCTGCAATGGAAGGAATGTCATTGGCCAGGGTGTATAGTTGGTACCAACTTCCACATTGGTTCCAACATACATTAAGTAAGAGATAGGTGCTTCTAACATGATTACAGTAGGTAACTTCGAGCATACGAAGTACATGTATGTTATGTAGGTAAGGTACCTAGGTAGTTTTAGGAGTGATTATATCTCGGGTGGGGTTATACGTAAGATCTGACTAACCTAGCTGGTAGTAATATGATTGGCTGATCTCAAGTGGAGAAAAAATCTTATCTCCTACGCTCGGACCACTTTAGGTTCGCCTATGCAGTGTTGTCAGAACTCGGCAGCTCAGAACTGACCTTCTGCAACTCCAAGAGCCCTTTGTCAAACATTACTCCGAGCATATGCCATTCTACTTACATAGCATTAACCAGATTTATATTTATTTATGTAATCCCAAGGAATTATGTGAATTCCTATAATTTCATTCCAATGACCTAGGCCCTACATTAACCAAATAAGTCATATTCTTCTGGCTCCTCATCAACCCCAGAGTCGGCACACAACTCGGCTCTCTTCTGAGTCCAGGGACCGTATTCCAGTTCCAAAGTCATGTTATACGGCTCCCAAATCTCCTCCGTACGCTTCGGAAATGTCCCGGCTCCTTGCGTAGCCAGAGTTCGCCAGTTAATCCGCCATGCCACCACATTGGGGAGTTGCGTAGCGTCAATAGCAATGAGGCTGTCGTCTAATTCCTGTAGGTGACGCCGCAGGGCCGCCAGCTCTATGTCGTTCCAGATGTTGGGCTTCAGCGGGGGGACGCCGTATTGCGCCAAGTTTTGTGGCGTCTGTGAAAGTACGTAGATCTTCCCCGTGCACATCTGCGCCATGGCCTCAGACATGTGTTCGAAGTAGACGCGGAAGTATTCCTTCGCGGGAATGGTCCCAGGGATGTCGCCCATCTGCGAGATCGGGTATAACCTATTTTTGGGGTCGAAGATGCCGTAGAAATCCAGGAGGGCATTGTTATTCTGCTCATTCTTCTTATTCGACCAGAGGTGCCAGATCGAGTACTTGCCGTACTGACATGCGAGCTGCGTGGCTACGCGAGAGAGGGCCCTAGGCGGCGAAAAGGCCGTCTTGCTGTAGAACATGCACGTGTCCACAAGATCAACGAGCCTGGCGCGTGTACGCCTCTTGAACTCGTCGGTGGTAAAGGTGGCCAGAAGTTCGTGTGGGTCTCCGTTCAGAACAGCGGGCTTAGGGCACCAAAGGCACGCCGGCATCGGGAAGATTGGAGGGCGGCGGCACTCCTGCTCACGTGGGGTAGGATCACAGTCGTCTCGCCGTGCCAGTTTGTGTGCATGGCGCTCGTGAATGTCCGTCATGTTCACAGTTGAGCGCTTCGGATCGACGACGGAGAACCTGTCCACCGTGACACCGAATCGAAGATTCGACGATGGTGCCACTGGCAGAGGATTGGCCCTTACTCTGTCGTGAGGACTTGCACGAATCTGAATAGCATCCCCTGGTACGATGAGCAGGAGGAAGGCAAAGAGGACGAAAAGTCCGAATACCCCCAGACGGGTACTCATTTTGAAAATACACAAGAGTTGACGGTGATAATATTTTTTAGGCCAAGTTTCTGAAAATTATTACGGCTAGAAGTCTCGTAAAGAAATAGCGGGCGCCGAGGTGGCTCAACCCCCGAAAAATCAAAAGTGACGTGTTGGTGGTCTCAAAACTACACCATCGTGCTAAGGAGAGCTTACCAACGGGAACATCCATATCCATATATCGTTGGTATTAAGATAAGTTAGCAGCTTACCAGAGTAAAGCTTTCCCGAAGTTATCACAACAAGCTCCTTACTAGCCATAAATAAGCGAATTTGAAAGAAAGGGGTTAATTTCAAATTAACATATATTTTTTCATGCTCTTGTCGACTTTCGGCGACCAGCTATCATGTAGCCAGTACATCCTACATCACCGGATCCAAGTATCACACCATCTTATTCAAGATAATGAGCATTTATAGGTTAAGAATCCTTCAGCTGCTTCCAACATTCCAAACAAACCTCCAACAAGTCCAATAGTTCGCAAAGGACCGGAAGGCACAGCAGGACCTTCTCAGTCATTTCCCCTCCCAGTCTAAGCCTTGGTTCAATGCCAGGGAACTCATCACGCAGCATCATGGGTTCACCACAAAACCTGACTCCAAAGTCTTGCTTCCGCTGCTCCGTGATGTCGGGTCAATATCATGGCACAGCCTGTCTCCATCGTGTTCTCCAAGGCACAGTCAGAAGAGCCATTTATTTCGTGACGACAAAGTTATAAATAAATAACGCTTTTACTAGGTAGGAATATCTACTTATCCAAGCGTTTCAAGATCCCAATACTTGAGTCAGCAACCCTAAGCGTCTTCTTGTCGCTGTATCCCTGCATTTCAATATGAAGGGGCCCATTCACCTCTTCGCACAGCTAGGCCTCTTTTCTGCTCTGGGGTCGGCCTATCTACAAGATCCTCCAACAGCAGCCGATCCCAACACAGTCTCGGACTGTTCGTGGTGGATCGTTGCGGCAAGCACCGACACATGCGAAAACATTGCAGATGCCAATGGTATCAGCGTCAGCGACTTTGAACTCGTCTATGTATGTACCTATATAGGACCTCAAACCGATCCGTGTATCCTCACTAACAACACGAGAACCCATCGGTAGGCACGGGGTGCACTCTCAATGCCGGCCAGTCATACTGCGTGGAGCGAAACTTCGGCATCCCGCCGATAACCACCACCACCACTACTACTACCACCACCAGCGCGCCGGCCAGCACGACGACCGGCAATGGCATCACCACCCCAACGCCCTCCCAGCCGGGCATGGTCAGCAACTGCAACAAGTTCGATTTCGTCAGTCCTGGCGACAGCTGCAGCGCCATAGCAGCCCGCAATGGCATCACCGTGGCCCAGCTCTCAGAATGGAACAGCGCTGGCGCTGACTGCACGTCGCTCTGGGGAAAAGTGTACGTCTGCGTCGGTGTGATCGGGACCAGCACCACAACCACAACCACAACCACCTCAACAACAACTGGCAACGGCATTACAACTCCAACTCCTACACAGCCAGGCATGGTCAGCAACTGCAACAAATTTGACTTCGTTAATAAAGGCGACAGCTGCTCCGCCATTGCCTCCCGTAATGGCATCACCATCGCCAACCTGATCGAATGGAACAACGCCGGAACAGATTGCACATCTCTGTGGGGTGAAGTCTACGTGTGCGTGGGCGTTGTCGGCACCAGTACAACGCTGAGCACGAGCACAACCACGACCACTACCGGGAACGGAATCTCCACGCCGACGCCGACGCAGCCGGGCATGGTGTCAAACTGCAACAAGTTCGACTTTGTCAACAAAGGTGACAGCTGCGCGGCGATCGCGTCGCGGAATAGCATAAGCATCGACGACTTAATCCTGTGGAACAGCGGGGGCACTGACTGCACGTCGATATGGGCGCTGGTGTACGTCTGTGTAGGCGTCCTCAGCAGCGTTTTCTCCAACCCGAACCAAGTCAAGTAGGTAACCATATTGAATTAACTTGACTTATCAAATTCGTGTTAGCAGCTGTAGATGTTAGAAAATACAGGCCGTATCGAGTATATCCATATCAGGTATAAGACTTGTCACTCCGGACCAATATCCGTGGACCTGGGGAGACGGGACCTTAATCAGCAGGTTGGCGGATTATTATGGGGCGGTCCGGAATGCGGTCCGGGGTGGGTGGCAGCGTGGGTTCGCGCCATCACGATGAGTCAGCATGTTCGGCTCCTTTACAACCTGGATTTAGCACAAGCATACCTACTACACCTCAGTTGATTTCCCAAATTTTGATGCTTGGGACAGTCTAAGATTTATGATACTTAGGGATATCTATATCGTATATCGCAAGTAAATCTTGGTTACCTATCCAGGTATCTTATTAGGATGCAGCTACCTTATTAACTCATCCGAGTTCAACCTTTCAGGGATATGTACACTTATAAACGTGAGTGGCCTAATAATATTTTATTGACGAGCGCCAAGGCATACTATCCTGCGTAACGATACAGACCTCAATGTCCGAGATGGCGCACAATGATATAAACTAGTCGTCCATATAACCCCTCTTGCAGCTGGCGCACTCGTTTATCGTTTTGGAGATTTCTAGTTTATTATATGTGCCCCCGCAAGAGCCAAAACCGTTTCTCTGCCTAGCTACCTGGCAAGGTTCTTGTCGGATAAGATCTCGCGGCCCGTAGTAGTGGCCACCCTTCCTGCACCACGGCTTCCCGAAGACATAGTTGCACATGGTCGTTGATTAGCTGTGGCTCTGTATAAGTTGCAAAGCTTCCTCGAAAGATAGGTAGAAATATGTCCGTATATCTTTGGGCCAGAAATGCCAATATCGAGGGAAGGCTTAGGGAGGAATGGGTCTGTGTACTAGGTAGTAGTTTTGCTGTCGTCAAGAGCTAGATCTCTGAGAAAATGCCTAGCAGAACTTCCTTAAATAATTTCTTAGGTACGCGTGTACTCAGTGGGATTCAAAAGTTTTATATATGACTTGCATGATTGTATAATGTATGTGCTTGTCACTCACTCACATAGAATCATCAGCTATAATCTTCAACGACAATATATACCTGTCTCAGAGACAAGCGGTGATACCTATGGAATTGTGACGTGGATGGGAACACCGAAATCAATTTCCAGACCAGTTTGTCTTTTATTCAATGAGATAGTCGCTTGCAAAAGGTACGATTTCCCCCCTTTCTAGTAAATCTTATAGGTCACTAAACTAAGCTGGGTCTGAATCAACATCCAACCAAAGAAAAATGAACAAAATGTTTCCATAATGCTTAAGGGTATTCTATACGGCTCTATAAGCTAGCAGGGACATTAAGTAGCATGTTACTATAGTTTTATCATACACTGGGCCAAGTGCCATTACGTACCCCCCTATCACGTGGCGCACCTAGGATGAGTCTAGGTACGCATATAGGAAGCTCCTTTGTTCGTAATGTCTTAGAACACCTAAAGGTGAAACATCTGACACCCCCTGAGAGGTCCCTTGATTAACTTTCCCCCACAATGATGCTCGAATCTTATATAGAAGGAGTAGGTCCTGATTACGTAAACACCCAACAATATTAAGAAGGGACAAAGGTAAAATCTACAAGCCGAATTTGAGGATTGAGGGTCCTTCACTTCACCAAATCGTCAACCTACCTCTGTGATCGTCCACAGGAAAGTAGCGCCACACCAACACCAGATATGACCGAAGAAACCGCCGTGTACGAGGGCATCAATCTCGACAGTGCAAAATGAACTACGCATCTTCGACGGGCTACGGCTTTGGCTCGCCCACGTCGACAGAATCAGGCACGCTAATGCCCACACCTTCCACGTCAAGAGCAAGCAGCATCAGTCAGCCTAGTTATACAAACACTCCATCTGGCCCATTGGATCTTACATTGTCGAGTACTACTTCGTGGAGACAGCCGTATCCCTCTATTGGACAGTTCGCTATGACAGACTCAGAAGAGGTCGTTGCCGCCGGCCCCGACGGTCTTTTCTACTTCAGGCGCGCACGAGACCACCCCGCCAAACCGTGGTCCGAGTCTCGCCCATTTCCCAGCGTGCAAGTGACGCTTAATGAATCAACCGTTTCTGGCCTGGCGCTGTACTCAGCGTATGATTCCAAGCGGCTTTACCTATACTGCGTTTCGGGCGGTGTTGTGTATAGTTTCTATCTCGCCGACAAGAATAATTCTTCGTTCCTACCGGAGACTTCGCGTCCTCTGGCAGGATGCGAGGTTACGGGCAAGCCGACGGTTTTCCGAAGCAACAGAACGGACGGGTCCGGCAGCGGCGAACGATGGAGCCTAATCGTCCCATTCCAGTCTGGTGGTCTGCTTCATACGTCGGGAACAGATCATAAGTCTTATGATAACTCTGTGTCAACAAAGTGGGAGGCTGTAGATCATCTCGCCCCTGATTTGGGTATTATTTCAGCCGTCTCCGTCACAGCGGTATACAACTCGGTATACAACTCCACCAACAACCCGGAATTCGTGGCAGTCTGCATTTCGAGAGGCCGACTCAACGTCGTTCAGGGTTCCTTCCGTCATGGCGGTTACCCTACTCGCTTGAGATGGGACGGCAAGACTTCTACCAGGATCCCACATCCGGGCGAGGTGACAGGAAACCCCGTGCTTATTACTAACGGCAACATTTATGGTGGTCAAACCCAGCTTGACCTGATAGTGCCCTCGGCGGAGGGGGGAATCTTTCACTTCGTTCGCATGCAATCTGCACCGAACGACTGGCACATGATCGGGCGCGTTGCATTTCCTCAGAATACCCCACCCGCATCCTGTCTATCTTTTCACTCTCGGCTCGATAATTACAAGAATCGCGAGCTGTATGCCCTGGTCCAAACTTGCGGTCGCCTTTACCATGTCAAAACAACCAACAAAGCGCTTCCATGGCACAACGCCCGTTTGAATCCGATCGTGCAGCCAGGTCCCTTCTTTGAATGAAGGTATTACCTTCGCTGTATCCTGTATCCCTTATCTTCATCATGTATTATTCTTGCAAGTCACATCATCTGTGCCTCTTAGCTACCTACCTAAGGTTGATAGAACTTCTGCGACGGACGGTATAGAGAGGAGCAGATAGCCGTATAGAAGGTACTTAATATTCAATAAAACCTTTTGGGACAAAAGCCGGCTGAGATACTTGCGTCAAGTTACCCATGATTAATTGCAAAACTCATAGGCTAATTCGCTCCGCAGATAGACCCGGGTTACGGCTTTTATCTGTGGTAGAAATACGTAAGAAAAATACGAGAATGGCACGCTTATACGCAAATTCTACGATTTGACGGCGTCAGATGTCAGTTATGAGCTATGAGACGAGAAGGCACAAATGGAGAGAGCTCGGATTGTTATATAAAGGGGGACGAGCAGCAGCGGTGATTTGGACCTACGACCAACCTTTCATACCCTCAACTTCATCCACTCAGATCGTAGCAAAAGACGATTCGTTACTTTTCAAATCACTCCAAAATGCATTTCACCGCTCTCATCACAACCACTTTCCTAGCCATGGGCACCAACGCTGCTGTCGCTCAGCGCGGAAACCCCAACCTGATCCAATTCAGCGGCTGGCGCGAGTCCAAATGCAATGGGAGTGCCTCTGCCGGAGAGTACATCCTTTTCGAGTCCGACACCAACACCTGCAAGCAGCTCGCGCCTCCAGCCGCTGGTCTAGGCAGTGTCAGGTCCGTGAACGTGGATTCATTCAACGCTCCAGGTTGTACCCGTAAGTTCTCAACTAAATCCCCTCCTTGCCTTTGATTTATGTGCATGTCAAAAACGATCAGGAAGAAAGCTAATTGGAGATCGAACGAAGTCACTCTCTATTACGGGAACGCCTGCAGCGATGGCGGCAAGGACATTGAAACAGAATCTTGCGTGACCGTCGACGACGGCTTCGACTACTTCAACTCCTACAAAATAACCTGCTAAGCTTGATAATAACAGCTATTACATGCCGATGTAGGCATTGGCTTGACTAGGAGCATAATCAGGTCCGGCATTGTATATACGGAACTTAGATAGTGATTTACCGGAGAGAAATATCACATTATGCTTCAACTTTCGTTCATCCACACTTCCATTTTATGAACTCACTTCCAAATACATCAGTTAAGAGGGTAGAAACCAATGTGATGGCTCAATAGGAATCACGCTGCTAGCCAGAGTTGCTCGCAAAATGAAACAACAGTTCCCATACCGAACCATCAAAGAGCAGACATCGCAAAGATTCCACCTCTCTACCACTCGCTGCACACGGAGCTTATTCGTATGTCCTCCATACCATCTTTCTCGACTTCCTGCCTCCTCGCGCATATTCTATAATAAACATCATATCCAGTACTAGTCCACAGTGACAAACAACGATCATCATCCACCCACCAATGTGTAACTTCATCACCGTCGGGTTGAGACTTATCCATCGTGATACGCTTGCCCACATTCCGGTATCTCTCGGAGCCGTAAAGAGCCCCAACATCGCGAGGAGTCATATCATTCCAAGCCTCGATAGCCTCCGGATACGCCATGTGGTAGAGGCTCAAGACTCTCAAGTTAGCATCTTCCACGGTTCTATACGTCCCCGCGAGGTCGAACTGCGCAACCATAGCTGCCCACTGGCCTGATCTAGAGTGCGTGACGATGTACACAACGTTCGCGCCCTCGCTGCTAGAATGACCATGTTGCGGTCTCGGTTTCCTTGGATTTCTAAGTTTCTTGATCATGGCAGGTGGGTAAATGGCCTCGAGCTCGCTGGCAGCTAAAAGCTTCTCTGACCTTCTGTTCCTACCAACCCTTATATTCGCAAAGCCACCGCCGCTGTCATGAGTCTGCGCCGCGTTTTCGCGGTTCGGAGCGGAACCAATGTCTGTATTATTGTTCTCGTCTTCCTCTTGGTCTTCCTCTTCCTCTTCCCCCGCGCTTTCTTTTGAGCGCTTTTCAACCGAATCGGGCCGTGGCATCTCCATCTCTGGAATCTCTCGTTTAATCACCCGTATCTTTCGCCTGGTTGTTTGTTCGTTGGCGTTCATAGACTGAGCTCCTGTTGACAGGAAAGAATCCAGAATGACTTCGTGTAGAAATGTAGGCAGGCGTGAGTTAATTCACTAGCCACATAGAAAACACGACGGCAAAAAGTTACTAGAGAAAAAGCGTTAATGGTCTGTTCTGAGGATTTTCAAGAGTTTTAAGTGTGAGGTAGGTGCTTTAATATATACACACATGCCTGGCGGAGCAACTCACAGTCATGATCATTCATTCAACCCAAACAAAAACCAAACAAAACGCAAACGTGGGTAACATGTACAATCAATCACTCTATTTATTCATTCCCCTAAGCATAAATCGTACCTATCTTTCCTAACCCTATTGTCCCACAGCAGCCGCAGCCCACTGTCCAAAATCCGGGCCTCCTGGCTGTAAAAACACCTGTGGTTGCATGGGATGTTGTTGCCCCATCCCTCCACCTACACCACCACCAACACCACCCGGCTGCCCCTGTCTCGCAGCGTTCTCCTCGGCCTGGCGATGCGCCTGCTGTCGTCTTGCGCGGTAGTACATGAGGAAGAGAATAGCGCCGACCAACCCCAGAATAATCAGGCTCTCGATCACGCCATCTATATCGTCGAAATTATCACCGATGGGTTCGCCATCGCTGCCCGTGATCGTGCCATCGTCGTAAAAGCCGCCATAGCCGTCATCCTCGTAGTAGATATTATCTTCCTGGAGGAAGTTGGCTATCCACTCACTAAGTGACCAGTCCTTTCTAGGTGCTATTCCGAAAACGAGCGTTAGTATAGAAACTTCAGAGAGGGAAGGTTAGATGAATATAAATAACTTACAAGGTTCGTCCTGGATCGAATTGATACGACCGTGCGTAAAGGTGTTCCAGGCACTGCGAACCCGCAGCTTCAGTAGGCTCAGAGTCACAGGGAGATATGCCTCCTCGTTGGTCTCAAGAGCTTGGTCGTAGTATCGCTTCGCGAGGTGGAAATCTTGGGTCAGACCGACTCCGTTCTCATGCATCCAGCCAAGGTTATAAAGAGCCTGTGCGCTCTGGAAATATTCCGAGGCCCCCGTGTAACATTGAGCTGCTTTGTCAAGCGCTTGCTCTGTACCGATGCCGTAGAGGTAATAATCGCCCATTTTCACCAGTGAATCAATGTTGGATTGTATAGCGGACCTGGTCCAGTATATCAACGCCAGGGCAGAATTCTGGAGCAGACTAGGTTTTGGAGGCTGGCGCTTGAGCCACGATGGTAGAGGAAGACGTGACTGAGTCGGATCCAGCATGAACGCAACATTGTTCTGTGCCTTCTCGTACCCTTGTTCTGCGGCCATGAGATAATCAAGGAAGGCTAGTTCGTAATCGCCATCCTCATAGGCCTGGTTGGCTTCCGCCCAAGATGATACCAACGGCTCCGCTTTTTCGGCGACATTTTTGTAGTATGCCATAGCCAGACCGCAGGTCTTGTCTCTTCCAACTCCATGGTGAATCATCTCGGCTAGATAGTACTGTGCTTCGATGTTAGCCCAGCGAGCAGCCGCTTCGAAATAGGAGTTCGCGATTTTCAGGTCATCTGGTGTTCCCTGGTCGAGGTGAAGAGCCCCAAGCGCCACGTGGGAAAGACTGAAGTCTTGGTCCGCCGATGCCTTGAACAATTCCGTCGCTTTTGAGACATTCTTTGGCATGCCAAGGCCATGGAGATTCATAATCCCTAATCCCCATTGGGACTGAGCATCACCATGCTTAATTCCGCGCTCAAACCATCCCCGGGCGAGCTTGTAATCCTGTCTGACCCCTTCTCCACGTAACCACATCCGTCCGATATAACCGGCGGCTTTACTAGCGTACTTCTCCAGCTGAGGTTTCGGTTGATCAACAGCACGGCCGTCCTTCGTACGCCAATACATCGTGGCCACGGCGAGAAAGTACCGTCGGGCAAGATCGACATTCCTTTCGAGACCTCGCTGTCCCTCATAGTAAAGCCTTCCCAAATTAAACGAAGCCTTGAAATCCCCCTTTTGAGACATCAAATCGAGGTATTCGATAACGTCGTCGATAGCGGCGTAGGCGTCGGAATTCGGGCTAGCTTTCAGAGCATTGATGCCGGAACTAACCACACTGGCCCCCTCTCCATAAACTCCACCAACATCATCGGAAAGTCGATGCGCTTCTGGTGTGATAGCCATTCCACCTGGCGGACCCGATCGGAACCAAGCCATGGCCTTATCAGCCACCCTCTTGTA
This sequence comes from Hypoxylon sp. PDH2405, assembly GCA_023628415.1. NCBI lineage: Eukaryota > Fungi > Ascomycota > Sordariomycetes > Xylariales > Hypoxylaceae > Hypoxylon > Hypoxylon sp. PDH2405. The sequence goes on from JAMAKT010000021.1 coordinate 41,683, forward strand.
GTACTTGGAAGCCGTCTCGCAGCTCTTGGGCACGCCAATGCCGCTCAAATGGCGGGCCGCGATAGTCATTTCTGATCTCGTATGTCCCGCATCAGCGGCAAAGGTGTGGTACAGAAGGGCCTTTGCTTGATCGCGCTCTACAGCGTCTCCAACTCCTGTCGCATACATAAATCCCACCATGTATTGCGCGGAACTGTTTCCGTACGATGCTAATCTGTAGTAATGATCGAAAGCGGCTTTGAAGTTCCTCGGGTGAGAGTAGTTCCCGAAGAAGTTGAGTTGCGCCAGGAGATATATCGCATCGGTGTTGTTCTGGTCGGCCGATTGCTGTAGTAGCTTAACACCTTCGAGAAGGGGGCCGCTGATGACCGGCGCCGCATGTTCGGGTTGCGGAGGAGCGCTAACTCGTAAGCTCGGCAAGGCCTTCGCGACATACTGGAACAGTGCTCCGAAGAGACCACCTTGTTTCTTCGTCTTTCGGTATGAAGGCGTTTTGATCTTTCGGAATTCGGTCATGGCCTCGTGAACAAGTTCCCATCCTATTCCCTATTAGAGAGGTCCTTCTTATTCTTAAATCCGGGCCGCGGAATCATGGCGACTTACCATTCTGGTAGGGAGCCCATTGTTGTGTACTTTGGACGACATCAGTCTCAGTTGCTGGGTTTGCATTTGTGGTCGTGGTATCATCCGCGGTAGTTTCCATAACCTGCTGCTCGGCAGCAGATACAGAGGCGACAGCCTGCAAGAGCACTGTTTGTGGCAAGGGTTAGCTTCTAGAGCTGGCAACATCGTCAGATTTAAGGTGTAGATAACATACGGAGCGCCGAGACGAGCCAACGCCTCATGATTAAAAAATCTGCTAAGAGCAAAATTCTGAATTGTGTATTAGTGTCATGGTCTCCAGGAGAGGCCGGCACTTATATGGAAAAGGGGGGGGAGGAAGGTAAAAGGAAAGCTCTTCGTCGTATGAGAGAAAAGACCAAATTTACAAGCTGTCCAGATCGGCTTTGTACTGTACCATATTGGTTTGTAGCCAACGCGACGTCAGCTTTCCCAGCTGTGGATGAAAGGAAGAGCTTGCAATTGGTTGGTCAGATTTGTGCCACATTTTATGGGGCGCTGCCTTTTTTGGAACTAAACTCTATGTACATAGGTACACCCCACCAAGAATTTCAATATTCAAATCCTGAGGCATACTGGAAGCATTAATATTCACATGAAGTCAATCAGTACCTACTTATATAAGAGGAAAAGCTCTGCATATGCCGCCTTAAAATTGGAACTCATCTACTATATATCTTGCATATTCAGTTTTAAAGCTGACGGGACCAATTAAAGATTCAAATCGAGTGACCCGCAACAAATATTTCCTGCTTTGCCAAGCACTTATATACCAATTACCAGAGCTAAGAGGAACACCATGTATCCTCTTACCTGCGTAGATGGGTATAGAATTCCTACGCGAGAAGAGGTTTTCGTTCTCGACATCGTTCCTCTCACCCAAGGTCCAGCAACTATTTCTTCAGACCAGAAGCTCTCGGTCTTCGATCCCACGAGGTTAAGCTCAGGGCCGCTGCTCGACCTTGTCACTCAACATGGTAACATCACTTGCGCCAGGGCATACGACGCAGGAAACTCCATCGTGTGTACGGCTGGCGAGGATGGGAGCGTATCTATATGGGATTTGAGAAAGGATCCGTCCCAGGCCCAAGTTGTTAAACTGACAGGTTCGTTCGTGAGAGACTAGGGGGGCAAATTTGTATTATATGAATGTCATACTGAGGTTTAATATAGACAACAAATATCCTGTGTTATCTCTCGCATGCTCGAGTACGGGTTTCTCCGTCGTGGTCGGAACAGAACTGCAAGATCACCAAGCATCTATATTAATATGGGATGTCCGCTCGACGCCCACTCCGAAATATCACTACACGGAGGTCCATAGCGACGATGTAACCGAGGTTAGCCTGCTATATCATCGACAGTAGGTATCGTGTGCTAATACTGATTAGCTTAACTTTCACCCTAACGATCACAACATTCTTCTATCGGGATCAACAGACGGTCTCGTAAATATCTACGATACTAGAATCGCCGATGAAGACGAGGTTGTAATTCAAACTTTCAATCACGATTCTTCTATCCACCACGCAGCATTTCTGAACGACACCGAAGTATTCGCGCTCTCTCACGATGAGAAGCTTGCTCTTTACGACGTGGCGGAAAGCCGTGAGACCGGAGCTGCGACAAACAACTTCGGAGACATGCGGGAAGTACTCGGTTGCCAGTATATCGCCAACATAATTCCGAAAGCGAATGGTGCCGGAGCTGTGATCGGTGCAGGTGCTCAAGAGTAAGTTGTCTTCGACGTAGCGACCACCATTGTATTTGCGCTAATCATGAGACATGTAGTCGACAAGGGTTCGAGATGGTCCATATGACAAAGGACCAAGGATGGATTCTGGATCGGGATAACAGCGTGGGCCTTCCTGGAGCCCATTCCTCAGAAATTGTTCGGAGTTTCTGCTTCTATGACGAAGCGCAGACGGTCTTTAGTGGGGGTGAGGATGGGTACATTAAAGCATGGAGACCAACTTAATGCACATATCAATTGTCCTTCGCATTCAACCGTACTTGTCGTGCTTGTTCTTCGATTTCAGATCCAAAAGCCGCTCGTGATAGTCGCCCTCTCGTCGCGCCTTCTTCAAGGCTCTAACTTCGTCCTCTTCAAGCCGTCTGCCCACAGCCTCCTCCAGCTCCTTTCGACTGATTTTCTCCTTTGCTTTCTCTTCCTTCGTTGCCTTGATTCGAGGCTTGAAGCGAGCTTGCATACGAATCCTCAGTGTTGTGTCAAAGGTGATCTCTGTGGCATCCCCTCGGACCTCAGGAGCGCTGTTTGCTTTTGTCGACTCTTTGACCGACAAGAAAGTCTCCCGTTGCGATTGCAGCTGGAATGTCCCCGGTGTGTCAGGGGTTGGAATGACAGACCATGTTTCAAGAGACGATATGGCTTCGGACGTCGCACTTAAGATACCGTACTTGTCGCAACTGAGGTATCTAAATAGACGGTATGTCAGCAATGAAATTTGAAATCGAAAAACAGAGTTACATACTTTCCGTAACGACCCTTAAACCTGAAATTCTCCGTCCCGTAGATCTTGTTCGCAACCCAGACTTGACGCACGTCATGTGGTTCGGCGCTTGCAGGGTTCGCGTCGATGATGTTCACAATAGGGTCGGCGAAGATCTTGCCGTTGGCATCGCAAGCTAGACAAGTTGGGGGCTCCGTCGGAAGCACGATCATGACCGGGCCCTGTACATCACCGACCACATCGGCTGATACCCAGCTATCATCATTCTCTGCATCTTCGGCCGTCGCGGTGACAGCGAGGTCGCTAGGACCTGTAGCGTCAGTTGAGCGTTCTGCTTCAGTCCGCTTTCTCTTTTTAGGCTTCTTCTCGCCTTTGAAAGTAAGTGGTTTAACCATCCTGAAATCGATCGAGGTACGGATCGGTATAAGCGATACCAATAAAAATTGGTTTGGACTGAGGTCTGTGAACGAAACGATAACAACGTAATAAGTTGTTATTGCTACGATGGAGCTGGAGCTGGAGCTTGAGTTCAGGCTAGTAACAAATGCATTGGCGTCACCCGACGCTTACCTAATTGTCCAGGTACCACTAAGAGCACCCGCTAGAATTCCCCTAGAAGTTCCATTTTTCTGGCGCTAGACTTCATATAAATCGTGACAAACATTTCAACAGCAAAACATTATCACAATTTAACGTCTTAGGAATTTAAGTGTCCTGAAGGCTGAAGATAGGTACATACCTCCTAAGCCATATTCGCCTTAGTAAAGGTAACGTAGAGATATAGAGGCCAAGCAGCCAATTCTATAACGGGAAGCTCCTATCCAGTAGTGCGGAGTGCGCCGGTCTTGGGGTTAATCTACCTATTAGCTTTCTTGGAAATCCCGACGATATCCTTAGGGCGAAGCTGTAATGAGTATCGAAAATATTTTCTAGATATTCTATATTCAATTGATGATACCAGTTCAATTCTAAACCTAACACTCCAAAATTCTTGTTATTCAGGTATCCATTGCTCTTTGATCTTGGACGATTAACCATGGCGACAGCGCAACCAGTCGTAGTATCATTGGCTGATCTCAAAAGTGGTAAGTATTGCAACATCGAATTGCAGTCTTAACTACTCACCATCTAGGAAACATCTCTTTTGAGACACTCCAAGAAGCCTTTGGCCCGGAATCTCTAGGCATTCTCGTTGTCAAAGATGTTCCACCAGAATTTCCACAACTGAGACATCAACTGTTGTCTTATGCCTCATATATGGGCAACTTATCAGAGGCAGATTTTGGTACGTAGAAGACGTGTTAGGGTCTAGGATCCACTCACGAGTCTAACAACTAAACTCTAGAGAAATTCACAAATGAGGCAGCAAAGTATCTCGTAGGATGGTCCAAGGGCAGGGAGAAGCTCAAGGATGGCGGAGCCGACGAGTATAAAGGCTCCTTTTACGCCAACTGCGCATTTTATGTAGATCCTTCGCTAGAGTCCGCGAAACCGACGGAGAAGTTCCCTCTCGAGGAATTCCCAGAATACCTAGCGCCAAACTCGTGGCCGCCAAATGAGATGCTGCCGGGTTTCAGACCGACCATGGAGCAGATGTGCAGACTCATCATCGACACGGCTGTGTTAGTTGCGCGAGCCTGCGACAAGTTCGCCGAGAAGGAAATTCCGGGCTACCCTTCGGCGTACTTGGAGAAAGTAGTCAAGTCCTCATCCACGACGAAAGCCAGGCTCCTTCACTACTACCCGATGCCCGAGGAGGTTATGGCGAAGGGCCAGGAAGAAGATAATTGGTGCGCTGTGCACAAGGACCATGGGTGCTTGACGGGCTTGACGTCGGCCATGTTCATCGACGAACTAAAGACGGATGCGAAGGTACCTAAATTTGGCGACAAGTCCCCAGAATTGCTACCAAATCTGGAGGAACTGCCTGGATCGCCCGACCCTCAAGCCGGACTCTGGATCAAGGACAGAAAGGGAGTGCCGGTTCAGGTCAAAATACCGAGGGACTGCATTGCCTTTCAGACGGGTGAGGCACTGGAGAGAATCACTCGTGGGAAGTTCAAGGCCGTGGAGCATTCGGTTAGGGGAGCGTATGTCAAAGGCGTGGCTCGCAACACCCTAGCTGTCTTCACGCAGCCGAACCTAGAAGACGAAGTTGATCTAGATCAACACATCACCTTTGGTGAGTTTGCTAGGGGCATCATAGCAAAGAACACAGTCTAGATTTGAATCAGAACTTCCATTATAACTATTATGATATTTTATCGTAGTCATAACCGAATTATTATGTCCAGGGGAATTTTGGACCCTCCTCCGCCCGGGCTCCGGCGCTGCGGTAATATTCAAGTTGAGCTACCCCCTATTAACTATAGCATGCAGCTACCCCGCCATACCTTCAAACACAAGCTGCAGATAGTGTCACCTTTCATACATATGTCGTCACTATATGTTTTTATTATTTAGCGTTTATCCCACCTTGATGGATATTTATCGTCATCCTAGCTTCTCATACTCCAGCTTTATTACGTAGCTCCGTCACCACCGATCTCCGAATGCGCATTTCTCGGAGTTTCTCTCCCTTTGTGTATTACAATAAACCACGAGCAATTCCAATCCTTCCCCTCCAAACAGCAACCCCAGCTCTAGCTCCTAGGTTCTACGTTTCCCTTAAATCTAACCAACGCCGCCAATTCACAACCACACAATCTAAAATGGCACTAAACCCCAAATTCGCAGGCCAACGCCTCCTCTTCGGCACTCCCACCGCCACGGTCGCCGGCGCCCCTCCAGCCGTGCACACGCTGGAGCTATTCCTCGACTACGTGTGTCCGTTCAGCGCCAAGCAATTCAGCACCTTCTACCACAGCGTAGTGCCGCTCATCAAATCCAACCCCAAGTGGGCCAACAACCTAGAAATCATCTTCCGCCAGCAGGTCCAGCCCTGGCACCCCTCCTCCACGCTCGTCCACGAGGCCGCGCTCGCCGTCCTCAAGGTCGCGCCGGGCAAGTACTGGGAGTTCAGCGACGCGCTGTTCAAGCACCAGCTCGACTACTTCGACGAGGCCGTCGTCAACGAGCCGCGCAACGGCACTTACAAGCGGCTGGCCAAGCTCGCTGCGAGCGTCGGCGTCGACGAGGCGCGGGTTTACGACTTGCTCGCCATCTCCGAGAAGGTGCCTGAGGGCGGGCACCCGAACTTCGGCAACAAGATCACGAACGACTTGAAGCTTCAGATCCGGTTTGGCAGATTGGTCGGCGTGCACGTTAGCCCCACTGTGATTTTCGATGGCATAGTCGCGAATGATATTAGCTCGTCTTGGACGAAGGAGCAGTGGGAGGAGTGGCTAAAGAAGAGCGTTGTGTAAGGGGATTATTGAGAGCCTACTACAAGTCACACATGCATTGCTTAACCATGCCTAGGTTCGGCGACGAAGGGTCGGCACAAATACAACCTAGACTCTAGGTTATGAGTGATGATATATGTACTTAATTATTCGTGCAGTCTACGAAATAATATTCATCCTCAATTTCAATTTTCATTAGATGTATTGAATTCATCAATATCCTGATTTCATTCAGCGGATGAGGGAGATTCCTTACAGTTGCAGCTGGTGACACCTGGCAAATTCAATCTCAAACTTGCGCAGTATCGCGTAATAAATCTCGGTGGATTTATTCATACATCATTTCCAGAGGGTATCCATGAGAGAACTCACCTCGAATTGTCTCAAACATGTTGGTTCCTGGGCTCCTAAGAAGGGGCCATAGAGTTCAATTAAGACGCAATATCATCAGCCTTCAAAATCTCACATCTCGTAATCTGTCACCGAGACAAAATATTCAACTCTTAGGCCTGAGGTTTGAATCGACTACACCTAAATCAAGCACTCAAGCTCCTTCAAAACCACCACCACAACAACAGCAAAAATTCGGTCAGTCTATCCAAACATTCAAGACCTATTCCAGTAACTAATTAGCATCAACAGCGTATCCAGAGAAGCTGTGTATATACCATGCAGGAACAGGCAAAATTACCTTCTTAGCCTGCTTTAAAATCTCAACTCTCTTCATATTCGTCTTCTTCGCTTTCGTGGTCACGCCCGCCTACTATGAAAGAGAAGGCTTGTCACCCACCGTACTTCGAAGTATGATTCTCCCTTTAAAAAACTAGCACTTTATATACCCATTCTTCACACGACTAACCTCCCCTCAGCCGCCCTCTCCGCCATAGTCCCCCTACTCTTCACAGCATACACGACCTCGCCCTTCGTCTCCTTCATCCACATGCGCCTGCCGCCCTTCGCGCGGCAATCCGAAGACATGCTACGGCGGTTCGTGCGCACACTCCCGCCGGACACCGAGCTCGAGATCACGACCATGAGCCTCATCGCGAAGCCGCGCGTGAGCCGCGTCAAGCTATCCGAGCTGCGGCCCGTGCGCCGACGCTTCGGCATCGTGAACCTCGCGCGCGACACCGCGGCTGAGAACGCTGAGAGAAAGTGGTACATGTTCCGGGCGGTCGGCGAGTTCAGCGCGCAGAGTAACACGGTGAAGCGCGCGCCCTGGGTCTGGGAGAGCATCATGAATGCTATTGAGAAGCGGCAGGCGTGATCTATGGCAGGGGCAATTTGGCGTCCCGGTTGTTGCTCTGTAGTAAGGGCGGGTGGCTATGCCTGGCTAAACTCGTTAATGAAGCTTGTATCATCATGGCTACCGCGTGGCTCGAATTAATCCGATATGACAATGATTGTATGACCACCACCGTGTCAGGGGCCATTTTTTTTCTTCCGCCCCTATTTTGCGAGGACAGGTGTATCGCTACTTATCCGGGGCACCTAATGTCTATTAACCTTCCGGCAAACGCTTTACTCAATTGTAAGCCGGATTGAGCGAGCTCGCTACAGACAGTCTCAAGCCTCACAAGATCAGGGTATCATATTGAGACCGATCATAAACATTCTAGAACGCTTAATTACGACTCTTTCCCTCGGGTCATTCGCTGTTTCCGGCCATGTATCCTAAGATGAATGCTGCAAGACTCCATTCGGAGTCAAACCCCCAGAACAACACTGAGACAAATCTGGGCGCATCATAGACTAAGGATATATTATCGGAGAAGCCTTACGACTAAGCCTCCACTAAGGGTTAAGCTGCAATGTGACATGGGCTAACAACTACACCATACAATACACAAGGAGACACGGTATACGAGTTTTGTCTGGCATATTTAACTTATCATACCAACTTTATAAACGTCAAGAGAGCCACTGCCTATATACACATCCCCCCTAAAACGCTTTGTATTGTACACGAAAGCAGTCTTTTAGTGAAATTGTGATGCTTTATAGACTGGCTCCGACGGGAATCTTGACCATGTTTTCGACAACAAATTGTGCGTCGAACCATAAACGGACTGCACCTTGTTAGCATATGTGACGGTGACGGTGACTGTCATATGTGCATATGTGGGTCATAAGCATATGACAATGAAGCTACCAATGTAATATGGTGAGACAGTGAGGATTCGAGGGCTTGGTTTGCGATGGCAGTTTGCATGTCGGCAATCGCTTGTTCCTGCTTGAGTTGACTTGCGACAATCGAATCAACTTCCCGTCTAACACTCGCAATGTCGTCAGTCAGGAACTTGATGGACTTGATCAGGTTCTCCATCTGTGTTATAACTTCAGTATGACGATTGTCGTGCGCATTGATCAACTTCTAGGATTGCCATCAGTTCCGCATGACGGTTGTCGGTTTCCTTAGACGCATTGCTGACAATGGACGGTACAAGTCCAAAACGTACTTGAAGTTCTTCATTATGACTTCGCCCGAGTCCGAACATGAAGAAGACATATGCGGAGACACTGGGTGTACCCGTACATTGGCCGACAAGGACTGACGACCATACTGCTGATTGTTGTATCCGCCACGGCGCGGTTGATTGAATTGTGGGTTAGCACGCTGGTTCTGGTATTGTGGTTTAGGAGGGGGATTTTGTTGCTTGCCATAATTGGCGGGCTGGTTCATGGGGTTTTGTTGACGGTAGTTCAGAGCATTGGCTTCAGCTTGCAAAATACTCTCACGGTCATCAAGTTGCTCCATGGCGACGAGAACATTCTTGTCGAATTGCAACAAATAGGTGGATACCATAACAGCTTGCTGTTCATCTTGTTGACATTGCCAACTTTGTACCCATTCGCGCAAAAATCGTTTGCCACAACTCTGAAATGGATTTGGGATCTTGATCTGATATTGCCTTTGACGGGGACGGCGATGAGACTCGCTTAAGATAACGGAGCCTTTTCCGCGGTGACTCCTCATGGTCCGTTGTTCTCTGTAAAGAATTGTCAGCTTTTATAGAATGATGATAAAGATGATCAATTACTACCATTCGATCAAGGTATTGGGAGAGCCAGCCAAACATGAGAAGTGTTGGCTTCACCGTTGGTCGCTCAAGAGTCTCTAGTGGAGTACCCCGTAATGCTGATTTGACAAGGGGTGGAGATAATAGCGTATGGGATCAGCTTGTCGGCTAATTGATCTCATCAAGAGGCCGTCTGATTGCAATGGACGGCCTATGCAGATATGAGTGGGTGGCCCAGATACGGCATCCAGATCGGGAAGGCCAAATAATGACCATACCTCATCCAACTGAAGTTAAGTAGTTGTCAGATATAAGTGACAATAAAGTACCAGGAAAATAAGAATGTTCTTTTGGCGTAGAGGTACATGTATATCTGATAGGAGTGGTATGTGGTGAAAAAAGTAAAAAGGAAGATGAGAATGGAAAACGGGAATGGAAAATAAGGGACTGCCCTGAACTGACCACACGCCTATGTTAGTCGACTTGTTTATGACAACCTTATTCTGCGGGAGTACCTGCTTGCGTTTAACTTAATCGGATCCATTGCGGAAGGATCCTCCTTTAAAGAAGGTTTAAGGAGTCGAGAAGTATAGTGTCTCTCCTATAAAGGCAGTGGAAGCACCGTAAAATCCCTTGTAAAGTCCCCTATAAGACAGACATCTATATGTACCTACTTACAAACTGGAAAGAGGCAAGTTTAAGTCACGCCGTGCTTATCAAACCACTTAAGGTTTATCGACAAAATTCAAAACAAATGCAAAACGTTATTCGATTTCTATTAAAATTACGTTGTCAGTCGTCTCAGTGAAATCCACTACGTCTCATACCCAACAGTATACACACTAGCAGATGCGTAATAGGATGTACAAGAGAGTTAAAAGCCTATGGCTACATATGTAGGTAGGCACTTATACGCTTGCTAGGTTCACCTGTAGGGTCTGTTATCATTTTATAAATATTAATAGGTATTACTTAGTCGCCGTTTCTTAACATCGTATAATATCAATCGATACGCGTTGGTAGTTGAAAGTGACGATACTACGAGGTATGTTCCTTATATGTTGCGATTAACGGTTCAATAGCGTGCTTTCAAAATAGCGGGGCTGTTTCTGACGTCAATGAATAGGTTAAACTTAATTGGCCCACCTAGGTACTTTAGATATTTCCAATCGCTTTGCAGTGATTTGTGAATAAGATCGATATTTGGTATTAGCGGGAACGGTTGCTTGGAAAGAAAGGGGAAAAGCATAAGCTTATTGAGACCAGCCGCCAATCAAGTGGCCAACAGTTGAAATTTGGAGAAGGAGGGGTGAAATTGGGGAACCCTCGCCGGCGATATCGCTGCTGACCCTCTTTTTATTTTCGGCCGTCTCTGTTTCACCGGATACGGATTCAAACGAACAAGACGAGGTGAAGGCCTAGGTCTCTAGGAATGCATCATGTATTCCGACGAGTCAGTCTTTGCTCTTCCCCTCTGCATATAATTAACACCGCGCACTCCATCTTCTGGCGCACAATGGCTTCGCAAAGCGGCAGAACGTACAATGTACCTCACCTATCCCCCACCTGCGAGCCCTTTCACCTTGTAGCGGTGCTGACCAGATATTCCCTCAGGATGCCATTGACGCTCTCAACTCCCTCCAGACCCCGTATGCCATAGTTGAGGCCCGCCGGAAGGCCGGTATACGCCCCGATGCTACCTCCATCGCCGAAATGCGGGTCTACCTGCAGCGCATCGGCTACAAGCCATCTGACCTCGACCGGTTGAACATACTACATGTCGCCGGCACAAAGGGCAAGGGAAGCACGTGCGCATTCGCTGCCTCCATACTGTCGCAATACCAGAAGTCGCACGGGGTGCCTCGTAGGATCGGTCTATTTACTAGTCCTCACCTGATCGCGGTACGAGAACGGATCAGGGTCAATGGCGACCCTGTTAGTGAGGACACCTTCGCACGCTACTTTTTCGAAGTATGGGATAAGCTCGGAAAGGCTGAGGAAAGCGAAGGCCAAAAAGTTGTGGATCAGCGACTCGGCATGCCCATGCCTCCGAGACCAGTCTATTCGCGTTACCTAACTCTGATGAGCTATCACCTATTCCTTCAGGAGGGTATCGATGTCGCTGTATACGAAACAGGAATCGGCGGCGAGTTTGATGCGACGAACATCGTGGAACACCCTCTGGCGAGCGGTATCAGCACTCTTGGTATAGACCATGTATTTGCGCTTGGAGACACGATAGAGAAGATTGCTTGGCACAAGGCGGGCATTATGAAGACTGGTAGTGCTGCTTTCACTATTGAGCAAGTACCCGAAGCTGCCAAGGTGCTCCAGGACAGAGCCAAGGAGAAGGGTGTTTCGCTGAAGGTTCTTGACGTCGATCCTCGGTTGAAAGGTGTCAATGTCCGACCAGATGCCTTATTCCAAAAGAAAAACGCTAGTTTGGGAATAGCATTGGCAGAGACTGCCTTGCAGAAAATCGATCCTGACTTCGAACCAGACCCGACGAAACTGAGTAAAGAGTTTGTCGACGGCCTTGAGCAGGTTGTGTGGAGAGGAAGATGCGAAGTCAAGGTCGAAGGGCCAATTATCTGGCACGTCGATGGGGCTCATACCGTCGACAGTCTGAAAATGGCAGTGAGATGGTTCGCAGGCGAATGTGCGAAGAGATCCGGCCCGAAAGCCTTGATATTCAATCAACAGGGGCGAGACGAGGCCGTCCAATTCCTCGAAGGGATGATCACCACTCTCAAAGCCCAAGGGCAGGGTACGTTCGAGCACGTCGTCTTCTGCACCAACGTGACGTACGCCGCCACAGGTTATAAGCGGGATTTTGTGAACCACCAGTATGATCCTGTAGCTATCAAGGCACTCACTGCGCAGCGCGCCTTTGCGGAGAAATGGTCTTCGCTAGATCCGTCGGCGAAGGTGACCGTCGTTCCAACGATCGAAGACGCGATCAACCATGTCAGGGACCTCAGCAAGACATCCCTAGGTGAAGGGGAAACAGTTCAAGCCCTTATCACGGGCAGTTTGCATCTAGTGGGCGGTGCTTTGGGAATATTAGAGGGCGCAGATGCTCTATAAATAGACCGGCGACGGTTGGATTTTCTATACTAGATTTTTTTTCTAAACTAGGTAGATGCGGCCCAGGATTGAACGAGGAATGAAAATACCCCTAGAGAGGTAGATAGGTCAGGATCTACGGCGGCTCAACCCGTACAATACAAATGTGTTTTTTGCGAACTCCTTGAGTCTTTCTCGAGTATGGAATATTGTTTGAGAATCATCCTCAATTGGCAGTTATGCCAACCTCCCATGAGTCCCAACATCAAGTGACTCCATATCGGCACGGAGAAATATATTCGAGGCTTTTTGTTGAAAGGACAGCCATAATGTTCCCCAAGATATGCATGGCCTTGTGACCTTGGGTCTATGGATATCTTAATTCTCCCAAACGCCTATCCAGTCCATCGTGATTCATGCAATCATCTTCCTACTCATCTAGCACGCATCATATCTACCAGCCCCCGTAGCCCAGCTCCTCATAACTCTGCGTCCGGCTCTAATGTCCTGAGCAGGGCCCCCACGAGATGTAAGCTTCCCGTAGATAGAACCACGACTTTAGCGCTATCATTATGTGCCGTTGCTTTCACCTTCTCGACGGCGTCCGCCACGTTATCCACGACGGTGGTCTCAGTCCCAGGACATAGTTTCCGCATAGCTTCCGCAGCCGCGTTCTGGACGCTCAAGTCCCGCTCCAGCTCATCCGCTGCCCTGCCATATAGATCGTTCCGGGTGAAAATAGCGGAATCGAAGATCTCGGTATCCTTAGCCGCTCCCGGTACCCTCCTAATACCTTCGAGCAATCTCCCTAGTAACTTCGCAACATCGCGCTCTTGCTGGTTGAATAGTAAGACCACCTTCACATCATCGGGTAGAGCCTTGCGCTTCCCCGCGAACCACTTAGCTACTTCTTCCAAGCTCTCCGCAGTGTGAGCCCCGTCGATGAACCACGTGATATTCCCATCCTCTCTCGTCTCGCAGCGACCCCTGAGTCTAGCCGACCGTAAGCCATCGGAGTAGCGTTCCGCCAAAGCGGCTAATTTCTCCTCTCCTGTCTGCGCATCCGGTTTTCCCTCCAGCATCCTTAGATGTTCACTCGCGGCCCTAAGCGCCAACGCCTGATTATACTTCTGGAACTCTCCCTCCAGACTCCCTCCTCCAGCTCCTTTTACACCACCCCACTCCTCAACCTCCCTATCCTCAATCTCCACCAAAACCGCACCCTTCTCCTGAGCCCGCTGCCTTAGAACCCGCATAGTCTCCTCCCCCTCCCCACCCTCCAACTTCCTCGTAAAGCACTTCCTCCCACCCTTCATAACCCCCGCCTTATTCCACGCAATCCGCGGCACCGTATCCCCCAACATCCCCACATGATCAATCCCCAACTGCGCCACCACCGCCGCCGTAACCGCCTCCGCCGGCAGTATATTCGTCGAGTCGTACTCCCCGCCAATCCCGCACTCCACCACCGCGCTCTTTACCCGCTCCCCCAGGAACGCGCGCAGCGCCACCAGCGTCAGGAACCGGAAGTAAAACGGCTTCGTAGCCGGGCCCTGGAGCTCTTCCTCGTCGACTGTGCGTCCTAAGCGTAAGGCCTCGGCGCGCGCGGATTCTGTGAGTGCGTCCCAGACTTCGAAGAAGTAGCGCGCGAATAGCGCCCGACTGATGGGGCGGCCGTTGAGTTGGATGCGCTCGCGCACGGAGACTAGGTGCGGCGACGTGTATGTGCCGACTGTACCGGCGATTGGGGCCGTGCTGGGGTGTGTCAGGATCGCGGTGAGGTATGCGCAGACGGAGCCCTTGCCCTTGGTCCCGGCCACGTGGATGCATTTCAGGTGCGCGAGGGCGTCTTGGGTGATTCCGGCGCGCTGCGCCCATGCGAGCATTTCTGGGATCGCTTGGGCGTTTAGGTCTTTGGGTGTGGGTTTCGCTGATGATGAAGAGGGGATGAGGGTAGGGGAAGGGGAAGGAGGTGGTGGAGAGAATAGTGATGTGATGGCCCGGTTCGACTGGATGGAGTCGAGATGCCGGAGGGCCGACTCATAGGTCCGCGCCATGGTAGACAATTGCCTGAACGTAGTGCTGCTGAAATTTGGAAGTGATTTCCTGGTATTGACACTTAATGAGGACCTGAATAGGCGAGTGACATGTAAACTTCGTATCAACGTCAAGCAAGAAGCCATAAGACCGATTCCGGCGCTGGCGATATAATCGAATTGATGCCGCTAATTTCCGTCTCATGATTGGACGGTACACATAATTCCTGCTCCTGCATGTAGTCCTTTTCTTTGAGATATTTTCAGGATCCTGATATGTTCTCATGTAAGTAAGATACTCCGTGAAAATTGAGGTCTCTGCTGGCTGGCAGCTGGTGGGATTGTTTGCGGTTCTTATCGGCTTATCGAAGTGTATAAGCCAAACCATAACCCTATCCCTAACCCTGAGTTCTATTGCTATGAGATGTCATTTCCAGCTATTTACAACATGGACTTCGTATCACTGGAAGTTAAGTGCAAATTTCGTCTGTCAATTAAAAGTTACAATGTATTATATCACTAACTTCTTGGGTTAATTATTGAGCGTTCAGTTAAAAAGGGGGGCTTTCGCTACTGATAAAATTAGTCACCCCGGTACGTATAATGACAATGGCAGGCTGAGTTAATAATGATACCTATCAACACTCTTGTATCCGACTTGTCTTCATCTATTCCTTTGATTGTGTGCTTAATCTTCAGCATCTAAACAGGCGCGGTCAATACGCAGCCAACAATGAAATATGTGATGCATACCTAAGGTACTAGGACAACCTACCTTCCCTATCACCGCCCTTTTAATAACGAGCAATAATTAGGGTCAAGAGGAGCAAGTACCATCACTTTTTACACGTCATTACCTAATTCCATGCGATGCGTATAGACGTAAAACAAATCACCATAGTATCAAACCACGAAAACCAGATCATTTCAAAAGCAGGCTTATCCGCCGTCTATTGCTAGCTTGCTATTATCTTATACACAGGCTTATATCGTATCAAAGCCCCCTTCCCATTCCTTCTCATCCTCATCCTCATCCCCATCCCCATCTCCCCTTTTCTTTTCCTTTCGTCTTTTTGTCTTCTCTCTATCTAGAGTCAAGGACTAAGCAGGTAGACAGGTAGGTAGGTAGGTAAGAGGACACAAATGTACAAGGTGGACAAAGTGACAAAGTAAAAATGAAGCTTCTCTATTTCCCCGGGGGCCAGGTTCGAACGGCCCCGGAAATCACTATTACTCCACCCTTAAACTCTGCAGCCGGGCTTCGGTAGCGATGACCTGTTATTCCCTATTAGTTTACTGTTGCTTCGACATCGAAAACCACTTTTATCGAAGACGGAAGAGTGGGAAAAAGAAAAGAAAAAAAGAACTCACATCCAGCGCCTGCTGCACCTCCAACACCTTTCTAACCTCCGCCAGCCAATCCCGACTCAGCGTCTTAGCCCAGCCTTTCAAGCCATTCATCTCGCGGGCCGCAGCATCGAGATCGCCTTCTTCAAGGTATGTCTGGGTTCTCGTCAGGATACTCTCGACGTCGTCACCAGCCGCGAGGCCATGCTTCTTAAAGAGCACCTTGCTCAGCAACCAGCTAGACGCATGTGAAGCCACGCCGGCGTCCTCCGGCAACAGGCTGGCTTTACGCACCTCGGACGCCACGCGTCGGAAGCGGTCGATGAGTTGGGAGGGTGTCGCGATGCCGCGCTGGTACGCCGATGGGTTGATGGATCCGATGGCTGCGTTAACAACGGGGTCATCCGTCGCGATCTCCTTCAGGGCAACGAGCTCTCGGACGAAGGGGCGCGGGTGTTCGACGTCGTGGAGACTAGCGCGCACGGCCTCAACGGCGACATGTAGCTGCTGCGTCTTGAGGTTCATGTCTACAACGTCGTTCCATCCCGTTGTGAGGTTTTCCAGTTCCTTAACAGCTTGGCTCAGTTTTTCCAGCTTGCCAAGTCTGCTGTTTCGTTCCTCCTCAACTCGGTCCTTTACCTCTCGCAGGAACTGCTTCTTCAGTTCGACGGCTTGTTCCAGGAGCGTGTTCTGGAGCTTCTGCTCGTTGATCTGCTTTTCCCGCTCCAGCTCCGTCTTAATTCGGGAGTCATAGGCCTCCTGGATGCGCTTCATCTCCTCCTCAAACTCGGCTCTCCACTGTCTCTCCTGCGCATCCAATGCTTTCTCAACACGTTGAACCAGCTCTTCGGCCGCGCCTTCGAATTCCTTGACCTTTGATGCGACTTGCGCGGCGGCATCCTTCTCGACCTGGGTCTTTAGCTCGCGAATCTGGGAGCCGACCTTGTTAAGCTTGCTCTTGGCCTTGCCAATGGTCGATGAGAAGCGGTCATCGGCATTGTCAGCGTTCACAACTGCGATGATATCGTTGAGCATCTTGGCTAGGTCCTGGACGAGGGCCTCATCGGCATCATTAACAGCAAGGGGATCGATAGGAGCAGCGGGAGGGAACCGAGAAGGCTCGTCGACTTGAGGTGCTACAAAATCGGTAGTATCCTTCTTCACTACCTTGGGCTCGACTCCTTCCTTTCCAACAGGCACAGTTGCGGCAGGGGTAGCAGATTCTGAGACGGCATTCTTTGATGGTTCGTCAGATTTCGCAGCAGGCTTATCTGCAGCAACGGCATGGGAATCCTTCTTCTCAGCAGCAGCAGCATCCTTCTTCTCAGCGGCAGCGGCACTCTTCTTGGCAGCAATATTCTGAATCGCACTAGAATGCCTACCGGAAGGCTCGCTGGTATCTGCTACTCGCCAAGACGCGCCGCTCTGAGGAGATATCTTAACCTTAGCATCCGATTCCTTGCTCCGGCGCCCTCCAATGTTCAGACCACCGGGGTATCGCTTCTTGTAGTCGAGCTCTTCCAAGTAGAGCACTGCTTGCTCGCCATACGGTACGTATTCGGTGAAGAAATCGTGGAAATTGTCATTGATGCGTGAGTACCATACGCCTCCGCCAAAGCTGATAGCACCTAAAAATATCAAGGTCAAGACATAGTTACGCAGACGGCGGAAGAAACCCTTCTTCTTCCTGACTGGCGCAGCCGGCGGCGGGGATGGTTTAGACTCTGAGACAGGCGGAGGCGGAGGAGGTGTCGGAGGGACGTCTTTAGAGCCGATTGTCGATGAGGCAATCTTGGATTCGGTCTTTAGTGCGGGAGGATCGCTCGAAGCAGCTGTCCTTGTCTCGGATTTAGGTAGCTTTGCGGGAGTTGAGTCGTTTATCGAAGGCTTCTTGTCATCAGCGAAGCATCTCTGATCGCAATTGACATTAGTTCGGATCCCCAAGGCAGTTCTGGTGTAGTGTGGTTGTGACTTCATACCCTTGAAGCTGCACCGGCTGATCTTGCGATCGCGGGCTGCCATTGACGGGCAGTGGCAGCAGCAACGGGCCTGCTGCCTACTGCCCTGACAGATCGCAACGATGTCCGCAACATGAGGGCATCGAACGGGCCTTCAAACTGCGATATCTGTTGCTATGTCGTGGTTCTAATTTTGTCGTATGAGGTGTATTATGACCAAGTAAAAACCTCGGGAAGCTTAAAAAAAGCTGCACGTTGCGTTGGGCAAAGGACAATCCCGGCTTAGCACCACTCCGGCCGAGTGGGACTTAGCGGTACGTACCTCCAACGTTCAACTTGTAATATTTGTATTAGGTCATCGTAACAAAACCTGAACATTCAGCTTCGATATATTCAAGAATAGAATATTTTAGGTTCATTATAATAGTTGTCGTATAAGTGTCTATAGTATTTGTTCATATCTGTGGAAAGAAGCAGATTTATACGAGTTTACGCTGTTAGATTAGGAGCCTTCAATCGATCACAACCATGTGAGATCTTGCCAGGTAACATGAACGCGAACGCCAAATGTGAGACAGACGTTACACTTATCCTTCATAATTAAGAAATATTCCTCTATTGCATTACTCGTCATGTTGTATATCTCGGTAACGTCCAGTCTCAGTCCAAGTTCATTCCAGGCCGCATGCGCACCTCTCTCTACACTGAGCCTCATGACCGCGATGCACCTGATGGCCAAGCCTATACTGCGAGAACTCAATCGATAGAAAAGTCAGGTATTAAAAAAACGTATGCCTTCCTGCCAAGAAACTCCCAATGAAATATACACCTAGGCATCGTATCGCTGCCCGCCGTCATGCTTCCTAAACATGTCCAGTCTCTCTTCCGGGTTGTGTTGAGAACGTGGTTATACTGCCGAGCTCGCAGTCTGTTACTAACTGATTGAGTCTTCTCGCTCGAGCATCGCATCTGAGCCACGAGAACATTGGTACGAGACTGAGCAGCCAGCCCAGTATCAGAAAAATCAACATCATGCGAGGGACTCCCAGCTCTTCGTTACCCCACGCCCAGACAAGATTCAGAAAATTCCGGAAACGCCTCTAGCATGCGCAAGGGCCTCCTGCTTGTGTATTTGCACCTTCCGGTGCCAAACTCACACCTCCTGGTCGTTGTCCTGGTCGGGTATGTCGAGGGCTGACCTGGTCGAGTGGGAGCTTCTTCGCAATGGCAGTGAATAAATCTCGGACGTTCTCTGCGGTCTTGGCTGAAGTTTCGAAGAACAGCAATCCTGCCTCGTTCGCATACGCCTCAGCATCTGCAGTTGATACCGCTCGCTTGTCGGGTTGCTCGTTTACTAAGTCCAACTTGTTTCCTGCGAGGGCGATGATGATGTTCTCGTTTGCTTGTCTTTGCAATTCCTTTACCCAAGCCTTCGCCTTGTCGAGAGAAGCCTACATTTCCAACGTTAGCCCTATCAGCAGCATTTTCTTTGTTTCAGGAACATACGGATTGAGTAATATCGTAGACAACGACGGCGCAATTCGCATTTCGATAGTACATAGGCGCAAGGGACTTGTATCGTTCCTGGCCAGCGGTATCCCAGATCTCGAATTTGACAGTGGTGTTTTCGTCTAAGGAGATGGTTTGCGTTAAGAAAGCTGCGCCAATAGTCGATTCCCGATACGAGTCGAATTGATCCTGAGGGAGTATAGGTCAGAAGAATGCTCGACGTATGAAAGGTATGGCTAGTGGCTATTCACCTTAACAAATCTCAGAACTATAGAGCTCTATTCCGCGAAAGTTAGCAAAACACCGCAATTTGAGATAGGTTGGCCGGCGATCAATGTACCTTTCCGACTGCTGACTCTCCTGTATCCTCGTTAGCAAATGATGCCACCTTTAACTAGATCCCACAGGTAACTCATACCTAATAACACCAACTTGAACTGCGCAAAGCGGCCGGTCATACCGCCTCTTGCTGCGGGCCCTGCTCGAGAAGCCATGGTAACCTCCGGGTGCAAGTTATTGTAGTGAGTCCACTAAAGACCAAGCTCGATACGGGAGTCGAAATGAGGGAGTGAGAGACAGACGAGGGCGGTGGTCGGTGATTGAGACTCGATGGGGGTTGTCTTATCAGCAGGGAATTATTATCGTTAACCCGAATGAAATGGAATCAACTGCGAAGTAGCCGTTGAAAATGGTTGCGAAGGCCCTAAAGCGAGAGAAGACCCTTGGATGTGGTATCGGCGGTATTGGTTCGTCAAATAAACGAGAAGTGGTCGGAGAGCAAGGCTTGTTAAGTCTGATGATTGATTACTGCCTGCCTAGGTGCGAGGTTGAAGGAAGCTTGTTGAATAGGCGCTACGAATGATGAGTGGCTCAGCCAAGTTTAGCGGCAGTGGAGCAACACGTCAGGCTTCTTCGGGTTGCCGGTGGAAACCACTCACCGTATCGTAATCTATACTCTATTCACTAACATG
This sequence comes from Hypoxylon sp. PDH2405, assembly GCA_023628415.1. Lineage (NCBI taxonomy): Eukaryota > Fungi > Ascomycota > Sordariomycetes > Xylariales > Hypoxylaceae > Hypoxylon > Hypoxylon sp. PDH2405. The sequence continues at coordinate 62,026 of JAMAKT010000021.1, forward strand.
TATTCTTTATCAGTGATTTGACACGTGACTCTAGAAAAGAAACGGATAGTTGCATGTTTTTGGTGGATGTTTCTCAAACAAGTTACCCCAAGATACGTACTGATAATTAGGGTTCCACCTAACTGGGATTGAGTTGGATTAATGACCTCAACTCTCGAGGCTAGAGTTGGCCTGTGCACTACTTATGCACGGTCTGTGACTTCCGTTGTAGTGAATCTTGGCGGCGTTTGCGACCCGTCTGCGACCCCCGTTCCAGCCGTTCCAGCTGTCGAAATCCCTTTTTAGGAAATGCACATGTTAATTCGTTGGCGACGAACCGACACGACATCTGTGTCCTCTTAGCAATTAAATAAATCTGCGCCAGTTCTCTTCGACCACCCAAAACGACGTGCTTCCGCCGTCGTCTCACACTCCTTTTCCTTTTTCTATCTATAAAAAGATATTATGCATGCGTGCTGGACATCGCCGTCATCATCCAGCTAGCCCATCATGACCCTTCCATTCCGGGACATTAATGTCCATGTAGCAGCCGACTCCTATACCTTCACTTCACCCTCCTCCCCTAATGCGCCCGCCCTCATTGTCGACCGTCCGACGGGAGACGTCAGACTGAGCGAAACATCTCACTTGCCTACCCGCGTGTCCCGTGTTTCTAGCATAGCTGGTATATTGGGCTTGATCAAGTTGAGACTTGGTAAGCATTCTCGATTCCATAACACCGCCTAGCTGGTACTCATATATCGTAGACAAATATGTCATCATCATCACCAAGTCCCAACCCGTGGGCCGCCTCAAGGGCCACATGGTCTACAAGGTTGTCTCGACCGACTTCCTACCTATGCGCGAGCGACAGATCCGAGACCCCGACGAGGACCAGTTCTTGTCCCTACTCAAGACCTACATTATGAGAGGACCTATGTACTTTTCATATTCGATCGACCTCACGAACAGCTTTCAGAGACAGGCATCCGCGGATCTTTCGAGCCCACTCTGGATGCGAGCCGACGATCGCTTCTTCTGGAATAGATATGTCCAGTCCGACCTCATCAACTTCCGCCGCCAGGGCAATCGATCACAGCCGGGTTCCCAACCTGCTGTTGACCCCTATATCCTGCCGCTTATATGGGGAACGCTCGAGATCCGCCCAACTACCTTCAGAAACACACCTCTGACTCTTGTCTTAATTACCCGCAAGGCTAGATACCGAGCTGGCACTAGATATTTCACCAGAGGCATTGATGAGGAAGGACATGCTGCGAATTACAACGAGACCGAACAGATCGTCGTCTTGAATGACACAGGCCGAGGTCTAGGTGGATTTGCTGGAAGCAGTGACATGCAGAGCGGGAAATACGGTTCCGAGGGTGCAGAGATGCAGGTATTATCCTATGTCCAGACACGAGGAAGTGTTCCGGTATACTGGGCCGAGATCAACGCTCTCAAGTATACTCCCAAGCTCCAAGTCCGCGGTATCGAAACCGCTCTCTCGGCTGCCAAGAAGCATTTCGACGAGCAGATCCGTATCTACGGAGATAACTACCTAGTCAACCTAGTCAACCAGAGCGGTCGCGAAAAGCGAATAAAGGATGCCTACGAACAGATGGTGCAGATGCTCGTTTCGTCGCCTTCGGAGAAGGTCAAAGGTGACGCCATCACTGACGAGAAATTCCACATCATTGAGCCCACTTCCTCAAAACAGGAATTCGATCGTCTGCACTACGTCTACTTTGACTTCCATCACGAGACCAAGGGTCTGCAGATGCACCGAGCCATGTTACTCGTTGAGCAGCTCCAAGATGCTCTCATAAAGCAACAGTACTTCCGCGGCGTGGACATGCCTGCCAACGGTGGCCTGGAACCTAGGAACTACCAGACCAGCGTTGTGCGGACTAACTGCATGGACTCTCTTGACCGCACCAACGTCGTTCAGAGCATGTTAGCTCGATGGACGCTAGATCGCATGTTCGTCGACCTCGGCCTGCTCCAGCGAGGCGAGACTTTCGCCAACGTGGACCCGGACTTCGAGTTCCTCTTTCGCAACCTGTGGGCCGACAACGCAGATACGGTCTCGAACTCGTACGCAGGCACCGGTGCGATGAAGACAGATCTCACCCGTCTAGGCAAGCGCACGAAGGCAGGTACTTTCGGAGACGGCAAGGTGGCCGTGATGCGATATTTCCTGAACAACTTCCGCGACGGCCCCCGACAAGACGCCTTCGACCTCTTCCTTGGCGCCTACGAGCCCGCCGCCGCTAACATCGGCTCGTCGCTCATCTTTGCGGACCGCAGACCCATCCTCATCCAGAGCATCCCCTACATCCTGGCCTTCAGCATATTCTTCGTCCTCGTGGGCCTGTTTACGAAGCGCGTCCCGGGATCGACCGTCTGGACCATCCGTCTCTTCATCTTGTTCTGGCTGGTTGTGGCCGGCTGGTGTTTCAACTTCATAATTAATAATGGAATGCTTTATGTAAGTTTCCCCATCTCCCCTCGCCTTTTCTTTCGTCCCATCCCTAGGTATCTATATAATTGCAAATTACATCAGAAGTCCTAACAATCAATACAGGTTAACTGGCCCAAGCTCAACCCCCGACCCTGGGCCGTCGAGGGCTACCAAGACGCCATCACCAAGGTGCGTAAGGACGCCTTGCTCGGCCCCTTCGTGGCGCGCCACGAGCGCGGACTAAGCACAGCGCGGTATCTCAATGCGGAGGAGGGCAAGAAGAGAATCGAATAGATCGGAAAGGAAAGGATACATGTAGGGAAAGGGAATAAAAGGAGAGAGAGGGTTTTGTGTTGTACTTTTACTAGTAACTTTTGTCCCTTCGTGTCCTCGACCTTGGTGGCCTTTCAATTACATCTTGCCTAGAATAACCTAATTATTAAATCCGTCTTCACCCAGTTTGTGTATGTGTCAGGAGAGCACTCATAGATAGGTGGGTAGTTTGCGGTTTGTTGCTGTATGATCAGAGGGGAAAATGTGAGAGAAACTATAATCAGGCCCTATACAATAAAATGGCAATTCTTACATCTACTCTGTTTCTCCTGTTACCTCAAATTGACCCCGTACAAGCTCCAGATCAAGTCATTCACTGATAATCCGAAAGGGGTTCAAGTAATCAAAGCAGAAGCTTAATTGTATTATTACATCAATTCTACATATTAAAAAAGACAAAACTAGTAGCCGTGATAGAAAAAGCGTATACCTCGTACACGTACACAGACTATCTCTCTGCTCTGCTCTGTTCTGATCTGATTTGATCTCGTTTTTTGTTTTCCAATTCCGCGATCCCGAATGTGTTCCATGCTGCCCAGTAGCCATAGTACTCCGTGTTGCATGTGTGATGATGCTTTCTTGCCCCGTGGCCAAATGATGTATGTAATAAAACCGATAACGTAGTTGAAGTAATAGTGGGAACAAAAGGATAGAGTCGGAGAGGGCAAGGAAGGAAGGAAAGGAAAAGTATAGTGTAGCATAGTTATAACAGCCCAAGATTACTCAGATAACAGAATTAACCCCAAGAAAGGGTATCTCGATAAAGTTGCAGGGACATGGGGAACAGGGGATAAAGTGAAAAAGGAAAAGAACATGCAACCCCCGGGTATCATTACCAAAGCTGTCCAAAGCCCTCCTCTTGATGCTCGCAAACGAAAAGCAGAAACAATGTAATAGTTGCTTCAACAACAGCTCCCTCTCACTCCTTTCCCTCCCCTCACTCTCCTACTCACCTCCTATCTCTTCCCACAGCTAGCAGACAGTAGCAGACAGTAAACACTACCTAGTCTACAGCCAAAGCAACCACCTCACAACCCCCACAACGCCCTTCCCCACACCGAGCACGATCCTCGCAATCATCACGACGAACCACACATACCACATGAACCCAACAAGCACCCACTCGACAGCGAGCCAGCCGGCGCGGCGCACCCACCTAAACCGGCGCCTGCGTCGCCTCAGCATCTTATCCATGGTATCCACGACGTGCTTGACCTTAAGCCGCTGGCTATCAACCAAATCGCGGTTGACCTCGTCGGCCTCGTCGGCCGCGCGGTGCGTCATCTCGATGAGGTCGCCGGCGACGCGGTCGTGCAGGCTTTCGATGCGGCGCTGCAGGACGGGCGCCGTCTCGAGGGCGAATTTGGCCGTGCTGGCTTCGGAGTGGCGGATGTGTTGGTCGATGCTGTCGCTTAGCACGCGTGCTGTCTTGGGGTATAGTTCTAGCTCTGGGACATTGAGGCTGGCGGCCTCGTCTGGTACGAAACGAGACACGTCCGTCCACGGCAGGCCCATGGCCGTATTATCAGGCGCGAAGAGCGCGTGTGATTCATGGGCGCGCCGCGAGATCTCCATGGCCTTGATGCCGGAGCACAGGATCAGGGTGCGGAGCCTTGCTACTTCGCGCCTCGAGATCTGGCCTTCGTGGGCAGCTAGGCTTTGGTTTGAGATGGACCAGTGCCGAGCGCCTTGCGAAAGCGTTCTGGAGCCGACCCGGGGCCTAGTCTGGGAGGGCGGTAGAGGGGGAACTTCGCTCAGGTCTGTCGACGTATTCCGGGACTTATCGCCATGGCTCACGGGTGACTTGCGCGATTCTGTGTCAGACACGTCCGATTCCCGAAGCAAACGAGATTTCGTCTGCTCAAGTTCCGCCGAAGGAGGCGAGGCCTTGCGAATATCAATCCGAGGCGGTTTCAGTCGATCAAATCGGGCAGATCTGCTAGGCGGCAAAGTGGTGCTAACCGGAGCAAGATCGTCGGTCTCCTCTGACACTGGCTTATCGTTGGATACCGATGCCGATTTGAAAGGTGGCATAACATCCAAGTAGTTTTTCTGACGAGTAGTATCGCGCGCACGCCTAGAGTTACTACGAGACACAGCGGCAGAACCCTTATCTCTCCCCCTTTTCGATTCCTCTTCAGAGTCGGAGCTAGATGACGTCGACGAGGTATCATCACTGTCCGAGTCTTTCTTCCATAAAAGATCAGTAACTTTAGAAACTCCGCCGCGTATCATGCCATCTATCTTGGCGCCACCTTTGAAGAGACTCCGTAGACCAATCTGCTCATCGCCTTTGAGCTTGGTAATGCTTGCCATACTACGGTGCGACTTGTGGCTTTCATTGGTAGTTCTCGGGATGATCTTGCGCGTAAGGCTCTTAGATCTGCGCCGCTCCGGAGATTGGAATCTCTCTGCAGTAACCGCAGAGAGATTTATCGGTTCTGGCGACTCTAGAGGGCTATCCACTTTGTCCTCTTTCTCGCGGGCCACATTGTCAACACCTCGTTCTCGTTCTCGATCTCGACTACGATCACGGAAAATGCTCTTCACCATCGAAAAGGGTTTCCGACCAGGAGATCCCGGCCTACTCACAGGCGGGGAGAGATCCATACCAATCGTTGGTATTTGAGTGGTACGGCCTCGTCCCGGTCTTATGTCTGGTGACTCGGGTCGAGAAGAGTCCATATCCACAGATAGCCTGTAATTCTGACCAGGTACCTCCAGACTAGGTCGTCCTGACCCTACCGGGGACCCTTGTGGTACTCTTCCACGAGCAGGCTTGTCTAAGCTCTCGAGGATCTCTACTCGTGAGCCTCTGCGACTATGCAATTGCTCTGGAGTCCGGGAAGTCCTTTCAGGTGTTGCCATCCTCGACGGTAGTTGCTTCAACTGCCTATAGCCAGTCTCATCGAGATTCTCCTTCTCCTGTTCCTCACTAGCTTCCTTTGCCATCATCTCCATCATCTGCTTTTCAAGTAGATCTGTGCCGTTAGCACTAATAGTACCGGTACGAGTCCGTCGTTTACGATCGCTCTCACTATCAGACGTGTCCGATAGTGAACCTTTCCTAAACTTAAGAAAATCATGATGGCTATGGGAGAGGCCGTTCTGTTTATGATGCATTCCTCTCAGATCTTGAAGTTTCTGACGAGCACGGTCTCGTGCGCTTATAGAAGGCCCCTCGGATTCGGATTTAGTTGGGCTAATGAGGTCAGCTTCAGAGGCAACTGTCGCTTCGCCTACATCGCCTCCCTTGATAGAGGTAGAAAGAGTCGATGCGACATGTTCATTTCCTTGGTAAGGAGATGACGCTTGGGTTTCCGGCTTTTGGGGATAAATCTTCGCATAGTTGCGGTCTTCGATAAGATATTTGTTTTGTCCTTGTTCCAACCAGTACGCATCCGCGAGCATGTCCGCAGGATCAATGCTCCAGTCGATCCTTACCCGTTTAGGTTTTCCTACTGTTGAGATAGGTCTTGGGATATTGGAAGAGGGAAGCTCTTGGTCGGCATTCTCATGTGCGCCAGGGAACCGAGGGAGTGGAGAGGCTCCAGGTGTCAGAGCTGACGCAGCCGCAGATGCTGCAGTTTCGTCTATCCAACCTGTTACCTTTGTTACATCAGAGAAGCCCTGTGCTTCCCCATCAATGGATTTGCGTTCTCGAGCTCGAACCTTTCGATTTCGAATGTACTGCAACGGATTATAAGTCCGGCCCAATAAAATTTGCGGTGAGCCGGTGAAAGGGTTCAGGGGTGCTTTAGCTGATGTAGGAGATGTTGAGACACCGGAAGACGAAGGTCTGGAGTGAGCACTCTGCTTAAGGGGTGGGACAAAATTCAATAATCTTCTGTACTGGACCATCAATTCGATATACTCTTTGGCCTTCTGGGTTCGATTAAGAGTCGAAGACGAAAAGTGGTATGTATAGCTACCGTCATGGTCAAATGAAGGCTGAAACGAGCTGGTCGTCCTTGGGGTTGATATAGTCCTAGGCGTTAAGACTTTATCGGGTTTTGGGGACATGGTGCGAGAAGTCCTCCTCTGTTGCTGCAAGTGCTGCTTAAGACTACCTCCAGCCTGAGTATCAGAAAGCTGAGCTAGGCGCGGGGGAATAGGACTCGATATATTCCTCTTTTCCGCCGAACGCCTTCTTTCGTTCAAGTTAAGAGCCATGTTCACGATCTGAGTGGAGTCGACATCAAGGGGGGCTGCGATTGGTCGCGGACTCGGAATCCTTGAGGTTCCTCGTCCTCTCTGACTAGATCGTCTCTCCTCATCGGGAGCTGGACTCATTACCCGGCTTGCTTGGACATCGCTGGACCTTCGCGTGTCCTGAATATCAATACCCAGTCCCGCCTGAGGTGAGCTCGCCATACTTGGCTTGTCTGGTGTGTTCGAATGGCTCTTTCCTTTACGACTATCCACTGGTATCCGCGATCGCCTTCGTCCATCGTCTCGACTTGCCGATGACCCCCTAGAAGACTCGTCAAGCACAGGGTTCGCGAGAAGAAAGCCTCCACTAGAGCGAGGTTTGTGTGACCGATGTCGTTTATGTACCTCATGATTCAAGTCCCTATCCCTATTTCCATGATCTGGCGCATACGGGCTCGAACTCGACTCTTCGCTACCTATGCGAGGGGAATGGGCTAAAGTTGTCGTGCCTGTAGAAGGCTCGTTAAGACTCGGGGCGGTACTAGCTTCGCCGGTCTCGTAGCTACCGTAGCTATTTGAGGATCTCGCCGTTGACAATCGATGTTGGGGCTGTTGGGTGGTGGCCGGATTCGCAGATGAATCGCCATCATCTTTCGTCGCGCCCATGGCGTCGATCCTATTAGTATTCCTCCTCACATGCCAAGGGATACTATGATGTAATAATTATGGTACTATCTTTTATGGGGTTTCCTGTTGACGAGCGTAGGCATCTTGGGTGCTTCAAACAAACTCAAAGACAGGGGCTTCCAATAATAAGTGCTTGCTACGAGAATGACGACAATAGTGAAGTAGCAAACACTCCCTACAACCTTGGTGGATACTTTCGAACGTGTCTTTGACTGAGTATTTGATACTAGTTGCGTAAGATCGAATCGATTCGGTGTCTGTCAAGGTTCATAGGGAGGTGGTACCGATTATGAGGTTTGAAGGTATTGCGAAATGGAGCGGTCGCGGGTCGCGGCATGTCAAATTGCTGGGATGTTCCCGAGTTCCGTAATAACTTTATTTAAATGGACCGACACTGGAACCATGATGCATGTGAAGAGGAGACTTTATATCGTTAAATGAATTATTCTCTTTATATGTGCATAATAAATATGCATAAACCCAAACGTCAAACTCCTGTCAAGCTGCACATGAACTGTTCAATGTTGTACACGTAACGGTCGCCTAAGATGAAATTATTACAGTGAAACACCTAGATATGTGATTTAGTGAGCAGACGAAGCCCTGATACGTGTTCACGACCACCTGTGCATCTTTATGTGTTGGAGCCTATCAGACTCTCCCGATCAGCATGTCTATTATAGGTACACCAAGTCACAAAATAAGATATTACTACATTAAAAGTAGTCACGATCACAGATGAAACAGTACTCAATAAAAGTTCTGCATAGTAATTGTCCAAACGCCGGATAATGCAATCAACTCCCCTTCTCCAAACCTGCCGACGAATAGGACATGAAGTACACAAAGGACTATTTCCTAGGATTATATAGGTAGCCAGAAAGCTACCAGAGACAATCCGCCACTCTATAAGCAGGTAGCCAGCCATCAACGCCCGCCTACCCAAGTCCAATATATAGTCCGGATCGGGAATGACGAGACGCGGGTTGACTCCAAATTACCACGCAAAGGCTCGAGAGTTAAATATATATAATGGTGACGGGAGGTTTAGTATACGAAGCGAACACGAAGGAAATGCGTGTCTAAATTCGTGGGTAGTGGGCAATAGACGGCTCTAGCGACCTGCCTTTCGGATTTCGAAATGTATTGCCGACGATATTTGAGCGTAAAAGTGAGTGGGAGCCTGTCGCCCCAACTATCTTGATTTTTACCGACACTGCAAATTGCACTACGCGTTCGGTCGCCAATCGATCGCCCTCGCATGAGCTCGCGCGGCAAACAGACTAGGAACAGCGGCCTTCTCAAACCACGACCTGGCGTCCGGCTGCAAGGTGCTACGCTTGGAAGCACCTCCGGTAGCTTGCTTCGTAACTGTAACGTACACGGCGACAATAATAACAATGACGGCAATGATAGCGACTAAATCCGAATGGTCAGTACATTGCGCATAACTAAAATTGGACCGAATACACATACCGACAATACCCAGGCAAATCCACTTCTTCTTCCGTGTTGCTCTGGCAGTGTTGATGGCAGTTCCGACCTCCTGGTTGCCCTTGTCAAGATTCTCAACGATTTCCTCACCCTTCTGCTCGATGGTGGCAATAGCTTCCTCTTGCTGTATAATGAGGGTATCCATATCCTGGAAGAGCTGAGCAAGTTCGATCATTTGTTGCTCGATCTTCTTCAATTGGGCATGTCGGTCCTGAACAGCACTCAATACGGCTTGAGCTTGGCCACGGCGGTTGCTCTGCATTAACGCCTGCTGGAAAACCTGGCCACCAGTCTGATCCTCGACGGCAGCGCGCACTTCGGCCTCATCGGCATCGGGTCGCACAATGCGGTATTGTCGCGCCATCTGCTCCTGTGTCTTCTTGCGGAAAGCCGACTCAACACCCTGGTACGCCCGAATAGCATCTTTTAATCTGCCATCGACGCGACGAACTTGTTGCCCAAATTTCTGTTGACTCTCGGGGTTGCTCTTCAACTTCCGTACCCGCTCAGTCAATGATCTATACTGGGCCATAGTTTCGGTGCTAAGAGAGTCGAGTTGGCGGTTGGTATTGCTCGAGGCTGACGCATCAGCATCGTCGAGTGCTCTCTGTTGAAGCATCTTGAGCTGCTCGAGGTTTCGGTCAATCATGTCGATCCCGCGATTGATTTCCGAGACCTCGTTCAAGACAGAAGTTGCGTTCCCGGATCCATAATTGCCGGTATTCTGAGGGAGTGAGGCCATTTCGACATTATTCGCTTTTGAGTATTAGCAATGACGCAGACAGGCGCGCATGTCACGACAAAACAACGTACAGCCATATTCGTAACCCCCTCCATAGCCGCCATTATCACCATTCCGGTCATCGAAGGGGTTCTGTCGTCCGCCGTACCTATATCAATGCATGTATTAGTCGCTTGAAACGCGTCTCTATCGCAATTGGATTCCGTCGTATAAGGGAAAAGGGGTTACCAACCCGTACTGCGCCATGATGTTAGTTTTGGTCTCGTTATCAGTAGTAAGAAAATGAAGTGATAGGTTCAAGGAAGAGAATCGGAGATTTAGGAAGGGCACAAAAGGCAAGTCAGGTAGTCTTTACTGGGTGGTGGAGTGTTGAAACACTCAAGGGGTGAACTTCTTACACTCATGGCGCCTGGGGGCTTTGTCTGCTAGGGAGGCAGACTTCGCTATTCCAAAAGGGTTGTAGGGAGGTACTGGTATCGCGTGCTGGTTCGCGCTGCTCCAAAGAATATCAATAATTTGCCGTCTTGTTTCCCACAAGGAAAATTAGATGAAGATTCGAAGTTGAAGGAAATCAAGCATAACCAAGTTTACAACAACAGAGGAAAGAGCGACTGTTTTGACAAGTTGGTTAGTTTTGATTTTAGGAGGTGCTAAGCTGACATGGAGCTGAGCCCAAATAAGGGTCTGGACGGGTTTAGTCCGAGAGGGTGGAGCACTAAAAAGCGGACCGATACTCTTTCCAGAAATACCTGACAATGATGCTTGGTATCGTGGGCCCCTCTCTCAACCAATCAATTCTCAACTTGTCTCCATCTTTATAGCCACCTTAAACGCGATTGGTCTCGCTGAACCCAATCTCTAACAGCGTAACAGATGCGAGAAGTACCAAATTGACATGCATAAACAGAGCCTATTAAATCATTTTCAATAATCCTCAAGAATCCTATATGCCATACGGTAGGTAAGTGTTCTACGTTTGGTTTCAGTCGGTATAGAATCCAATTTACGTGAAAGGCTAATTCATGTTGATAAGAAATTTTCTATCATCAAACCCACCAAGATGCCTGCATGTAAGATTGAATGGCAGGGCAATTCTTAGCTTAGACTCGGCAAAGGGGCAGTGATCAACTGCCCAAACTTCCCTACTTTTGTTTCAATTATCTTCATCCTTGAACTTACATACCACTTCACTCACCTCCCGGCAGTGCTTGTTTGTTTATCCCTTTTACATATCAAGGTACACTTGCATAGAGTCAATGGAAGGTTGATGTTCTCAAAGACCTATTAATTACGCTTCAGCCAAGAACAAACCACTTTTCTGTACAACGCGATGATCTAAAAATGGCAGCGCTAGCTGCACTAGCTAGGTACCTACTCCTACGTTAGCTACCCGGCGCGGCACAGCCATCTCGACTCCCTAAGCCTCATTCAGCGAAAGGAACTACTTTACTAAATCGTCAGCCACGATCTCGGGACCTGGAGGCACAATGTCTTAGAATTACAACAAGCCATATCACGCGATTCATAGGGATTCTTTGCCGCCTAGTTCAAGTGACGCAGCCGATACCGAAGATCACGAACAGAGTGTCGGATCGACTACAATCATGAACTGATCCGTGGCTATTCGGCAATATCTGTTTCAACTCTACGTTGATCCATACCAACTACCACCAACCTACTTACCCCATGATTATTCTCCGACTTATTTTTAATCAGATTGGGGAACTCGGGTCTTGAACAACTCTAAGTCTTCCGCACAGACCGAGCATCCCTACGTTCAACCACATAGCCAAGCTCGGATTGAGGCTTCTACCATTCGGCTGGGTAGCCATACACGCAATATGTTACGTCTCTACCCGCCACCAGCCCATCACTGCATAAGTTCCGGGCTGAGTAACAATACATGTGCTACCAAAGCGCTCGACGGCCTGGGCCAAGCTATGCTTTTTTGTGTTCCAGCCTCACTGGAATAAAAGGCTACCTACCATGAGACGTGACAATCCGCTGTTGTCGAATGTTTCTAACCATCCAATATAACTATGATCAGCGACGTCATGTTTGATTCTTCGAAGCGACATGCAGTACCGACCACAGTGAAGCGCCAACAAGCTCCAAGATGTTAGGCCTTCCGTTATATAGGAGCCCCTTGGGTGTTGTCCAAGCAATCCGCTGTGCTATAGCAACTCTCCAGACGCGATTGTTCGCCACATATATTTATATTGTTTTCCTGCGCGAGAACCATCCGGAGCAACCGAGTGTATACACAACACCACGTCCAACGCCTTTCGCGTAGCAACCATATCAAACCCAGTTACCTGCCTAGAGACCATGGTAAGACTTATAAATGATAACAACTTAGGTTTTTTTGCCTACGGGCAATCGAATGGTGTAGTTGAAAATTGAAGTGTTCGAAAAAAATTGAAGTCATGTTCGAAAAATAGAATTATGTTCCAAAAATTGAAGTTGTGTTCGAAATTATGTTTTGCCACCAAGGTAGGCGGTTCAAGTCAAAGTCCAAGCAATTTTTTTTCTTTTTACATCTACATAAGGTAGATAATATTTTTCAAAAGGTAAAACCTACATTTAAGTCGATGCCGTTGCCTCCCATTCGAGGCTTGCGAAAAGGTTAACTAGGTAGATGCGCATGATCCATCATGACCTTCTGTAAATCGAACAACCGCATTGTTCAGCAACGACCTTGTTAGCTAAGATGGCATCCTACATGTAAAATGGCAAAATGAGGACTCACGCATCTACTCTCAATTTGAATTAGAAGCATAGCATCAGCTGCATATATCATGAATTCAGATCGACATCAATGTGTCTATCTACCTACTCAAGGAGCGCGAGCTCATCTATCATTAACATTCATCTCTTAGCTACCCATACCCTCTTCAGACGATCGCATATGCAGCCGCGTAGCTCACACTCGAGTCGGAGACATCTTCGACCAAGCTGCTGCGCTGGTACTGCACGAACTTGAAGCGACACTTTCCAGCATCCGGGTTTTCCTTCGCTAGCTCTTCCAAAGCAGCCATCGTAACGCCGATGGGGTGTCGTCCACAGACAGTGTTCTTAGTGTGTCTGAGGTGGTCGACAAACTTGTCGTGATCACCTGACGCGACCGCATCCATAGATAAATGATCGACTTGCTTGATGCTCTCATGTATAGGCGGATTCGTCGGCTTCGGCGTCCTCCGGTTAACAGACTGCAGTTGGTCGACCTTGCCCTCCGGCGCATAAGCCGTGTAGCTGAACCGCGAGCCCCAGTGACAAAAGTCGGAGCTCACAACCCACGCATTATCCGGGTCCTTTAGGTACGGCGCCAGCAGCTTGCCAAACTCCTTCTCCTCCGCCCCGTTGTTATCTCCAACGAGGATGGGTACAATGGTAGGATACTCGGCTTCGGACGCGAAGGTCTGCGTGATGCGCTTGTAGATGAACGGGAGATGCATCTCCAGCGAGTGCTCGTCCATGTCGCCCCGGCTCGGGATGTCCTGGAACTTGCCCGTGTCACGCAGCTGCTGAACTACGTCTTCGTCCACCGTCAAGTCGCCGAGCGGCGTCTCGTACTTGGCAAACTTGGTCAGGGCACATCCGCGAAGGTAGTAGGTATGCGATGGCCCAAGGACGAAGATTCGCTTGGCTTTGCTTAAGTCGAGGCACTTATAGGCCCAAGCGGCACAGGGTCCCGAGTATGAGTAGCCTGCGTGCCTTTGAGCGGACTGGAGTTAGGATTTCCGGTTTGACAATAGAATATCATAGAGGTGAGGTAGGGAACACCTACGGCGCAATAATGACCTTAGCACCGGGGATTGGGACACTGCTCCCATCGATGGTGTCCGGCACGCGACTTAGGAAGCTGTCGAGCTGGCTGGACAAGGTATCGGGGTCCCCATCGTACCAGCTATCCGCATGGCTAGCTTCTCGAGTTCCCTTCAGCTTCATGTTGAAGACCAAATAGTTCTATAGGTAGCTCAGCTTCTTAAAGGAGTTATATGAGAGAACCTTGAGGACTATATGCCAGTTCCTTACCTATATATTAAAGAGGAAGGTCATGGAATCTCGGATAGGTCTGGGTACCTGTTGATCAATAGCTGGTAGCACCTACCCCGCCAACCCGCCAGCGGCCGCATGCCCCGCGTCTCACTGTTGGGCAGTGGATCTTATCGGGAAGCTTCAGTGGGTATCTGAGCTATGAAATGACGTATACTGAGATAGCTATGCACGATTACCTAATAGTATACCTCTCGCATACAAGGTTTCTAACCCTGAACTTTAGGAGCTTGACTTATTAAGCACTTGATTCATCATGGGCACTCCGCAAGATCATCTTCCTAAAGCTATTGCACATGATGCCATTAACAAACTACTGGTCTCTATCGGCTTGCCGAAGGCGACCAATATCGCGCCCGCCAAGGTGACTGCCGCCTACCACTCAATCTACGTGGTGTCCCTACCACCAAATGAGAAGAATAGCCACAGGGAGCTGGTCCTTCGCGTGTCGGGCCACCACTTGCCCCGGATCAAGACCGCTAACGAAGTTGGTGTCATGACATGGATTTCGAAGAATACCACAATACCCATTGCCGACTTAATTGCGTATGACGACTCAAGTAATAATCCTCTAGGCTATGAGTACACCTTGCTAGCTCGGGTTCCTGGAGAGACCTTAAGCGACATATATTCAACACTAGGTGAGGAGCATATAAGTAAGATTCTGGATCAGCTAGAGGATATCCTTGTCCAGTTACACGACCATGAATGGCATGAGATTGGCGGCCTCAACTTAGATGACCAAGGCGAGGCTCGGCCGGCACAGGTCGTTGACGAAACCTTCTGGACGCTCCCTGAACTTAAACTCTGGCCTCCTGGAGAAACCATAGAAAGCCTCAACATTTCCGGGCCTTATGCCAGCTACACAGATTACGTATCAGCACAGATTCGCCAGTATATTCGTCTTATCCAGCTCCACGACAAGCTCGCATTTATGCGCGATGATATCCCTCGTCTCGAAGCCTTCTTGACCGTCATCTCCTCGCGGACCACGGAGCTCAACCGGACGAAGCTAGTTCTAGCTCATAAGGACCTACACTTTGCTAACATACTGTACGACAGGAGCACAGGCCGAATCACCGCTATCCTTGACTGGGAGTTCTCCGGCATTGTGCCCTGTCAGCAGTGGAATCCTCGGCGGGCTTTCCTCTGGAATGGGCTAGAGGGCGAGACAAGTATAGCGGAGAAGAAGAGCCTGTGGGCACTGTTTACCACGCGCTGCGAGAAGAGAACTTTGACGTCTTTCCTCGAGGATATAAAGTTCACGTCGCCACTGCAAGAGGCAATGCAACGTGTGGTAGACTACGTGCGAGCCATTGTCGAGGTCTCGCCTAGGAACCAGCGAAAGGAGTTGGTACCGAGCTGGAGAGCTACGGTATTAGAGAATATCGCTCTCTTTGGCGCCTAAGAATGTTCACTGGTTTACAGATATACGACTTTTTAAGCCACGGCCTTTTGAAACTCAACTCTGACGCCTTTTATACACATTTCGCGGTTAGAATGGATACGCATCGGCGACATAGTTTGGCTAGACGAATTGTATCAAGGCTAAAAAGTCAAATATCAATGACACCAACCTAATCTCAACGCCACGATCTTAGTAGCCTAGGGCAACTGTCGAGGTAAGGCCAGACGAAACATATAAATATGCAAACCTGCTTTTGTTATACTGGTACTTAAACAATCACAGCTGACAGACCAAGATCCTAATTTGATATTGGTAGTGCCTCACCTGACTAACGTGACCCTGTGGCAATACATATAAGGAGGCAAGAGCCGTTTCTTCAACGGAATATTTGTACTCAGCTCTTTTCACATTTCTCTGCCTCTACTGCTCATCGCACCGAGTTTAACAATGTCCTGTCTCGAAAGTCTTCCCGCGGAACTCCGGGATATGGTAGTGGACGAATGTTCACCGCGAGATCTTTTAGCCTTAATCTCAGCATCTCCTACTTACCTCCGAGATTTCAATAAGGAACGCACCCGAATCCTCAACAAATACATCGACCCGATAATTATGGAACGGAGCCACCACCCCATTGACGTAGCTCTGGGCATTGTCAAAGCCCGAGCTGCGCGGAAACAATTAGCAGAGCATGATCCCCGAAGGCGAGGCCAGTTGCTACTGGATTACCTGCGAGATGCGCTGGAAGCCAACCCAGATCGTCGAGCACAGAGGCCGTTGCTAGAGCACCTACCATTTTTGATTCACCTGCAAGAACTACGAGAGGAAGTCAGACGTCTCGCTTCATGTCTCAAGCCAGAAATTCTCGCCTCGGTTGAGGCTCTTGAGTCTCCTGGATATAACCCATCTTACCTTGTTCCAGAGTCGTGGAAAGATCTCCAGGTTGAGAGAGGAGTTCTCATATTCGAGATGTACTGTCTGTCTCTCGATGTCAGCGATGGAGAGGTTGCCCGCGAAGTCTCCATGTATTGGGGTCCCTATTTCAGAATGCGTTTCGTGGTGTGGGATAACTCAAATTATAACCTGTTCTATCCGGTTTTCAACAAAATCGTACATGAGCACATAAAGATTGTTCGGGAGGTTGCTCGGGACCTGCACATAACAATATTTACCTACGATAAAACCGAAGAAGCTAGAGAGGCGCAGAGAAAGCAGGAGCCAGCGGACCTGGCCAGACCATGCTCACAGATCCAACTGTTGGATAAGCGGACGGATACGGAAGAATACTCCTATTGCACGTATTTGGCCACGTTGGGTATCGGCCTGATGACCCGACTTGAGTACATGACACGAGAAGAACGACGAGATTATACGCTCCAGACGTTTTCTTGGTTTTGCGAGATGGAGAAAGGACTCGCGTGGCGAAGAGCTCCACCAGTAATATCGTATATTTACTTTTAGGTAAATTCGTGGTAAATAACCGCTTCTACATTACACCATATGCTGGACTATACGAGGGGGTACAAGTAAACAGCACGATTACTCTTATAATATAGTGTGGTTAGAGTCATATACAAACACTGGCAACCAGCGGCATATCAAGCATAATACATCTTTCGTCTTTTCTCCCAGTCTTTAAGGGGTCCTGGCAAGAAGTCTTTGGATCTCCAATTCATCAATGACAATTCAAGGGCGTTCGAGCACTCAACATTGCGCGACTTCAGTATTGCCAACTAGACACCAGGGGCGAGATCCATGGATAGGATGGGCCCGAACTGCGTCCTCAAAGTCATATAAACCTATGTGATAAGGTATTCGCCCAAACTCCAACGCTTACCAATTCCTCCCATGCCAAATGCTTCTTCCATGAGGCTCCCCATCCGTTAAGGACGACTTTTAAGCAAACACACAGTACAGACCTCACACAAGGTACCTTATAAACACAACACGCCCCTCTCTCAACAGACCTTAACGCTCGAAACACCAGCCCAACCAAGACCGCCTACCCAAACCTTCTTCCCAGCACATATCAAGCACCTCCGCTGCTCGCCCAAGTTCGTGATCGAGCAGTGCGAGCACACATGCTTGCCGCACGCGCCACAACTCGTCTCAGCTCCGGCGCCGAAATCATCTACGTCCATTGCATCCTCATTGCTCGCCCCTTCGCGTAACGTCTGTCCGCAGTCCTCGCAATTCGCCGGGCCGTCGTACACCAGCGTATTTACAGAGGGCGGAGCTGCTACGACTGGGGGAGCTGCTGCATTAGGCAGTTTCCAAAAGCTGTGCAGCGAGGCCTGGGCCCCATGAGAATGAGAATGCGTCGGCGTCGGCGGAATTTGGGGGCGAGGCTGCGGCTGAGGGTGTGGGTGTGGGTGTATGGCGAGGCCGGCCATCATCTGGACCTGCTCCTGGTGGTGCTGGTGGGCGATATGCTGCTTCTGGGCCGTGTACAGCATGTTCAAGGTGCGTTCTGTCGGAGATTGTTGGCGTAAGCTGATGGTGTCCGACGAGTGGCTCTGCTGGTGATGGGCCCGCCATTCATAGAACTTACGATGGATCTCCTCGTCCGAGGGCCGGCTGTCGCGGAACCGCTTCATTGTGCGGCTGGGTAGGTGCGAGGGCGTCGAGCCCCGCGACGTGTTGCGCCGGATGGGAGAGGTGTCGAGGTCCATGGATGAGAAGATGTGGTCTGATGGTCGTTGGGGCGAGTTGAAGGCGCTGGAGGAGCTGAGGGAGAGCTCGGATTCGGAACGCTTGCGCTTGAGGACCATTGTCGCGGGTTTCGGGTTGTGGGATGGTTGAAGAAGGAGGATAATGGGTGGAGGATAGAATGGTATCCGACAATGGATGAATTGATAGGTCGTGTTGGTGTATAGATGGGTACAAGAAAAAGGGAGTTTGTCAATTGGGTGAGATTGAGGAGACTTGGGGACTTCAAATGTTGAATTGGCGAATGTGGGTTGAGAATTAACGACCCTGTACGGAATACGTACTTGTATGCCTTTATCTGCTCTCTAATTGGCAATCGCGAGTGGCTGGGAATCGCGACCTGTCGCGCTGTGGAGAAATCTCATAGCGCGGGACCCGCTAAAGTTATAGCGCGTTCGGTTCGCGTAAAGTGTTTCAACATTTCAACAATTCGATTCTTGCAGCAATAAAGGAGTGTTACTTGGCAAATAATTGCTGTCAGTAAGACAATTCTGTGCAAGAGGCTGTAAGATACCTACACTCAACAATTATTTTACCAACAATATGCAACAATCCTTGGTCTTCAACTGAATTCCCGCTACAGGACCCTATATGGATATTGCCAAGGCTGTCAGCTTTCTCCTCACTTCAACTTCATACAACCTCAATTGAATCACTCATATGAATCATCCAAGATGGCCTCTTGAAACACTTGCAATTGTAACCATTTAATATCTAGGTAATTAGGCAAGCAACCTTGCTGCCTCATACACAGAAATGTCCATCTTGTTAAGCCGCCCCTTGGATATCGAACCCCCGAATAAGGAAATACATACAGGAATGTTTTCAGACCGCTATGTCTATATCCTAAGTACCTCTAAAAGAGTGTGTCCTCCTTGCGGAAAGCGGCTGTATCATTCCCTCTAATTGAAACCAATATATCTTGAATCATTAAAATATCTACAACAGAATAGCACCCAAAAGAATAGCGAATGCGGCGGTTCCCATGCTCAGGAGTGGAGATGAGAGCTCAACAGTGCCCCGAGCGACGTTTGTCTCGGTGGTAGTAGTGCTAGATGCGCTCGTGGAAGCTGCCGATGCAGCGGATGAAGCCGCAGAGGCAGCAGAGTGAGCGCTCGAAACTGCAGATGAGGCGGCAGCTGCAGCAGTGCCAGTAGCGGTTGAAGCAACGCTCTCAGCACTGGCGACAGCCGCGCTGGCAGAGGACAATGCGGCATTACCGGCGCTGGAACCTAAGCTCTCGGCGCTGTTGGCTACCGAAGACGCGAAGCTCACGGCATTGGTGGCCACAGATGTACCAAAGTTCACAGCGCTGCTTGCGATCGAAGAGCCAACCTCTCCAGCGTTGCTGGCAACCGAGTTACCCAAGCTCTCAGCAGAGCTGGCCACACTGTTTCCGAAGCTCTCGGCAGAGCTGGCTACGCTGTTTCCAAAGGATGCCCACGAGCTCCCGAGCGATTCTCCCGCGCTTTGCAACGAGCTCGCTAAGCTTTCGGCCGAGTTGACTACTGATTGCCAGTCCTGTCGTTTGCCGAACTGGCCCGCGATACCATTTGCTATGGCGACCACCTCGCTTGCAGCCGCTTCAGCTGCGGCCTGGGCCTCCTCCCAGGTTTGTCGCACGTTAAGACCACGACGGGCGGGAGGGTGCCCAAATTCGGCTGCTATGCTGCTAGCGA
Source organism: Hypoxylon sp. PDH2405 (assembly GCA_023628415.1). Lineage (NCBI taxonomy): Eukaryota > Fungi > Ascomycota > Sordariomycetes > Xylariales > Hypoxylaceae > Hypoxylon > Hypoxylon sp. PDH2405. The sequence continues at coordinate 81,726 of JAMAKT010000021.1, forward strand.
GAGCGGCCGCCTCGCTTGCAACTTCTTCGCCTGCGGACTCCCAACTCTTCCAATCTTGGCGGCCGTTGAGATCACGCTGGCCGTATTGTGCGGCTATGCTGCTGGCCATAGCGACGGCCGAGCTGGCGGCAGCTAGAGCAGAGTTTTCAGCATCCTTCCAGCCTGCACCGTTTGCGATGGCGCTTGCGTATAGTTGTGCGGAACTGGCTTGAGCGAGTGCCGACGAGACGGCATCCTGCCAAGATTGACGCCCCTTCAATACGGGGGCGGGAGTGATCATTGGATCCCTAGGGACATTATCGGCGGCGTAAACCAAGGCTAGGGAAGCCGTAACAAGTGAAGCTGTGGTAAAACGCATATTGGCTAATGGGATCAAGTGATCAATGTACTGCCGGCTTGTGAATACAATATTCTCGTGTGAGAAAGAGAATAATTGGATCGACTGAATCGGTTTAAGGAGAATATTTCTTTTCTTTATACACCAGAGGGAGTGCAATGCGAGTGCGAGAAGGCCTCCTGTTCTCACCTAAGCCACAGCTGCCGACGACCAATCACAAGAGTCAAATGGTAGTTGGCCCCCGGATTTTTAATTAGCATTCCCTTGTTACCATTTTCGTGGGCCAACTTCTAATAATGACTTTCTTCCACGCTGTTGGGATACGTATTCTACCGAAAACTGCATCATCAAGGTAGATCACTTCTTAGTGTGAAGCACTGCCGTCTTCCGTCTCTTAGCGGAGCTATTCATTACTGTCTTACACTGTGATGCCCCATCCTAAATCCAACTTATACACCTTCCGAAAACTTCATTGTTTCCAGATTTCGTCATGATTCATGTTGGTAGTGATGTGGATCGCCTCAAGTGGGTAGAACGGTCGATCCCTATGCTGCCGAATGACTTGCGTAGGTACCCGAAAGAACTAAGCACGTCCTGAACGGATAGCGGCGTCTAGTACGTATGTTCAGTTACCTTAAGATTGCTTGGGTAATTGTGGGTAGAGCATGTCGTAGACAACACAGCCGTGCCAAGGCATGTAACAGTCGGTTTTGCCTGGTTGCAAAATGATGACGACGCAGGTTGGCTGGCAGGCTGGGCGTGTTCCTGCAATCAGGCCAATGGTCTCGGACTATATTGAACTGCAACAAGTTAGCTTGTTGGGTTGTTTATCGTCCAATAGAGCCGCTTGAGGAACTTTTAGATACATTGGTTCACAATATGGCCGGTGGCACCGGTCCCTTGCTTAGCCTAGTCTGCACAATGTGTAAGCTAACTGCTTCAACGGAAGCACTGTACACATCCGAAGTAACCGGGTACTACATATGCTGCTAGCCTTGACTTGTCTTGGTCTTGGCGATCTCCCGATAATACCCAACGTTTGACTAACTGCACTAACTGCCGAGGTATCAACTCTTAGCCCGTCCCAGATCGGAAAACCGCGTCGCGAAGACACCTAAGCAAGGAGGCGTTGCAGTACTTCCGATTTAGGAGACCATCCCGCAATTGTTGACTTTGTCTCTACAATCTCGCCATCATCGTGGCTTGTTGCGCATTCGTCGTCGTGTCGTCAGTTCAGCTCTTGTTGTCCTGCTCTTTCATCTGGCAACAAGGACTCGAGTTATGCAAACGCTATAGAACCTTCTTGATTACATCGGATCGGCGCGCGGAGCTTCCTCCAGATCGACTGCGCCGCTTCCAGACCCAAGCCACACTTTTGACGTTGCGATACACAGCGTGACCATGAGTAAAACCCCCCAGAAGTCGTACCATGTCGATATTCAGCATTGCCGATCGCACGCAACCTCTACGGTACAAACGGTAGCGACATCTGCACCATCTAAGTGACACTGGTAGTTTCTGACCACCATTCCTACGGGTCTTTATTTTTAACTTCCGGATATCATCTTCACCAATGTTCGTCGTCAACCTCGTGGGGGTCGGGGATTTAGTTTAGGTAATCTTACTATGCCCTACCTGCCTACCTACGACTCCAAGGCTGAAATCCGTAACAAACAGCCCAACAAGGTAACGTTAAAACACAAAATAGCTCAATTTTCTCTTGAAATCCCGATCATTCCTTTCAATGATTACCGCGGGGTTTTTGGAAACAGCATCGAGGCAAAGTACTACAATATATTTGCTTTTTCCTTCTTCCGAGCTTCTAAATAAGAATTTCACCCTATTCCAGTATGTATTTCGCCGAGGGTCACAGATCGATGCCAGATCTTGAATTGAAAGCTGGGGGCCCCCATGATCAAGCTTTCTCTGCTGCGGTGTAACGCTACCGTGGGGTCATCTAGTTGCACGGCGAGGGACAAGTGTGGAACAGACGATGAAGAATAGGTAGGCTAAGGCTTTTGACGTCTCATTCATCATGTTTTACGTGACTTTACGGGGAAACGAGCCTCAAACAACACCTCTACTAGTCAGACTACCTAGTTGAGTGGCTACCAATCGTCTCGTCATTTACGTTACCCTCGTATCCGATTGCGAGGTAGGGTCGTATGACAAAGCCACCGGAACTATTGTGAGTTCTCTTCTGGCCGTAGCGTTGCAGTTTTGGCAACCCTCCTTAACAAAACGGTATACTGGTAGGTACATCGTGAGGAAGTACCAGTGATATCAACTTCAAAAACCACACAACGGCAAGTTTTCTGGAAACATCCGCCTCCGGCTGCCTAACTCATCCTGCCTTATCTCAGACAACGTGCAGTGGCGTTTCCATGGGCGTATAGGGCCCGGGTCATCACTCGCAGCCGGGTCAGGTGGCTGCTTGAGTGGCTGCTTCCCTACGGATGGTGTGCAGAAATCAAGGATATGGACCATACCGTCGGCTTTCATGTCGGAACTATCCTTGTATTCCCCGGCAGCACGCTAGCTGTGCGTATTACGCCAAGGTGCTGAAGAGGATTTATGGCTTCGGTGTATATATATCGTCGCCGACGGTGGCGGCAGTAACGCCGGGGGAAGTCGCCTTAACTTGTCTAGATAGCACACGAGGCGAAAACCTCATGGCATCATCAGCGGCGCGGGGAGCAGGGCTGACGAGCGCGATGGCGTTCGGCCTTACTCTCTAGCTAGCCACACTGCGTAGACTAGTTTCATCCCCGCGTTTGCGGATGATGCACTTGTACGGAGGTAACGTTGTTATCGATCACAGCATGAGGTTCAGGATAAGGGGATCGACAGCTCCGCGCTCGGCTCACCACGTGGAGTGTGGGTGGGCGTTGTGACTGGGTCACGACCGGGGGCGCACGGTATTTTCAGGTAATAACTCCAATTAGTGATGAGCGGATGGACCCAGTATACCGTTAAATCGTTGCCTCTCTAATTTGCTAGACCGTGGGATGTCAATCTTTGGATACTCCTTCGTGAAAAGGGATTATATCCGCTTGGCCAAGGAGTATAGGGAGACTGGTATTAGAAGTTTGGGTGGAAAGGGGTGAGTTTCAGGGAGACAAAACACAGTTGCATTCCAATGGATGATATGGACGCGTTTGAGTAATAGATACAACCCATAATTGAAGCAATACGACGTCAGGTTCATGTAGTTTCATCTCGTAAACATTCAGATATTATTATAGGCTATATCATCCCGCACATTAAGCATAGCTACCCAAGTAAAGCAACCTCACGTAGTAGAAGCCTTAGCTTCGTGCAATCGCACTTGCACACCTGTACCAGATCGATTTTCAATAGCATGATGCAGGCGGATCCGGCCGTCGCCTTCCTCCATGTTCTCGATACGGTCGTACTTCTGGCAGAACCGGGACACGACGTAACCTACTTCCTGCCGTCCGAATTGCTCTATAGTATAGAATGTTAGTCGCGATATTAACAGACGGTGATAGGATAGGGTAGGGTAGGGCAAAACTTACGACCCAGGCACTTCCGCGCACCGGCTCCGAACGGGATATACTCCCAGCCCGCGCGGTGCGTCTCCCACCTCTCCGGGCGGAACTCCTCAACGTCCTTACCCCAGATGTCGGCGCGGTGCTGCATAGCATACAACGGAATGAGAACCTGCGTGCCCTCGGGCACGAAGACGCGCGACTTGCCGTCGGGCCCGCCGCCCCTCGGCAGCACCGTGTCCCGCAGCGCGATGCGCTCGTTCAGCGGGATCACGGTGACGATGCGGAGCGTCTCGCTGATGACCCACTGTAGGTAGGACACCTGGTTCAGCGACCGGAAGTCCGCCGGCTTGTCCCCGAACCGGTCCAGGATCTCGGCGCGCAGCCGGTTGAATACCTTGGGGTGCCGCGCCAGGAAGTACACGACCCAGCCCAGCAGACAGCCCGTGGTGTCGCGGCCCGCGATCAGCACGTGCAGCGTCTCGTTGCGCAGCTCCCGCGGGTCCTGCGTCTCTTTCGCGAGCTCGTTAAGCAGGTTGAAGCGCGCCGCGGCGCCCTTCTCGGGATCCGCGCCGAACTTCTCGGAGGGCGGGTGCGCGAGCCGGTCCAAGACTAGGCCGTCGGCGAACTTGTGGATCGCGGCGCAGTGCTCCTTGAACTCGGCGCTGTTCATCAGCCAGTAGAACTTGGCGAGCGCGCCGCGCTTGTCGATCCACACTTTTGCCGCGTTGAAGTGGCTCGCTAGATCCGTCTTCTTGCCTTCGCCGCCCTCCTCCTGCTGCAGCGAGTACGCCGACTTGCCCAAGATGAACTCGGTCGACGTGTCCAGCGTGAACTTGAAGAACAGCGGCGCCAGATCCACCTTTCCCGTCCAGCCCGTGGAAGAATCGGCGGGAAGCTTGCCCCAGAGGTTTTGGAGATGGTGCTCTTCCAGCTGCGGGTCGCTGATCATCTCGCGGGCGAACTGCGGACGCAGGAGCGCGCGGCTGTGCTTCCATATCTCGCCGCGGCTCGTGAAGATGCCCTTGCCGAGGAGCGGCATCCAGGAGAGCTGGCGGTGGTGGCTGATGTCGAAATCCGGTGACGTGAAGAGGACACGTGCGTTCTCCGGGTCGCGCGTGACGATGATCTCGTAGTCTATAATGGGCACCTTAATGGTGTGGCAGTCCGGGGATACGCTGTCCATCTTCTCGGCGACGTATTGAGGCCCGCGGTCCTCTTTCGTCGCCTTCATGGATTCACGCAAGATCGAGTTGCCGATCAGATTCGTGCTGCGCATCACGGGGGGCGGTTGACACCCCAGCGCGGCGGCTTTCGCATTGTTACGACGCTTCTTGAGTTTTGACTTTACGATTGTGTAGGTCAAAAGCACGGCGAGGAGGATGAATGCGGTGCTCATGTATCCGGGCATCTTGATCGTGACGTTGACAGTCGCTACTATCCCAAAGCGGTGACGACAGATCAGATACCTCAAGTACAACGAGTGTATTAATGGGACACAAAGGAAATGAGTCGACTCTGAGCCTAGAGACAGCAAGTTCCCCGCAATCTCGATGCTATAATCATCGATTTTGGATACTAGAATCGTCAACGACGTAAGGGTGGATCTCTCTTTTCCGTCTCTACATTCCTAAGCCCTCACAATTCCGCATCCTCAGAGCTAACATGCTAACCTGGAGTCGACCAACTAACCCGTAAGCACTTGCGTTAGGCACTGGGGAGCCGGCCACCAGTCCCGTACGAGCAAATACTTCAAGGTTGTCTCTCCATGCCCCCTAATTTCCTGGGCAGCACTCTGTTCCGCCCATACTTCGTATTGCCTCTAATTTGGCGTCCGGGCTGTAGGATCGGCCGAGACAGGCCAAAGCAAGCTCATCAGCGGGTTCGGCGACGCGAGTCACGAATTGCTCTATTGTGCACATATATTAATCAGACAAGGTGCACTAGGGGCCAGTCCTTTGACGCCCCGAACCATAACATGATGATCGTCATCGATATTTGGCTGATTGGTCAGGCTGCTTGCAGGTGGCTTTTTTATGTATCGGTACAGCACCAAGTATTGAGTACATTTGGTCAGATATCGGTTTTTGTTTTGGCGTGAGAAAATAAACATGAAAACGGAAAACGGTGGACTTAGGCTTGCTTAGGCGAAGGGAGCCGGCTCCGTCATCAGGAACACAGCAATCATTCCCGCAGATTTGGGAGGGGACAGGGGTGGTTACACGGGAATAGAAAAAGGCAGGGTTCACCCCTGTCAGCAGACTTGCCTATTTCGGAAGAAGCTGAGTCCGGCGTTGAAGCGTTAGATGGACCTATGACGGCGTTCACCTGGTGATAGCTCACAATGAGACTTGGAAAAGAAAAAGAGCTTACTTGCATAGTTTGATTAGTTGGCTGCAAGCCACTGACGCTCATCACAGGGTCAATAACTGTCTTAGTATCCACACGAAATATTAACAGGCAAGATGGTCTGAACGGTGTCGATCACTGGAATAAGAAAAGCCATCTCTCCTAATCCCGCCGAGCAGTTTGGGCTGAAGATCTCTGTAGCACAATCTTTGAGTTTTTAGTTTTCTACACAAAAACAAATCAGAGAAATTCAAACTCCGAGAGCTCCGTTCTGTTTGTTCTGTTTGGTCTGTTGGTCTGCTCTCTTTTGACGCTAAGGTTCGGATAGCCAAAGATGCACGCCTCTACCTACTTCGTTCTCTCCTTACTCGGCGTTGCTCACGGGCTGCCAACTTTCCTCGCCGAGATCAAGCGGGCGCTCATCGACATTAAGCCCGTTATCGATCTCGGGTTGGACCTGAACAATGACAACTCGTGTCTCGGGTTAGGCATCTCCGTATGTGATCCTATCACCGTCAACTCCACCACGACCTCGAATGCTGTCAACAACTCCTCCAAAGCCAAAGTCAAAGCCAAGGAGGATTCTCGTGACACCTACCCCACCAGCGATACCAGCAATACGAGCAATGATTCCTCTGAAGACAATACGAGCAATGACTCCTCGGGAGATAATTCGTTGATTGACATCAGCCCCGAACTGGGGCTTGACTTGAATGTCAACAACGACAATAGCTGCTTGGGCCTTGGTATTAGTGCCTGTGATCCTATCACTGTCGGTTCGGACGTAACCAAGTCGTCTACCAACAACGACAACGACTCGTCCTCCGAGAAGAGCAATGACTCCAGCTCCACCACCGACAACAGCAACAGCAACAGCGACAGCGACAACGGTGGTGGTCTGCTCAACCTCAGCCCGGTTGTCAAACCGGACGTCACTCTGAACAACGACAACAGCTGCCTGGGCATCGGCATCTCTGCATGCGACCCAATCACTGTAAACTCAACTACCACAGAAACCTCAAACAACTGAAGCTGAGAGGCTCGATACCTGTCATCATGTTTTCATTCGGAAACGAATACGTATATTCACTTATTGTCTTTACTACCTAATCATCACACATTCATTCATGTACATAGTTTCGTATAAGTTGGATACAGTGGAGTTTATAATAACCTCTGGTATGGCAGGAAGTAATGTGCTGGACAATACATACAAGTGGTACCTCTCGTAGTTAATGATATCAAATTTATATCGTGAAACGTTTATGCAGTTCTCCATTGGACAGCCTCTTGTGAATCGTCGCCAGCATGCATATCTCCTAGAACTAATTTAGCTAGCATCAAATGCCATGTGTCTACGCCGAAGAGGTCATATATAAACCTCTGTTGGAAGAAAAAAAGGTATATTCATAAGAAAATTTTTATTTTACGAGATTCAAGTAGTACGGCATAGTATGTTAGATGAGGCAGACACCTGCAAGTTATATTTATTATTCAGCCCCATCTTATTATACGACGTCGTACAAATCGCGATCCGATCGTTCACAAAGCTGAAAACGCCAGAGGTGTAACGGCATCTACAAACCTTATGTAGTTACCTAGCGTCAAGATTAAGATCTCACACCCGAAACATGTGCGAGCTGAGAAGTGACAGACAGAACAATTTAGGTACGCATGATAACTTTTTGATGTGGTGTGTAAAATTCAGCCGTAATACCGTACCTACATACACCTCATAAGAACCCAAAACCAACGTCAGCTCAGCTCTCAGCTCTCAACGCAAACACATAAGTAGGTAGGTACATTTTTATGCAAATTCCAAACGCGCGACCCCGTCATGCCGAAGAGTTGATACTCTCTTATGTTCTCATCTCTTCTCCTATCTCTCTCCAAGCTGCCGTGATGTGATTGGTGGATATATATACTCTGTGATGATTAATTACGAATTAAATAGATCATAATAAGGGGGGACGGAGATAAATGCATGCAGCTTTCAAATGGCGGTGACCTTGACAGTAACACCCTCCTTCGGCCGCAGCACCAACCGCCACATCTTCCAGTCCTCCGGGTCGGGGGTATCGAAGTCGCGCTTGAACTCGTACATGCTGAGCAGACAGCAAAGCAGCACCTTCATCTCGGTCTCGGCGAACTTGCGACCGATGCATCCGCGCGGGCCCTGAAGGAACGTCATGAAGGCGTTGGTAGTGTAGGTCTTGGGTAGATTGTCCCACCGGTCGGGGTCGAACTCGTCGGCGTTGGGACCCCAGTACATCGGTAGCCGGTTGATGGAATTGGCGAGGACGTAGATGACGGTGCCGGCTGGAACATGGTAGGGACCGAGCTTGTCATCCGCGACGGATTGTCGCACGGTCATGGGGATGGGTGGGATGTAACGCAGTGACTCGCGGCACACGTTATCGAGATAAGGCAATTGATCGGCGTCAGCAGCTGCGATTTGCTCGGGGTCAAATCGCTGATCTTTGTCGAAAAGGAAAGGCATGTAGTCCTTGATTTCCTCGCGCAGACGCGACTGGATCTCAGGGTGAGTAGAAAGTAGGTGAATAGTCCAAGCAACGCCGGTGGCCGTGGTGTCGTGACCAGCTCCCAAGAATGTCATGATCTGGTCACGGATGGTCTCAAAAGACAGACCAGGCTCGCCCATCGCCTTGAGTTTCTTGTTGTCGCGCGCAATGAGAGCAATGATATCTTTGCCACCAGTGTCGTTCTCAGCTTGCTCTACCTTCTCGGAGACAATCTCAGTTGCCTTGTCGAGAATGATTCCTCGGGAGGTTTGCATATCCCTGTTCATCTTAGATGGGATGTATTTAGATGCAGGAATAAAAGCTTGAATGCCGTGCATGATGCGAGAGGCAAGGTCAAAAGCGAAGACCAGTCGGTAAGCCTCGCGAATGGGTGTTTCGGGGTGCTGTAGTGAGTCGATGTCGTAACCAAAGCCGGCGCCACCAATGATATCAAGTGTGGTTCTGTTGAGCCACTCGAGAACCTCAAAGGACTTAGTAGTAACTTTCTCAGCAGTCATCTCATCCCGCCAGCACTTGGCGAGGAGGAGTGACTTCTCCCAGAAGATAGGTGTAAGTGCGCGAATAGACTGGATAGAGAAACCAGGGGCGAGGGACTTGCGCTGGTGCACATGTTCCTGACCCTCAGCGAGTAGAACACCCTCACCCAGGATACGAACCATCCAGAGCTTAGCACGAACAGGCTTAGGGTAGTTGTATGGGTTCTTGACCGTCATCTGCTTGAGAGCCTCATCGTCGGCAATAGAGAGGCGCTCAGCGCCGAAGGGGAAGAAGTATCGGATGATGGGGCCATATTGTTGATGCCATTGTCGTTGAGGTATACCGCATTCTTGGGTGATGATATCGAAGAACTGTCCCCAGAGAGGGAAGCCCGGTACAGTAGGCACATGTCTTAACTCGGACACATAGAGGGGGAAGATCCAACTGAGCCAGACGACGACATATAAGGGGAATACAATAGCTAGTGATACAGCGACAGTAGAGGCCACTGGCAGTTCATAATGGCGGGCATACAAGAAGGAGGCGGCCGCTGTAACCGCCAGGACTGGCGTCGCGGTGACCTTGGACATATTGAAGGAAAAGACAAAGACTGCAAAGAGATTGAAGCAATACGAAGGATACCCAAGGCTGTACACCAGGAGTAGAAGGGGTATATGAGATTTCACCAGTGGTGAACAGTTAGGGGCAATGATAGAGACAGACTTACTAGGGTTCAACCGATCGACAAGAGTATTATATACATGGACGAATAGGGACGCGCCGAAACATGCAATGATGCCATGCTACTAAGATGGATGTAAGACAACATTGAGGGATGGGCCCACCCCAATTCCGAGGGACGTCTGGACATCAGATGTACTGGGCTCAAAACTGAGCGCGTTCCCCGAGAGCTGGGACGACGCTCGAGAACCGGATTAACGAACTAGTTCCAGAACTTGGTCTATTCAGCCCGCAATCTCGGGACAAGCATCTTAAAGGTGTGTGACGTCGATCCCCTAAATTATCGATCCTTACACGTCGCTAGGCTAGAATACCCGCGAGCCAACAACGCCGGGTTTTCTTATGCCGGAGCCTTATGAGAATAGTTGGATTAGAAATAACTTATCCGTCAATACTGTAAAACTATTGTAGTTTAGATCCATCGCCGTTTTTGTGGATATACCACAGCTTAGAAAATACGGCCGATAGTCCCGGTATTCAGCTAACCCGGGCTCTAAATTCGCCTCCACTCGTCGTGAGTGCAGGGAACTAGAGGATAGTTCTCAAATGGCAAATTCCACTGACGTAAAGCCTCTTTATGGCATACGGGCGTAGCTGAGATGAATGCGGAATTTTTCCAACCTTGCCTTGACGATGTTTCGGCAAGAAACGGCGGAAAGGTGTTGTGTGGTTGATGCTCTGCATACCTGGATTCTACGTAAGTACCCCTAGTAAGCCGGGCGGAGAGTCTGGACCGAGAAGTGCTTATCGTGAAGAAAAGACGGTAGGGTTGGTAGCCACGTCAAACCTGATCATACCGTACCGTAGAATCCGAAGGTGTGGACATTTAATTGGGTTTTCTGAATGCCACGAACAAGGATTAGGGTAATCACATGCATGCGCCCACTGTCCATGATGACTTAAGCATACCAAGTTGACCAAGTTGAGTGAAACATATTGATAGCCTCCAAATCCTAAACGAGGAAAGGAATCGTAGATACATACCTTTTACGGAGTGTACCCAATACTCAGGTACCTAGTGGCCGGGCAATTCTGGTCCGAGACTATGGAAGCACTTGTATCCACAGTAGGTCAAGGTTAATCTTCAGCTATGCCATCATCTAAGCTGCCAACTATTAGGTATCTTCTTTTTTTTGTTACTCGGAATTAGAATTTAAAAAACAAGCAAAAAGAAACCGTGTAACCACCCATTGCAGTAGTTATGAATGTGGGGTACCCAATACTATGGTATAGAAACTAGCAAATTCCCTGAGCCAAGATAACTTACTTCTACTATCCAAGTGGCCGGGTCATTCTTGAGTTTAACGGTTCCAACAGTCTAACTTGGCCATTATCTGACTTCGATACCATAGACTAATATTCTTAGTCGATATTGTATGACATTGACCAATTTAAGTCCAATCCAAGTCATCGTACGCTTATAATAGTATCGATCTTCTCCAGTTTCGAATATCCTATCAAAGCCCAGTCGTCTTTCGTCAGAACTCGACCTGTTGCATCTCATCGGCTGGATTCGGCCTCATCCTCTTTAGCATTTTCCTATTTCATTTGTTAAGCCATGTCTTTTGAAACCCTCAATTCGCCTGGTGTGATCAAGATTGGTTCGCCATGGCAGGCATTCGACAAGCTCTGGACATCTGTTATGGGGTACCATGCGAACGAATTCAAATTCAAGGAGGGGGTTACGCCAATGTCGACATTAAATGAGACGGTGGGCATGATTGTCCTGTATCTTGTGGTCATCTTTGGTGGTCGCGAGATTATGCGTAACCGCGAGCCCCTGAAGCTGAACGGACTGTTCAAGGCCCATAACTTCATTTTGACACTCCTGAGCGGTGGTCTCCTGGTTCTCTTCATTGAGCAACTGGCACCAACCATTTGGAAAAACGGCCTGTACAATAACATCTGCGGCGCTGATGGTTGGACGCCCGAGCTCGTTACTCTCTACTACGTGAGTTTTTTTGGAACTCGGACCTTCAACCGTGGAGAAAACGCTAACGTGAGCAGCTCAACTACCTCACCAAATATGTCGAGCTGATCGACACGGTCTTCCTCATGGTCAAAAAGAAGCCTCTTACCTTCCTCCACACTTACCACCATCCGGCGACAGCACTGCTCTGCTACACTCAGCTAATCGGCCATACATCGGTATCATGGGTGCCGATAACGCTGAACTTGACAGTGCATGTAGTTATGTACTGGTACTACTTCCAGAGCGCGCGAGGTGTCAAGTGCTGGTGGAAGGAGTGGATTACGCGGATGCAAATCGCTCAGTTCGTGCTCGATCTCGGTAAGACTTGTCAAAGCCCGCTATTCGTGCGAGAAGGAAATAAGCTAATATCTGACAACGACAGGATTCGTATACTTCGCATCTTGGGACTACTATGCTAGTGCTCACGCCCCGTACCTGCCGCATGTGGGGCGATGCGCGGGTGAACCGTTCGCAGCGGTCTGTGGGTGTCTGATCTTGAGCTCGTACCTGGTGCTGTTCATCATGTTCTACATCGCCACATACAAGAAGGCATCATCTCGCAAGGCCAATAAGAAGGGTGACACGCCAGCGGTATCCTCAATGAAGCAGAGCGCGGCCAAGGTCGCCGATAGCTGCAGCGGAGTGGAACACATGAAGAGCAACTCGTTGGTTGCCAGGAAATGATTCGCTGTCTGCTTAGACAGTTCAAGCATTTCGCTTGGATACCTCGCATGGACTGTGGGGTAACCTATCTATCGGCATGTAAGGTAATCCCAAGTACATGAATGGGGCAGAAAGGGGGTTTTGGCGTGGGGGGAGAACGGAGTTGGCGCCGGTTGTCTATTACACTCACAATATTTTGCATACCTCTCATATGAAAATGTATAATGCTTAGTTTAATGTACCTAGGTAACTCACAAGTTATGTCCACTGGTTTAGCGCCGTCTGCAAAGATGCCTTACCGATAATGAGAATACAGATTATTATCAAAGCAAGAAATGGTCGTGTATGCAACCATATGCAGCAGTCTGCACTGTCACTTTCTAATTAATGTTGACGTGAAGTTAAAAGAGAGGCGTGACATCCAAGACATTCCACAGGGGAACAGGGGGGTGTATAGTGGGTTACAGGGGGTAGTAGTGGGTTACCAGGGGGGTTACATGGGAAGCTAATCTCCCTAGATCCTTGTGGGAGTTCACTAGCGACTCGCCAAGAGGATTCATGGATGCTATGAGATGTACACGTTACATCCTCCCTGGCTTGGCATGATCTTATTTCAACCGAAATTCCCACTGACCAATCAGTGGTTGGGCATAACTTGCTCTTGTACCGAATACCATTCTGTTGGTAGAAACAAGGAACAAAGGCATTTGCGGCAGGGGTTTTCAGCCTCTCCCACCAGGCTAAATTATGACCGATTCTTACCTAGTCCTTATCAAGCCCAGCTAAGGTAGGTAAATTTTCGATTCCGATGAAGATCTCACTGAATTCCCATCCTTGAGTGTAATAATAGTTACAAGGGTACGCCCGAGCTAGGCCTTGTTGCTGCAAGTTTCATTACTTCGTCCCGCTTAACCCGATAATACTTAAACTACCGGCCCTAGCCAGGTCCCCCAGGCCCCTATTCCTTATCCGAGTAGGTTACATGCCGTTACCGCAGCTAGTTGTTGTTGGGAGTTATCCGCTTCTTTTTGCGTGATCGAGATCGATCGATGATACCCTATGATACGAAAAACATAGCAAATACGGGGATTATAGGATCATGGTATTGGCCTAGACTCTTTCACATCGCGGAAGTATTCCTTATTAGGTAAATAGAATCGAGTTGCAGTTTGATTCTTCTGTCGAATCCCATTTCGTTGGTATATTAATCTTGGCGTTAATGATGTTGGTTTATCGGCACCGGAGCCAAGCCGACGTCACACATTCTAGAAATGTTATAAGCACCTAAGTACTTACGTAGTCTTCCCTTTTCCAACAATTTTCGTCCAATAAGAAGCCCAATGTTTCAGCCAGCACACACCCTTTTTAACTTATTTGACTAAATCAGCTAGTAAGGCTTTAGATAGTGGCGGCTTATTGAGAGGGTAATAAGTCCTACGCCTATGAGGCGTTATACTAGGCCTCCGGATCGAACTCACCCGAATCAAGCAAAAAACAAACCGTTCCTATCTACAGATACATGTCAACGTGTAACAGTGATGTAACTTTTGGTCACGCGCCCCTGTCTTCTCGAAGAGTAAGGCCGATGGTTGCCCCTTGAGCCGAGAACGCTCGAATGAGAGCGCAGCCAACATGTCGCTTGACACGTTGTAGTAGGAAGATAAGGAGAGCCAGTTGGGATCCTAGAGTTGCCACTCTGCGCGTTGTTCGAGCAGTTAGGCAAAGCAGGTAACTTGGTTCCAACGGGGAAAACCTGTTAGTGACAGTTTCTAAGACATGTCTGAACTCTCTGGGACATCCAATGCTTAGGGCCGGGGGAATTTCAACAACCCGGCACAGTATCCCCGTATTTGACCTCTCAACTGGGATCACATTCATTTACTTGACTCGGAAGTACTGACAACATCGACTCGATAGATTCCTAAGGATTCCTCCTAGTCTGGACATCGATGGACCATCGACTTGTTATTCCGCCCTTCTGGACTCAGGTATGCCAATCATTACCTATTTTGACACAACAATAACCTGGCATTGGGCTAAAGAACAGGTAAAGCAGCTACTACCCGGCCGCTTTATGTAGTAAGCGCTCAGGATGGTGCTCCGCTCACTCACAGTAGGCGGTGGGTTAACAGCCTAGAGCGTCGTATCTTACCGATGCTAGCTGCCACCCAGCTTGAACTAGGGCTATCACTCCTCCATCCCATGATATCACAGCCCCTGGGACGCGAGACGGACATTTTCCCGCCTTGCAGCTGAAATTCGTTTAAGATATATGCCCGGAATTGTTACGGAATATCGGCGTTGTTAATACTTGTTCAATAATGCTATCAAAACACATGTTTATATCTCATACCAGTTGTTCATACCAGCCAGAGGGACTCCCAATCACGAAGCGACGTATTTCGATACTTCCAGTGTATTCCTATTTTCTAATATTTCCTTTGTGTAAAACTCCCCAAGATGTCGACCACATACATCTTGGGCTCTATCAACCAAAGTCGCGGGTCAGCATATGACATCGTTCCAGAAGATCGTCTCGCTGGGCTTCAGTCGCCCATGCCCTCTGTCGCGAACTTCATCTACCCTCATTTGACGTGGTCGACGTTGTGGTTTACGCTATTATGCATTTTCATCGCGTTAAACATTAAGAACATGCCCTTCATGTGGCACGTAAGTAGCTCCCATCTCACACTTTTCATACCATACAACTAACCGACTCTCAAGTTACGACTTGTCAATGCCTTTCGTTTCATCCTTAGAACACAACGGCCAGCTGTGCCGCTCAAGCCGACTCACATATTTCAACCAATCATCACATCGTCTACGGCGCAACTCATGGAGATAGATTTCAACATGCATAAATCTAATTCGTCATACTTCTCAGATGTTGACATAGCACGCACTCACCTAGTTTGCACCCTATTCGCCAAGGGAATCGAACAAATGCGCGGGGGAACTGCAGCATACACTGGGGCCAAAAAACCCGTGTTCGGTTTCGCACTCGGAGGAGTTTCATGCAACTTTAAGCGCGAGCTACGTCCGTACGAGGAGTACGATATGTGGTCCAAGATTCTGACCTGGGACGAGAAGTGGATTTACATCGTCACTCACTTTGTCCGCAAGGACGCTGCCAAGCCAAAGAACTATTCGTTATATCCCGAGCAATCGCCGAGTCAGACCAGACGGAACAGTATTGAGGTGTCGGACGAAGATTCTCTTCGACGCTCAAGCCTCGATAGCGTGTCTTCCAGCAATAGTGAGATCGACGACGTCAAGCCGGACAAGCACATCTTCGCCACCGCGCTTAGCAAGTGCGTCTTCAAAGCCGGACGTAGGACTGTCTCACCCGAGCTTATGCTGCAAATGTCCGGCCTATTACCAACGGGGAATTCCGAGGACAAGGAATTCGACAAGGTTACACTTGAAGAAATCGAGACCCAACGACAAAGGGGGCTCGTAACAGCGCAACATCTCTCGGGCCACACCCAACAGAGCCTCGAAGCCGAGTTCGCGGGCCCTGATTGCGAAGCACTTGGTAGACATACCGATGGCGCAGGCATCGCTGGAGTAGTCAACACCCTCATGCAGCTGGCGCGCCTCAAGAAGTCGCAGCTATTATGATCATCCTTTCATCAAAGTTTTAAATATAGTGGCGTTAGAAGGTACCTATTTTGCATCACAAATTCTAGCGAACAACCTCATTTTATGTACAATACACCCTAGCATCATACGATATTATAGATAGTTTAGAATATTATCATCTTAATATTAACCCAAACATGCCATATGTACATGAAGGGCGCAGTCTGCAAGATGAGATGAGATCAAAGTCTAGAATTCTGGGCACAGCATATGAGTCAGAATCTATGACCTCAACCGTGCTCGCAATCACAAGGTATTTTTACATTTTACGATGCGTAAGTGCACATTTTTGTAATCTCGATACGAAGAGGATTTCTAGCTCCTACACTGTAATTACGGGGATCCGTCAACCGGGCAGATGCAGATTCAATATGCGGCCATATGCGCCAACTGTTTAATCCCGAAGGGGGACAATGCAGGATATTTCTAAGCACGCAGCAAGTATTTCGACATATGTGGCGTTGAAGTCGAATTAAGGGTTGTCAGAAACTGGCCTGATAGTTCCCAATCTTATCTGTGCCGTGCTACTTGCTGCCCTATATGCAGTAGGGTGGTAACGACATATATCGCACAGCTTGGCTGTCCATTAGGAATGTGAGTAACGTTGGACACACAGGCCACAACCTGTGACAGAAGTATAGTGTTTTTTCTTATACATGTGTGAATGTACGAACGGCGATTTTGCGATTGGGCTGCGGTGATACCAATCTTGTTTTTCTGGTTCTGTCATCTGCAGAATTACGCATGGCCCCCAAATAGAAAAGTGACAACCAAAAAAATCCAGCTGATTGTTGAGATGATGACCTGGAGGCCTGCAGTGAAAACAAGGTTAACAACGGTCACACATAACTAAAAGCCGTCTTGGCCTCAAGTATAAGCTACGTATTGGTTGGATTACGGTTTTTCGTTAACGGGCTCAGGGATCGAGTACCGGCTCTCGGCACAAGCACAAGCTATACTCTGTCACCTAGCACAAAACTGCCGTTTTCAACCAGCCACGTGGGTTTTTGATACATCGTATCTCGTCAGATAGCACTTGAGGCTCCTTTAGTTGCTAGTTTGGACACTAGGAGGATATTCGCATCATACAAACGATATATCTCGTTGTCTTACCTTAATAGGCAGTTTAGGTAGTTGGACACTAGTAAGGCTACTAGAAGGTTATTTGGTACTTACCGAGCCCATATTCTAATTAAACACGTAGATTGAGGCAATATAATAGCGCGGGTGGGATTATAGTGCTGTTATTTTTAACGGATGTACCGGGTACTGTTGGTATCCGTGCCCACGAAGTACCGAAACGGGAAAAACAGGGCAAAAATAAAACTGAGACTAGGAGCCAAGGGATAAGGAACTTAATGTGTTCATAGATACGCAAAGCCCTTAATCCCGGCCGGTGGCTGCATGTAGGTCCACCTCCGCCAATGGCCCACTTCCAAGACGGCGGGCCGCAGATCTCTTCCACTTAGGGCCCGATTCCAGATAGTGGCTATTCCCTTCTCTATACCCCTGGAAGCTCTCTCGAAGCTCTCCTGGCCCTTACGGTACGATATCTCTCCGAGCAGTATCTCAGCTCGTATCCACCGTGACGGTAGGATCGGCCATGCCGTTTCAAACGCCAACTCATAGAACTGTTAACGCTATTGACATATACCCGTTCGATTTTTACCCCTTTGGCTGGTCGCTATTGGGCCAAGGGATCAGCTCAGCTTCGCTCTAACGCTATAGTGATCGCCGACCTCTCACACCAAGACCTTAGTTCGCCATGTATCCTGCAGCCCCCCTTCGTGGGTATGCTTCTACCTGCAGCCGGACAAGGTCGATAGGCTGCTTCGTCAACTTTGTTTTGATCGTTGCCCCGGCGGAATAGGAGCTAATTTACCGGATCGAGATTTAGCCCTGTCCCGTCCAAAAACAAGGTATCGAGCTAATAAGCTGTCAGCCTGTATACGTGGGGGCGTTGCTTGTCCAACTACAAGCTAATCTCTGGGCAGAGTCGGCATCTAGTGTAGAGTGAGATTCGCGTCTAGGTGCCTCTTAGGGCCGCGCGGAAGTAGATGCGGATCGACTGGGGTACACAGTGACGTCGCCTTGATCCCAACGGTGAGACGGAACGTTATGTGACCGGGGTGACACAGTTGCCCAACAGTCGCGTCTTGATGTTCTCATACCGCACCTATTACCTTCGCTCTGGATCCGGATGCACTGCTACCCTAGTTGTCGAACCATTCGTTAAGCCTGACAGCAAGAAGACAGGCAGAGAGATGGAGGAGGGCGGCAACCATCGTGCCTCACCGGATAGTGATACGCACTCAGTGTACATGTCCACGGCTTCCAACGATGGTAGGGCCAGTCGCTCCTCTGTAGGGGAATGGGACGCCGCTACGCAATCGAACGAACCTGCACCTCACTCAATGTCCCCCTTCTGGCTCGTGGACGAACTCATAGGAAGCGTTTCTGACATCAAAGCTTGCCACTCGAGGAACCTTTCGACAACCTCGAGCAGAACGCTGGCATACGGAGGCAGTGATACAGATAGCCAGGCTCGACTCCATTCCTCGAGCCTCTCAGAAGCAGACCGGTACTCGACGTTAGCAGATCTCCTTATCGACTCAGCACCCCATCTCCGGCACTTGGCAACCATCAGGACCGACGACCACAAGTTCCGAATCGCCTCGCCTACGCCCAAGTGTCAGCTAGTAACTCCCGTCGAGGAACAGCGGCATCCGGGAAAGCCGGGAGTACGAGTGAGCAAGAACTCACGGCCGTATGTACCGGACATCAAAGAGCAAAGCGACAACGAGCTTCGAAGTCCGCAGTCCTCTGTCACGGAAGGCGAAAGCGTCGACAAAAATGATTTCTTACAGGGCATCCCGTTAATACTACTCGTTATTGGTCTCTCATTAGTTGTTTTCCTTATCTCTATAGATCGAACAATCATTACCACAGTAAGTGAAAGGGATATATCCGACTCTTATATAGAATACCAGAAACTAATAGTGTATAGGCCATTCCTTTCATCACCGCCGAGTTCGCGTCTACAGCAGACATCGGCTGGTATGGATCTTCATATCTCCTTACGGCATGTGCCTTCCAACCCGTCTTCGGGCGGGTCTTCACTCTCTTTAACGCCAAATGGTCCTATCTCCTTTCCATGTGTATTTTCGAAATCGGATCCATAATCAGTGGGTTCGCTCCGACCTCAGCGTCGCTTATTATCGGACGCGCTATTTCCGGCTTCGGCAGCGCGGGTATCCTGACGGGAAGTTTCGTTATTGTTGCTACGGCTGTCCCCTTATCGGTCAGGCCGATATATACGGCAGTGGTTGGACTGATGTGAGTTTACAAGTGAGCCCTTGAATATCAACTGTGAACTAACTAGCAACACAGGTTTGGTGTCGGTGCCACTGTCGGACCTCTCATCGGAGGTGTATTCACGGATTTAGTTGTATGTATACTCTCCGAGTCTTACAACATTAACTTACTGACATCGACATAGACTTGGCGATGGTGCTTCTGGGTCAACCTCCCAGTGGGCGCCGTGACGATCATCGTTATGATCCTTGTATATCACCCACGACCGCACGTGGGCCCTAGGCCCAAAATCTTAGATCGTCTCGTGAAACTGGATCTCATCGGGAATGTGATTCTCCTAGGCGCTTCCGTAATGTTATTCTTAGCTCTCGAATACACTCTCACGGGCACATCCTGGGCCAGCGCCGAAATCATCGGTCTCCTTGCCGGCGCCGGAGTGACTGCAATCATATTCGTGGTATGGCTCTCCTGGAAGCAAGACCGCGCCTTGATTCCACCCGCCATCGCCAGGCAGCGGACCGTTGCCGCATCGTGCATGATGGCATTCTTCACCTACGGAGCTCTCCTCATCCACACTTATTTCCTACCCATCTGGTTCCAGGCGATCCTGGGGTACAGCGCCATCCAGTCGGGTGTCGCCATGATTCCGTACTTCATAGCCAACGCACTCTTCTCCGTCTTCTCCGGCATCTTCGTCTCGATGTCCGGCTACTTCACACCACCCGCCATCATCGGGAGCCTCATCGGCACCGTCGGCTGCGGTATCATTACCCTGTTCTACCCGGGCATGAGCACGGGGATGTGGATCGGGTTCGAAATTCTCGCGTCCGCCGGCTTCGGCATGTCGATCCAACAGGGCTTCACGGCGGTCCAAACCGTTCTCGCGCCGGAAGACCTAGCCGTAGGCACAGCCGCCGTCGTCGCCTCGCAATCGCTGGGTGGTGCTATTTTCATTTCTGTCGGCAACAGTGTATTCCAGAACCGGCTCCAGGCCCTCGTCTCACAGACGCATATCGAGGGCCTCGACGTCCGGGCCGTCATTAGCGCGGGCGCTATTGCTTTCCGGAAGCTAGTACCTGCGGACGAACTGCCGGCCGTGCTAGCGCTGTACAATGCCGCGCTGCATACCGTTCTCATGGTTGGCATTCCACTGGGCGGATTGGCACTCGTGTCTTGCTGCTTCTTGGAATGGAAGTCTGTTAAAAAGCCGGCGAAGCCTTCTGGGGATGAGAAGGCGTAGATAATGAGGTCACATAGGTTGGGTCATGTTATGTTAGTTTATGTTTAAGATTTGTATTAATATGGTTGCATATGTAATTTTAATATCTGGTTTCCGTTATACGTAACGAGATACAAGACATCGGAGACGGATTGGCCCACGTGGTATCCGTTCTCAATTCCGTTTCTATACATGGCACAAGAGGCTACTCTCTTGGGCTAAGCATGGGGTATGCATTGAGGTGTTCAGGACAACTTTGACGACCTGTTACTTAGGCATGGCATACGGCGCAGTTTAAATAATAAGCATATTATGAGCCAAATATTTTCCATCTCGTTAGCTATTTAGTGATCGAAGTTAACAAGATAGAGTACCCGGATGTCTAGAATACTACGAAGTCCATTGTTAACTAAACGTAGAAGCTGAGGACATTGATGGACTGAACTGAATTAGATTGCAAAGGCCGAAGAGAGAGACGGCTAATGAAGGACTTGTATACAAGACCTTTGCCGTATCACCATAGCCTTTATTTAGTTTTACTGCTTTAGGTTGGATTAACTTGTGTAATTTTCCCTTATTGACTCCTTTGCAAGCTAGATGAAGTAGACTAGACATTGGTATGTATAGTAGTATTTGTTGCATAATAGTCAATGAAGCCTGCCTCTCTTACTATTATATTTGAGGAACTGGCGTCAATTGTATTTCTCAGGACGTTAAGCTGAAGAATCTTGGAGGGACCAAGTGGTGAACTTAGCGTGTCTATGAAAGACGAGTGCTTTTCTCATAAGTCCTTCGGAAAAAACTATCCAAAACTTAAGTCAAGACTTCTGGAGAAGTAACCGAACCACTCGTATGTTCCAATGGACACAGTCTGTTCACCTTGGTCTATCTCATAATTTAGAAGAGTATCAAGACTCGACAACCAGGTCTACCGAGTCAAACCAGGACAATGTAAACGAGAAGTCTCTCATTAATCATTACACAATACTTTCAATGTACATCAGGATGTATCCTTCTCTACGAAGAGCCTTATATGTACCAAGGACCCATCGATAAGCCGCAATCTTTTAAGCCATTCCCATCAGACCGAATCCTATTTAACCCGTGGTTCGCATCTATACACTAGATATATATCAGCCCACTCTAGTAACCAAACTATCTACTAGGTACTTAGATGCCCCTGCCTCAAAGTCTCTTAGCCCCCTTCCCCATCAAACCATCAAACCGATCCGGGAACAAAATCCCATTCGCCTGCCGCAGAAGCTCCCTCTCCACCGCAGACATAGTTCCTTTCTTCTCGTCCCAGGGCAGCAATCCCATACTCCTTAGCCCCTCTTCACCCCCCGCGTCATTCACATCCTGCACACCCGGACGGCCCATGTAGTCCCTCTCACCGGGACGTGGGGACCCACCGCTTTCGGCAAAATCGGGCGCTGGATGGCCTAGAAGGAACGCCTTCCGTTGACGTGCCAGGTAGAGCGCATTGGTTTGCGTAAGGGGACATGCAGGGACGTAGAGGACGCTCGAGTCCGCCATGCCAGTATGTATACGGTCGACCGCGTGCACCGTGTCCGGATGCCACAAGACATAGTCTCCCGGCTCGACTTGTGGGATCGGTACCATCGTCTTATCTAGCCGTAAATGTGGGTGCATGGCCTCGCTTAGCTCCTGTACGCCGTTACCCGGCACGGCACCCTGGATAACGCTATTCTGCGCAACGTGTAGGTTCCAGTTATTGTCGTCTAGGAAGTTGGGGCCTGACTTGAAGCGTGGGGAGAAGAAGGGTCGGAGAAGGAGATACGCGGTTGTGAGTTGGAGCATGGGACAGGCGTTGAGGGAGCCGGAGCCCGGCGGGATCGAGGAGAGCGAAAGCAAGCCTTGAAACATGCGGAACATGCTACAGGAACTAACACCGTTATACAGGTCCGTTGTCACGCCCAGGCGTGTGCTGCTATCCCAAGGGTCATAATCTTCCCATCGTCCTTGGAAGATCTTGGCATAGGTGCCAGCGCGTCCGTATCCGTCTGGCTCCCATCGCTCTACACTACCGTTGTCGATATGTGGACCAGACCCCAGGCATGTGTCTCCTGGTTTCCGCATTCGGATGCGGTCTGCGTAGGCTACCGGATGGTTGCTGCTCACAAGAGCGTCCTCATTATCTGAGTGCCATATATTCATAACAAATCTTTGGACTTCGAGCAGTCGTGAATCGGCTCGTGCTCGGACCTGCCCTGGGCTCCAAAACATTTCATACAACTGCGGATCTCGCTGCGGAATACCTCTCGTGTGCGGGTTGTGCAGGAGGTACTCTTGGGTTTCTTCCTTCCATGACAAGGCAACGTTTGGTGGAACAACTCTCCGTATAATGGCGATGCCTCTCTCTTTAAGGGCATCTCGAAAGGCGGTTACTTTATTTATATCGTGTATATCGATGTAGTTAATCGAGGGTATAACGTCGGATCCGGCCGCGGCAATGCGATCTGCCTCTTTCCTCAACTGGCCGAGTAGACGGTACCAAGAATCAGCAACGGCCTTCTCATTACCAGCGATCAGATTCCGCTTGATTTTGGCGAATCGTTCTGAGAGTGGAAAGGGATCCGGGTCTGATAAAGATAAGTCGACTGCCATCACCCCCTGATTCCTTGATGGAGTATAAGACCTATTATAGCCCCTTAAATGTGCAATGGAAATTTCCTATGACAATGTCAAGGCAGACAGTTCCTAGTTATCCCACCGGAAAGAGGTGCAAGAGAAGAGATCTGAGAGCCATCCTCTGGAGTATATGAAGGACAACGACGCAACATCGGTGGGGGTACACAAGCACGTGGTGGGGGACGTAAGGACTTCCTATTTGTAGCAGATAGTCGAGCTCTACATGGGCTATTGAGACGTGCATCCGTAATACCAGACTTTAATGAAGCTAAGACTCATGGATGCGGTCTAGACGGGAATAGATCGATTGAATCAGACGTTGTCATGCTGCCAGACGTTTCGCCATGTCTGATTTCCTGGGTGGATTAATCTTCGGCAAGGGACTCCGAAATAGAGATCTCTTGGCTTGATACCCAGACCCTGGCTACAATTTAGCAGAGCCGGTATGGGTCTGATGCGCTTGGCTATTGGCCAGCCTAATGCGGCTCCTGAACGACGCTCCCACGGCCCGTTAGACCGATCCCACGCTGGCGGATTGACATACTAAAGAGATAGAAAAGCCTCCCTCGCTCCGGATAGGGTCAGCATTTCGCGCAAATAACCTTCCAGGTTCACCGACGTGGTATTATATAATTCTCCGATGGCTTGCGTGGGGCTTTATGCACAGCCATAAATTAAGATGTAGTTCCCGGATACCCAAATTGCATCTACATGATAGCTTGCAATGTCTTAAGATTGCTTGTTGGGATAGTTGATAGCCTAGATCCTAGGAAGCTTTGCCTCGTTTTGATCGGCGAACAGGTATTGTGTCCGGCTTATCCCCAGAGATATTACTCTTTCTCTTTGTTGGTTTCTTGGATGAATCTACTTGACCAGGTTTCGCGTCGGACGTGGCAGCTGGTTTTCCATTTGTAGATGTCGTTTCTGATGGCGCTTCTTTCATCAAGACGTAAGCCACTTTTTCAATGTCAACGGCATTGACCCCTAGTCGCTTGACCAGAGCTTGTGCTGCAGTGCTCAATTCCTGATACTCTTTGGCGTTGTACTTGATGGAAGACTTCTGTCCATTACAGCATAGCCAATAGAACGCTTCATCTGAAAAGAAGATGACGTCCTTGGGATCATGTACTGAGAGTAGAAGAGAGGCTGTGGCGGGGCCAATTCCTCTCAGCTTGGCGATCATGTCAAGAGCCTTTGGTGCGTTTGAGTTAGCCCGATAACTTTCTACTGCTTCCTGAATAGTACTTTCGACAAGTGCTTCGTCATTTGAAGATACGAGCTTCATGAGAGTCGGACGGAACTTTCCATGACGCCTGGGATAGGTTAGAGGAGCTGCGTGGGCTGATACTTAGGATATGCCGGATGGCAATGCCCTAGGGAACCGCACTTACAACTTCCAATCGACTAGAATTTTCACGTCGTCTAGCTTCATCGGCCGCTTTGCGTCTTCGGAATGGAACAGAGACACGGCGTCATCATACCGAAAACGATCCAGCTCAAGCAGAGTCCTTTGACCGGGCTTGGCTTTCATATTAAACATGATTAGCCGCCTAAACACAACCTAGCCATTTTCAATACATACCCCCTTTGGTCAACGAGGTCGACTCAATGAAGGAGTCATAGCGGTCTAACAGCTGTTGAAACTGCTCGAGAGATATGTTGTTTGGTAGCAGACTCTGATCCATCATCCTAATTGTATGGCCTAGCTCCTGACTACGGCTTGATGATGATCTAGATCAGTTGAGTAATCTGATCTAACTAATATGATGAGGATACTGAATCATGAAGTTGCTTTTTTAGCCTTGAATTCACCGAATTCTAGGTCTCTCTCATGAGCGATACACCGATATAGTACCCTGCATCAGGTATTGCCAATTAATGAAGAACGCTCCGTTTGTTCAGGAATCATCAACTTTGTCGTCATGGGTTTGTTGCTACTTGCAGACCGCAAGCTTTTCCAGATTTGTTAATGACTTGTTAATGATTTAAAAGAAAAACAAGTGGCCCGTGCACAATCCAGAATCGTTCCAGAAGCCGAACTAGCGGTCCCTAAAATAGATTTTAGCGCCGAAGACCCCTGCGTCGGATCAGAGAAACTTTGTTGGATTTTGATCCATTTCTTTCGAATTCCGTCTGGCCCCCGATTTTTTCCCATCGTCCTTTCGCAACGCCTAACCGCCATCCCGTCGATAATACCACAGTTTCTAATACGCAATCTTTTCCATTGACGTCTCGTCCGCTTTCCTCTCAACAAAATGGGTAACGTAAGTCCCTATTTCCGCTCTGGCACTCTATCTGGAAGAATAGGAGGGAGGAAGGAAAAAGGCGGCGGAGAACTCCGAATACAGAAGCGGACGAAGATCGCTAACATGATCTTCACACATTAGGGAGCCAAGGCTGCGCAGAAGCGCGAGCGCAATGCGAAGGACACCAAGGTCGCCAAGTCGCAGCTCAAGTCTGTAAGTCTTTTCCGCCGGCTCTAACGGAAGTGGACATCTTGACTTACACTCATCGCTTCTTAGAACATCAAGGCTATGGACATCCAGTGCCAGATCTGCAAGTCGACCTTCCTGAAGACCACTCGCGCCCCTCAGTACGTATCTACTTTCCCAAAGGGCCACTAGAATCCGGAACGTTCCTAACCAACTCCCTCGCAGGCTCACCGAGCACGCCGTCAACAAGCACAGCAAGACCCTCCCCGAGTGCTTCCCCGGCTACGAGCCCGCTCCTGGCAAATAGAGTCTCTCCGTATGGAAACAATGGAGTAGACGTGGCAGAAACTTGGGCATAGCGAAAGGCGCAAATAGGTGTTTAGCAGAAAGGGTTTTTCATCTGGCTGGGTGGGTTTGCATGAAGATCACGAAGCCCCCGAATCTGAGTTATTGAGATTGCACGAATTCAACTTAGAGCTTCCGTCCTCTCTTTTCTTCTCGTGCTATCTTGATGAAAAAACGAGCCGCTTTTATTTATTTATTTTTTATTTATAGTAGAGCGCATCCTGTTAGTGTGCTTCCACTGCTTGCGCCTGTGTGCTGACATCCACGCCGTCCCCCGCAGCCGCAGTCGCAGCAGCACTCGGTCCTTCTTGGGCCCTCTGCTTCTCCGCTGCCTCCCTAGCCTGCTGCTCCCGTATATCCCTTAGGATATCAGGGTACCACCTCTCCCCCACGTCGGGGTGACTCTTAACCCTATTTCTCAGCGTCGCCTCGCCCAGCGTCTTCGCCACGCCGCCCTTCCTAAACGTGAACTCGACATCGTCCAGCCTACCGCCGTTCGCCTCCAACACCTTCTGCCGCTGCTGCTTGACGGCCTCCGGCACCTGTCCGACGCCGATATCCTCCAGCTCTTCGAACGTCGTCGACGCCCTTACCCCCTGGAAAAACGGAATCGAGAACCGCGCCCCGGCACCTGCCTGCGGCGAGAGAACCCTGTGCGTCGTCGAGGCGCACACCCCTTGGGTCAAAGCCTCCATTCCCTGGCCGATCGCCACGACCAGCGTGCCGTCAATCGGCGGGCAATCGATCCACTCGCCCTGCATATTCTGAACTTGTAGGCCCCGATGGTCACTCGCCTGCAGGAGGTAGCTCGTGAGCATGGAATCCTTGTGAGGGCCAACGCCCTGACCCTCCACCTCATCGCCGAGCCCCAGCTCCGAGACATCAGGATACTTGACGATCTTGAGCTTGTGCTGCTGGTCGACATCGAAGTAGCGATTAAACGCGTCGGCGGGCAGTTCTATGGCCTCGGCGATCAGCGACGTGAATTCGATGGAGATGGCGCCCATGCGCCTCATGTAATCAGTATAGACGTCGCGGAACCGCGGCAGCACCGCCGGCGACGGCCATTGGTTCGGCGCGAGCAGGTTCTCGTAGAGGGGCGCGCCGGGCGGCGGGACGGGGTGCTCTGTCGATAGGTCGATTTGCTCGCGGTGGTCGATCTTGCCGGCTGTGATCTCGGCTGAGAGCTGCGAGTAGCCTAGGAACGAGGGTGCGTTTTTCATCTCGATTTTAAGTCTTGAGAGGGTGGGTTGTGTAAGCGCATACCATAGACTATCTAGGTACGTATCTCGTTTGCATGACTTGGAGGTAAGTATGTGATGAAACGATGTGCTTGAACCTACTTTTCTTCTCTTGGTATATCGAAGAAGGCTATGCCTTCCGATATGACCTGTTGCCAGAGATCATCGGCAATGCCGACATTCTTGAGGTACAGGAAGCCGACTTCCATCAGTGCATGTCGCAGCTCTGCCAGGAACTGCGGCTTTGTCTGCGGATCCCTGGCCAGAGCCAAATCTAGGATAGGGATAGAAGTGAACGACATGGTCACTATTTAACTTCAGTGATATATCCCGAATCTCCTAATAAAATAAATGAGTCCACGCATGAGTGTGTATTTAGTACGAGCTTGAAATCCCCGCTGCCTATGTTCAATATATGTAGACTTCCGTATCGCGCGGAGAGTCACCCGTATCTCATGATGGAGGCCCACTAGTAGCTATGGCGTAATTCAGCGTTCCGCTCATCGGCATCGGCCGGCCAATAAAGATCTGGCTTGCTTGAATGATGTTTCTCCAATTCCACCGTACAAGGTTTGGTGCTGTCGGGTACCGGGAACTTTCTAGCTTGAGTGTGGTTATGATGCATGATTAAACTTTATTAGACAATGGGGGAGTTGATATGGTAAAAATAGTAATCTGTCTCCCTTACTAGTCAAGTTGGGGTTAAGGGTAAGGTAGGGTGTGCAAATTAGGAACGCGAAGGCGGCAGAAAAGAACAAAGATGTTCATAATATGTGATTGAAACGGTTTTTATATTTAGCTGATATTTGCTATCACCTCCGAAATGTACTATGTAGGTAGTCACAGTGCCCTCCTTAATATTCATGTTTCAACTCCATCTGATTTATATCAACGCCCACGGAGCCTCATTATAAAACAAATGGCTCCCATGGAAGACTATTGAAGTTGTAGTATGAGGAATGGCGGTTGATTCTCGAAACTAGTCTGGTATGAGGCTGGTCACGTACTCAAATGTCCGGCAAGTTCGTTGCACTACGTCTAAGCTCGGGTGTCAGCTCTTCCAGCTCTTATAATCGATTTAAGACCCAGGGGTTCGACGGCACCATATCATCTGTGTCTCGTGTAGCTAGATTCTGAGCTTGTCGCATGTAGTACCGTGAAGGGGACACTAACATCGAGGCCAAAAGTCTCGTCTGATCCTAGTAGTCGTCGACGGAATCGCCAATAAAAGGTAGTTTTCATGACGCTGCTACAGCTGGCTTCGATGAAAATAGCTTCGTGACTTGATAGAACATATCCTCGATCGGTGGCATAGCGAATGCTGGCGCAGTATCAAATAGGTCTGCGAGCTTCTGCGGCGGAACAACAGCAGGGTAGGCACTATCCTCGTCGGCCTC
Source organism: Hypoxylon sp. PDH2405 (assembly GCA_023628415.1). Lineage (NCBI taxonomy): Eukaryota > Fungi > Ascomycota > Sordariomycetes > Xylariales > Hypoxylaceae > Hypoxylon > Hypoxylon sp. PDH2405. The sequence continues at coordinate 110,563 of JAMAKT010000021.1, forward strand.
GGCGTCTGGTATATCAAGGTCCATCTCATCTCCGCTGGCCGGTTCGTCGTCTTGACCACTAAGTAAAGCTAGAGTAGACGTATTCTCATGAGCCTCCTCATTGTGCACCTGGTCAAGGTTGAGGTCGACAAGCGGTTGGGCAAAGGCGAGAGATTTCGTGTCCATGCTTTGGCTAACCGACCATAATTGGGCGGCAGAGTCTAGGACAAGATAACCACTAGAGCCAATTGCAGCAACAACTGATGTTATAGGATGCGGGAATTTGTGCACCATTTCCGGTTCACTTCGATCCGGGCTGAACACTGCAAGCTCGGAGAGGATATTGTACGAATCTAGCTTAGCCCGCGAAACAGCCACTGCGAAAGTCGAAGTCCGACGATCAACCGCCATCTGTGTCAGGATAGATGGACTTGAACCATGGGGATATTCGTTCGCCCTAAGCTGAACTCCATAGAGTAACTCGTCGGATACTAAATCATACACCATAAGGCGGTCCGAAAGCACGACTAGGTTAGAGGATAAAATCGATATATCCCGAATATCCCCAGTTATTAATCCGTCGATTGAGTTTCGAATCTTGCCAGACTCAGTGTCAATGACATGGATTGTCGAGCCATGAACGGTTCCAATAGCGCAAACTAAAGTAGACCCATCTTCGGAGAAAGCAACTGCACCAGAGCCTCGTAGAAACGCTTTAACAGCTATCGCATCGGGTTCGATCGGCTCCTCGTTTTCCTGAAGATATATAGCCCGAGAGCATGCCCAGCTGTGTAGCTGACGACCCAGCTTGCCCTTGACTAGCACCCCATCTCGTTGCCGCACTGTAGGTTCCCACAGTCGAACAACTCCGTCCTCCCCGATAGTAGCAAAACGATGCGAAACCGGGTCAGCCGCCAAGCCATATACCGGTTCGCTTCTGCCTGTATAATGCGGCGCATTGATGCGAGATACAAGTTCTAGACTCTGGTCATTAGGCGAAACAGCCCAGAACTTAAGGAAGACCTCCCGTCTTTCGGCGGGTGATCCTTCGAGAGAATTGACATCTCGCGTAGGCGGTTGCCATTCATCAGTCGTAGCAAGCCATTTGCCATCTGCCGAATATGCCATGCCAGTGACGCGAGGTTCTGTTATAGCATAACCTTTAGCAGTCATATTGACGTCCGTTGGATTCGTTCTTGTTAGAGCCTGCTTCGAGATGTTCTGCATGGTAGTAAGATCCAGCATCTGTATCAATGGGGTTGAGGGACCGCTTCCGGAATAGCTTATTCGCTGCCCATTTCCAACACAGAAATGAATGCGTGAGGAATCTACTGGGTTGACTGCTGCTGGGGTTTTCAATAATCGAGGTGGAGCGTACTGCCCAACTCTTCGGACAATGTCATCCTTTGAGGGTGGCGGAGGTGAAATAAGAGTTTGAATTCCAGATATATATGTCGTAGGTTTCATTTCTGCCGTCGATAGAACGATCACTGAATTATCGTCTAAATGAAGAACGTAAGCGGAACCACGCTGCGACACAACGATATTTTCAATTGTCGCAGAAAGATGAGGCAAGAAATCCATCTTTTGAGTGTCTAGTTGCCATAATACCAACGTCGACTCAGAACCTCCGGAAATGATATAGTGACCTATAAACTAGGTTAGAATTCTAATTCCGAGAATGGACATGCCTCTCCCTTACCATCTCGTGACCATTTGACAGCATGGACGGCTCTACGGTGCCAATGATATTTCCGGGGCTGAAGGGAGTTTCTGTGTCCCTTATGGCTTTGCAACCGATGGAATTGAGGTAATAGGTCGTTGTAGAAGAGCACAGCTCCACGAGCGCAGCCTACCACAACTTCCACCACAGGCTCATCACCAGCCTCCACCTGAGTCTTGCGGTTGAGATGTATGCGGTCCGTCGCTCGCACATCTAAGCAAGTAATCTCGTCGTTGCAGTCGAGGGTGAAGAATTCGTATTGTAGCTGTGTGATAGCTTTGACTACTCGGCTTTTTAGTATGCCGAATAAGAGGTCACGGTCTGACGAGGCTATTACAGCGTATCCATTACGGACGGATCGCAAGTCAAAAATGGGAATTGTTTGCGATATGATAGCCTTAAATTCTTTCAATTCGGATCCCCGCACGTCACAGGCGACAATTTGCCATTCGCCATTTCTTTCGATAGAAACCAATGGCACATCTCGGAGTTCGGCGCCAATCTGCATACGTTCAACGAACATATCACATAGAACACCACAGTTCAGTTTGATCGTGGACTCGGATCCTTGGCCATTTGTCCAATCGATCAACCAAAGGTGACCAGCAGACGAAGCGACCCATACGTGATTCGGCGAGTTGGGAGACAGGTGAATGGAAACAATCCGGTTCGTTGGATTCCCTCTATCGATTTGCGGTAGCGGAATTTTGCGTATTAAAAGGGATTCTGCTGCTGAGTATACTTGGATAGAAGTGTTGTACGCAAGTATCAAGTGCCTAATTCGAATGTTAACTTTGAGCCTAACAATTTTATCCAGGCATCAGTGGGTAGGTAGGTAGTCTTAAGCACATACCTCTCGTCTTCAGTCAGGATTGGATCTATGTCCATAATCCTGCCTCCCATGGGGTTGGATACCCTCCACATTGAGGAACTGCCATCACCGCTCTGAGAGCGTCCTTCCCCTCTTTTTCGGTGTCGTCGTTTCTTCTTTTTGGAAACTAAGTTGTCGGACGATACAATAGTAGCTACCGTACTTTCTGGGTCATTAGGTGAGGGGGATACGCCATTGACTTGACCAGTTGTGGTTTCTTGGGCGTGCTCCTCGTCGACTTGAGCGCCACTAGACGACCGACGGTCTCGTTTTGCTCGTTTTCTTTTGCCGTGCTCGTCAACGTCAAGTTTCCGTTTGTTGGCGCCATGATCCTAGAGGGCCATAATTCTAAGTAACTGCATTGGGAGGCGACAATTCGACAGAGTTTTGCTTACCTCTGTAGCTGTTATAGGAGCCATCTTGACATTAACGTTGCGACTCCTTGGGAAACAGCTTTGAGTATCACTAAAAAAAGTTGTCTTAGCCAAGCGCGCGAAAAGTTCACAAGTTTTTTGCGGGACGACCCGATAAGGCAGCCCGATAAGCAATTTTCGGGGGTCAGCCAATCCGAAGGCCCGGGCCCACATAAAAGTGAATTTCTTGGCGAATCTAGACTAGCAGACTAGGTATCGATAACGTGAAAGCATCAAATTTCCATTCACCTTTCTTTTGGTAACGCCTTTCTTTTACAACTCGCCTTCGACCACGCGATTCTTCTTTGCGACATCCAACTACATATTGCGCTTCGCCTTTCAATCTCATCAACGCAACTTTTACAACAACCCTCTACGAATCGCTGAACCCGAATCGACATCATGATTATCCCTATTCGATGCTTTTCCTGCGGGAAGGTAGGCATCATTCTACCACGCCACATTGGACTCGCTTTGTGTTAACTGAAGCGCTAGGTTACTGGAGACCTGTGGGAGCGATATCTGAAGCTAATTGATGAGGGCATTCCGGATGGGTACGCTAAACTTCATATTTCATGCGCCTACGATGTTTTCATGCTAACAGCCTATTCAGCGATGCCATGGACTCACTAGGCCTCAAGCGATACTGCTGCCGCCGCATGGTCATGACCCACGTCGACCTCATCGAGAAGCTGCTAAAGTAAGAAACCGACACACCTTGACTCAAAGGCAGAATGATACTAACATATAAACAAGGTACACTCCCGACGGACGCAACGAGAAGAAAGTCTCTCTCCAGAATCGATGAGCTCGGGACGTCTAAATACCAGAGGAGTTGGCTGCGTGGCGATGATTTGCACGATCTGCATTCTACGGCGTTGGGTTGGTGATTGAACAAGGCGTCTAAAGACCTCTGACGTGGCATCGCAATGCTCTAGTCAGACCGCGATAAGAATTGTCTTCTTTTGGGGAACGTGATATTCGTCCTGATACATCTGCGTTAAGACAAAGAGAAAAGCTGGGCTGCCTTACGGCTATCCACAGGGGAGCCCCTAAGCTGCATATAGAAGGCCCCTACACTAAACGCGGCAGGTTGGAACTGTTAGGAGATAGTTAATGCATGGCGTTTGCGGCAATAAAGCAACGTTCGTTGGGACTGACGTGGCACAAATACTCAGCTCATGACATGATTCTATTCCTTGCAATTCGTCTAAGAAACGAGACTCAGTCTAGAAGCGTTGTTCTACCTGCAACTACTCACTTCTCTTTTCCAACATGCATCAACATGCGTGGGGCTTTCAACAGGGTAGCGGAGCTTCAGCTGATCACATGAGGAATTCCGTCCCGAGGGTTTGGGCGTCCGAGGAAGGCAATATGGTCCTTGACCAAGCGTACTGGGATACATACCTTGGAAGGATTTGTGGACTACAAACTAAGTGAGAGGTGAATTGGCAAGTAGCCGCCGCCTGCATCTGCAAAACATCCTTGTACGCGACTATTAAGCGCGGGTCGCGATAATGCTGATGGCTACGTAGGCTATCTAGATATTCTCGAATGGGTCATCAAATCCGACTTGTTGACCGCATCTTTACGCATTAACTCATGGATCTTAGAAAAGCAAACTACTCGGCTTACCCTAGCACTGGTATATTAACGGCGGATTGGCTCTAACCTCCTATTAACCCTAGTGTCGAAGGATCCCTACAGACCTACATTGTTAGTTTCACACAAACCTCCACCGTTCCAGTCAGATACTGGTCAAGATCCAAAAGCACGTGATGTAATCTCCGCTCTCTCAAATACGGACCCTCGCTGCCTCGTTCGATATGTAGGTTGGGTCGTAGATGGTTAATCCTATCCAAATAACTTTGAACCGCGTCTCCTGTTATGAGCGTATCTAATGTCAGGCACCTAATCAACAGGTATGATGCTGCTAATTCCACGAATGGATATTATTAAGCAGATCTCCCAGCTTTCCTGCATATGGAACACTTTGGCAGGCATGCCATTCAAGCCTCAATATGTTAAAATATGTAGGTGTCACGGCGCCTATGCACGTCTACACCACGTTCTCGAAAGACCCCAACGGATAAGCGAGAAGAGATCGTACATGTGTTGGTACATACCCTGTAAAGCCAATCATATACTGTACCTTTAAGACATCTCTTATAGACGGGGGCTTATTTGGTATTCGACAATTGCAAAACAGCCATATGACTGCTCATCTTCGGCGGTCAGAACTTTTGTCAAGTCTCTCTTTTTGTTTTCTCTTAATAGCTGGTGTGACGGTATAGAAGAGGTTAGTCTTGTATTACATAATGCGAATTTAAATATACCTATTTTCCCCACGCCTTACTTTCCCGTCTTCGAAGGAACTACCAATAGCAGAGCATCCAATAGAATTCTAGAAAGCTACCCCAGTAGGAACGACTAACAGGGATACGTCGGTAACGGGCAGCGGCCCGGAGGTTTTTGTGTTCAGCATGTTTTTTTCCCTCCCTACCTGGCAATTCAATGAGGATGGTGTTGGCAAGGAAATGAAAGCCCAGCTTAATATGAAGAGTGTCTAATAAAAGACCTTCATTAGAGTATTCTACATCATTATCGTCTAATGACCGCCGCAACTTGAAAATAAGAGAGTAAACGGCCGTACGGAAGTTCCGGCCCCCAACTACCGTCCAGATCCAAGCAAACAGCAGCCTTACATTTCTTCGTCCGCCCGCGGTAACATCGTGACAGGTATAGGGAATCCGATCTTTCCTGATTCACTCGCACCATATGGGCTTTACAATGCAATGATGCCGGAGGACTCGGTATGCCGAGCCCAACGTGGACTTTCTGGCCTTTGGGATATGCACCGTTGAGGTCGTAACCCACTGATCGGCCTGGCCTGACACAACCTTCCGAGGCTCACACTCCAACAGCTCTCTAGGGTCCACATGGATAAACCCAGTCAGTGCTAATGAAAGGCGCGTTACCAGATCTTCGGGAACACCACTGCGGTGGGTGTTCTCGAAGGATTGGTTCTTACAATCCATGAAATACCCGCAACCTTACGCATTGGCTTTTTTAACCCCTTCTATCACGTAGGGCATACGCTAGCAAGGTTTAGATACCTACGGTAGAATACACCTATAATGTGGATACACAACAGGCATCTCACACCAAGCTCCCTTCCGATCACATTCGAGATGGATATCGTTGTTAGCTGCCTGTTAACATTCGCCCTCTCATGTCAGAACGACTAGGTCTATTAGGACTACCGACTAAACATGCCCATCGCCCCTGAGACCTACGTGGCTATTACAGGTAGGTACATGCATCAATCTTGTGCCGCACCAAAACAAGCCCAAATCAGGTCTAGTTATGTGCAAATTAGCGGCAGATTTAACCCATCGTGGTTCAAGATGCTATTCTCTGCTGACATCAAGAGGAATTAGGAAAAAAAGGAAAATCACGACGGTGCCTGTCCCACTCAGCCTGTGCCATCGTGTCACTAATCATTGGCCACATCATGGCTGGATTGCGACGGTGAGTCTAGGGGGGCTGTCGTGATACTTTGCTCTCTTGCACCTTTTAGCCCGACATATCGAGGTTGAAGTGGGTTAATAGCTCACTAGTAATGGACAAGGGTGGGAGAAGCTCGCAAAGGTTTCCTGTGACTCGTTGGTGGAAGCGACCCGTGTGTGGCTGTAAGCGCCGGAACCCCTGTCAGGCCCCCTGCAGCCCCCCTCAGACGCTCTCCCTTGCTATCTTCCTACTCGTCAGAAGCTGCGCTCAAGTAGCAAAAAGGTCAAGACGCGCATCTGCAGGCTTGGAAACGGAGCAGCGCAAAAAGACAGTTGCTAGCCCAGAGAGCCCAGAGTAAGCCATATGATACGAGTCAAGACGATCGGATTCTACCCGAACAATCATCAATTAAGACTCAGAAGAGCCTCCGTGCTACCACGAGCTGCCTTCTTAGGTGGTAGAACAGTGAAAACAGGATTCCCGCTCTCGGTATCCTACCCCATCTTGCGTTCGCTTCCATCCCAAGTTGCGATATCACCCATCCTATACCATCCACCCCATCCGAATCGTTATCCTCTCGGCTCTTATTATTTCAATTCAACCTCGAAGGATTCATAGGGTTGCTAGCTCTACTACCTACTGTACCTAGCCTCTCTTTGTGGGTTGAGCTCCACGTCTGTCATCCCTTTCGGGTCGCAGTGGAGCTCCCTGACGAATCTCGAAGCTCATACATCCCTTCGGCCCCTCCCCCTTCAGCGCAACAATTGAATCAACCTAGCCTACCACGTTCTGTCCCTCCAGTTACGTTTGGCTATCGCCCCGGAAGGCCATACATACATATCCTCCGCGAACCCCCCCTGTTCATCGTTCATACGCTTCTTCTTTACAGACTGCCCGCCTGTTCGTCCCCAGTCAGTTGGAGCCTCGCTATAGTCGCTTAGTTTAATACTAGGTCGTAAGGGACCGTGGTCGTTGAATATCGCACCACCTCTTTCGCAGGTTGATCAGGCGAGTTATACGCGAGGTTGCGCCTCCCCTGTCCCTTCTTCGAATCGGCCATTATCAGGACCCAGATCCGACCGAAATCGCGACCTCCATACGTGGATACATATTTGTTGTCGCGTGGGTCATAGGCGCGGTGCGCCGTTTCTTTAGGTTCCTAGAGACGCGATAGAATAAAAGAGCCGCTATCAAGCGCCCTCGAGGCAGTTTCTTCCAACACCGCGCGACCTGCATTGCGGCCGACATAGCTTAACCTCGCTAAGCTAGCCATGGCTCTCGAAGCTCCGTTGAGATCATCAACCGGAAGTATAATATCTGCTTTCTCGCCTCACATGGATGCGTCTATGTCTTCACCAGAGACTTCCGCTGCTCCTCACGCACAGTTCCGTCCAATGTCTGTCGTCGACTACCTTTTGATTCGCAATTGGGACGTCTTACTAACAGGAACTAGGTCTGCTAGCTCAGTAGAGTCTGGTTCTCTACGGCCGTCCTCGGCTGTTCCCCGGCCTTCTTCCACCAGTAATTATCTCATGAGTCCAAGCGACATTGTCGGCCCTTCACCTGTTACATCCGTCGGGACAGAGATTACGGAGATAGACGATGAAATATCTGACGAGGTTCGATCCCAACCTACCGCTGCGAACCCTGACCCACAACCCCAGGTTGGTTGTCTTGAGAAGATGGGAGAGCGCTTGCGGTAACATTGCTAACCTGAGGCTAGCTACTGATGCTCAGCACGAATATCCCCGATCAAGTACGGCAGACGGCAAGCGAAGAGGCCATATCGGTCATACACGCCCCGGAGAGTTTCCAGAGTTGGGTAAGTTTGAATCTGATATTTCATTGTACCATGCTCACCGGTTATTACAGACTACTGCCGACACTTCTCCAAAACAGTCAGAGTCAACGCAGAAGACAACACCCAAGACATCCCCAGTCTCTAAATCTGAAGGGATTGTTGTACCATCTGCAAACGACCAGGCCTCAAAGGTAAGTCGATTACCTACGTTAGACCACTGCATGAAGCTCATTGATATAGGGCCAGTCTCATGCCTTACCGGCACCCCCTCCTCTCTCAACGGATATTAAACCTGCTAGATATAGCATTGACAATGCGACGCCCAGGGCTCAAAATCTACAGGAGGTGTTGAATGATTCGTCCAGAATACGGTCTAGTAGTGCCAGTAGCCTCGAGCGTTCGTATAGCAGTTCTTCAGATCGTTCCGGCGTCGTAGCTGACACTTGCCATAGTGATACCGGAGAGCAAGGAGCCAGAGACGGATGCGGAACCTGACCTAGAGGGTTACGAAGATGAGAGGTTCGGTACACCTGTTAAGGAGGAGGACAGTGAGGACGTGGAAATCAGATCTTTAAAGACTGCACTACAGGAATGCTGGACCCTGTGCAACACCCTAGCTAGTCTCAGCACGCACCACCGGGAGAGAGTGTTCAGCACATCTGGGACTCCCGATGGTCACGAAAGAGCATGGAAATGCTGTTGGAAATTGTGCCAGCGGCTATACGACAACCGCGATGAGCCTGATGAGTCTTTCAATGTCCGTCAAAATCTGGACTTGTGTCGGGATTTCTGTCAGGCCCTCTTCGATATACGGCAGCGCAAGGATGAGGTAGCGGACTCTGTTCTGCGTGTGAGCTTTGAGCTCAACAATCAGTCAGTCAACTAATCCTGTGATGTTGAATGATCAATTATATTAACAGTAGCGTAGCCTGTACAGCGCGCAGGATAACCGAATTCTGCCTGAAGCATTCCGGGAGCGGACTCTGGACTTTTACATCACCTTATGCCACCGGCTTATGAAACAGCGCGGTGAGCTAGGTGAAGAGACGGATTCGCTCCTTTCTGCCTGCTGGTCGCTCGCCGAAATGCTATTTAGCTTAAGACAGAGCAAGAGAGACGGAAGAGCCCCAGACGAAGAACTCCTTGGATCAGCAGTCCAAGCATGCTGGGAGCTCTGCGACATATTCAGAGAAGGGTGGACGCAAATCCGACCGGACAGAGGAACACCACGCCCAAGCCAGACAAGCTTTTTCTCGTACAGTCGGGAACGAGAAGCCGCAGAAATGACGGACGGTCGGGAGAGCCGAACTTCGAACCGCTCGAAAGCCGGCAGCTTAAAGAATCACCCCTCGCAAGGAGGAGGCAAAACGCGAAAAATACCTCCGGTGCCAGAAACGCCCGTAACCGAATTCGAGGACACGCCCGTCTCACCTGATGGAGAGTCACCACAAGTACCGAATATCCTAGTCCTTGGAACAGATAGTAATAGAGGCGGTCGCTGGTCCAGCAGTGCTTCAAACCTTTCGAGCTATTCACAGAGCAGCCAAAGGACATCAAGTACAGCTACAACAGCAACAACGAATGAGGATCCCAATATCACACGCGTCAAGATACTAATTCTCAAAGCGGCGATGAACGTCGGGTTCTCGCGGGAAAGTAATACAGATGGGCATCACCACAATAGCGCGGCATCATTGCAAGCCTTCGTGAAATCGCTACCAACCGGATCTTTCGGCTCATTGCCGGCGCATGCGGCTCTGCTCAAGAACTACAAGAACCTCGTCGTGGCGGATTCTTCGTTCAGGCAGGCCTCATCTCTACCAGCGCGCGGGAAGCGCGTGTTAGCCATCGACGTGGCTAATAGCGTGGGCTGGATGACGCACCGCTCGAGCCAGTACGGGTTCCTGCGGGACTTGTTTAAGCTCGTCTTTGGCTTCCATGTTGAGGAGGCTGAGACGAGGAAGAACGTGAGTATCGCGGTCTAGAAGAACTGGGCCGTCGAGACATTTACCATGTGCCAATTACCTACCTATCTACATATATATTTGATTACGAGATTTAGGGGCAGGGGAAGTATGGACGGGGGATTGATTATCTAACGTGTCATGATCATGAATCTCAAAAATGGATAAGATAAGGTCATGCATGAGGGGGGGTTTGGGGTGGGGGGAGGTTGATATTGGGAGGCTTCATCTATTCATAATGTTTTTTTTTTTCTTGTTTTCTGTTTCGCTTTTCGCCCTCGCTTCTGAAGATACCCCCTTTTTCTCTCTCTAGGACGATGATGATACGCGGCGCTTGGCGGCTTTGGGGCTTTGAGGGGCATGACCGGAGAAGGAAGAGGCAGAGGAAGAGGATAAGGAAGAGGGAAAGAAAGGGAAGGAGGCGGGTGGGATCACTCTGATATCAAACTAGCAATTGGCTAGGTAGGCTTCGTTTATATAGGTAGGTAGGTATACTTGCGATGCTTTTGGGGGATATGGATATCGATGTTGTATGCGATGCGATGCGAAAGTCGTTCAAAGAGTTTATGTGGCTTACGCCTGGAAAGAAAGACAAGAACTAACTAAAATAATTAAAGTATTCATGATTTTGAGCATCGGGTTTTATCCTGCTTATAAGTACTGAGATTCTCTGTGGCATCCATAGATATCACTACACAAGTTAACCCGTTCTTCGCTCAAGACGGTCCCTACAATTATTCTAATAGCCTGGTTGCTTAGGATTCCGTGCGTTAGATGAAGTACTACTGGTGAAGAGTATTAGATGAGATCTTCAAGCGTACATCAGCTCTCATATGATACACTAATACCCACAGCCAACTTGGACTTCCAAAGCTGCCTAGTAGTCATTGCTTATCCATGCACTACTACAAGTGCATTTCGAAAACCAAAATACGTTGGAAAAAAAAAAACCTACTCCTGGGGCGAGGTTTGGTATATGATATAAGCCATTAGGTAGGATCACAAGAGAGCGAGTATTCTCTTCATCTAGCTTAAGTGGATAATTCACTTTGCATCCCAAGTGGGGATAAGCATATAGGCTTGGGTCTGAATCTACGTCTGCTTCTGGAGTTGGGGGAATTCAGAATTTTCGTATTCATCAAAGCTCAAAGCTTCGCCTATCATATAACTAAGCCGGCCCCCCCTACTGTAAAGGAAGGGGAGAGTTAACTAGATACCTAACCAGGTTCGTTCACGCGTCTCGTATAGTAAAATGTTGTTTTGGTTGGCCCGTCCAGGTTTTCCCGTTGCCTTTTCCAGTGTTACGCCAACTCCATCCTTCGCGATGCCCGCAAACCCACAATTAGGAGATAGGAAAGACATCCTTCTCCGGGGGAGGATATCACTAGGGAAATCCGGCAACCGGAACACACCGCCCATGCGTCATTCCGGCCATAAACATCTCTTCCACTACTATATCGGTTTCGGGAGTGGCTGGTGGGTAGGAGATGTAGTCCCATCACAGCTGTTTATTTATCCTTCTTGGTACCAGCAGGGGGCTGGGTCTCGCCATACTTCTCGCACAGCTCGTTGTACTCTCTCGACAAGCCCTCAGCCTGTTTCTTAAGGGTCTCGATATCGCGGTCACGCTTCTCGATCTCGAGCTTGAGGCGGGCAATCTCCGCGGGTTTACCGGCGGCGGCCAGCTTCTCGCTCTCCTTAGTCTTACTATCGGTGCCCTCGTACTGCTTAAGCTTCTCCTCGAGGCGAAGGACTTCGAGGATCATCATGTAGGTCCGGTTGAGGATCAGGGAGAGGAACAGGGTGAATCCGCAGAGGTACATGTTGCGCTGGCTGTAAAACTTGCGGGCTTGGACTTCGAGACGTTCGTGTCCCATAACCGCTCTGTTGATCTCGGTTAGCAACTAGGTATGACGCATGTGGCTTACTCATGCAGTATACAAGGTATCCGGGCTGCTGCTAGGAGCGGGGAACTTACGCTGCGCCTTTATTCGAGTCGGTAGCGTTGGCTAGCTCGAGCTGCACACGATACACGCGGTTGACGCTGTCGAGGAAGAGGATTAGGATAAAGACGAAGGTGATCTTTAGCCAGTACTGTAGCTTAGCGATGAGTGGGTTCTCCGAGAGGAAGCTGTAATTGTGTCCCATTGTTAGCCAAAACCCATCTATCCATTCATTCCTTTCTTTTCTGATCCGGTATATACGCACGTGAACATCTTCCGTCGGAGGGCAAAAGGCATCGGGACGACGAGTAGCATAAACAGTGACATCTCCGCTACCAAGAGCACGAAGACCTGGTTGTCTATGATTAGCAGGTCTGACACGAACAGGATGGCCGCGAGAAACATTGTGATTGTTATTCTCAAAGAATACTGGCGTTACTGCGAGTGCTGCAAGAAATGCGGACATACAAGTGTGTAATAGAGCGTCATTTTGGGCGAGCTTCAGTGGTAGGCAGTGTGGTAGGCAAAACCGGTAGGAGTTGTCGGGAGACGAAGATGCAACGGTCAGTGCCTAAATGTGCGTTGTCAAGGGAGAATTGGTGCAGTCCAAAGTACCTAACTCGCACGTCTTTGAGATATGCAAGATGAAGTTGCTGGGCGTATGAAAAGACAGATGGTGTATTAGGTAGACAAAGGAAGATTTTGTATTTTTTAGAAAAGGTCCCAGTGTTAAAATCATTCGAAAAAGGTGGCCTTGTCTCACGAGCTATTCCTTCCTCCGAAAGCTGACTGCAGCTGTGGTTGGTGGATGGTGGGGCTGAGCTTTAGGTACAAGCTTGGAAAGTCAACTACGTCAGCTCCTGTGTAATTAAGGAAATGACGTTACCGTGGCATAGATCTACCGTAGACATGTAACTTACCTAATCCGACAAGCTTTAATTGTTATTCAGGACCACAACCTACCTGTAACCGGGTAACATAACAAAGGCAATGCTGTCTCGAACAAAGAAAACTTATGTACCTAACGACTCTAAACAACAATGAATATCGTGGATAGCAAAACATACCCAAATTGATGGGAATTGAGATATTATCAATCACTTTGTCTCTTATTGTAGCATCTATCTGAGTGTGTTTCTGCCTGACTGTCTGGCCTAGTACCTAAGATGCGATCTGGCCAGTTGCAACATATAGCAAATGGGGGCCGCGTGTACAAATGCATTTCACTAAACCACGCCGCAAATTAGTCATTCGCAATCATTCCATTTGTGCTTCTATACAGTTACATATCTCTATCAGTTGAAGCTATTCAGGACAGGCATATCTGTCCTTACGTTCAAGCTAGGAGCCAGAAGTCTATAAGAGACGAGTACATCGTCTATACCTAAATGGAGAAGCCTATTTATCCCTCCGCCTCGATCTCGTAACTGTTGGACTTATGTTTCGGTTGGAACTTGAAGCTCGGATGAGCAGGGCCTAGGAACATCTCGCTGCGTCTTGCGTTAGCTCATTTTCGGCAAACTGGGGAGTGAAAGCCAAAGAAAAATCAAACATACCTGATCTTTATCCAGTCCTTGTAATTATCACTGGCGAGCAAAGTCTCGAGATCATTCCGTCCCCTATATCGCGGCGGCCGGTCGTTGAGGCTAGGAGGTAAGTGCTCCAGGAGGCCAATCGGCACATAACGGTGCGTGAAGCTCAACCACTCTAGCAAGAATCGTCTCGTAAAGCCTAGGCCCATCTCGTCTGAACCCCAAGCCTCCAATCCGTAGCGGACGAACTTTTCTATGTAGCCTAATCTCTCTGTTGCGGATTTGTCTAGGTACTGTCCCTTCTCGATCTCCTCGAAGATCCAGGGCTTGACCATAGCGCCTCGCGCAACCATGACAGTATCAACACCTGCGTTGTCGATATGGTCGAAGTAGTCGACGTGTGAGTAACAGTCTCCGTTTCCGATAAAGTAGACATTGCCGTCAACGGTGTTCGCTTGTGTGTTCGCGTCAGGTTCTCTGGCAGTATCCGTTAACTCGTCCTTCTTGTCCTTATACGACTTGATCAAGGCCGAGCATTCGGCAATGTAGGACCAGTTCGCGCTCTTGGTATACCGCTGCTGTCTGCTTCGTCCGTGTAGAGTAATCGCCGCACATCCTGGTGCTCCGAGTCTATCTCGCGTGTCGTGGCCTCCAAAGGCAAGTCTCTCGATAAGTTTGTCTGCCGTTGGTTTATCGTCTCGCACACCCATTCGCAGCTTGGCCGTAATAGGCACTTCCCCGGAAACGACGTTCATACCTCGGACCATCTTCTCAAGCTTGCTAGGTGTATCGAGGAGACCAGAACCGGCGCCCGCCTTGTAGACTAGATCAATGGGGCATCCACAGTTTAGGTCAACCACTCGGAGATGGGGAAGGAACTTGGTCAGAGCCTCGGTGGTCTTCATCACTACCCAAGGTTGATTACCTGAGATCTGGGCACCGAACTTGAGATCCTTCGAGTTGTCGTAATTTTTCACAACTGTGCCCTTCCCCGGTGTGAATCTCGGAGGTGTAATTTCCGACTCATGGGCCTTCATAAGTGCCCATTCGCCTTTTTGTCCCTGAACAAGCGGCATTCCCATGGCCATCTCCGAATATGTAATCTGTGCTCCAAGTTCCACACAGAGTCTTCTGAAGGGCAGATTGCCTTGCGTAGTCAGAGGTGCCAAGACTGGTGTCTCTCTTCCGAAGTAGATCTTCCTCTTCTCCGAAGGCTTGAGCGGCGGGTCCACGAACTGAGCTCTGATTTCTTCTCTGTCCTCAACACCCGCTTCATCACCTCCTGCTTTTTTGGCATTATGGAACTTCCTCGTGAGATCCGTCTCCTTTTCCAACCACTTGATATAAGGATCAGACTTCTCGAAGTTGACTTTTCGTCTGGCTAGGTCCCACTTGGTGTCGGTAGATACGACGTTGACAACGCCTGGTCTTTGATCGGGGTCTTCACCAGTGTCCATAGAATCGGAATTCTGAAGGAGGATAAGCTCTTTCCGCCCATCTTCTCGCTCGACTTCCTTGGAATGGCTCTTGACGAATCGGCACTTCCATCCGGCAGTGCATCTACCGTACTTCTCGAAGACGGGACACTTGCCATCGAGAGTATCCAGGTCCTCACGTCGGCCCTCTTTGAGATACTTGCGGAGATCATGAGACATGTTGCATCTCTCTCCAAACTTGCAGGGCTTAGGTGAGAACTCATTGCTGTAGGTGACGCTGTTGCACAGTTTTATCGCATCTTCAAAATGGCCGTAACTCCGATTCTGGTTTTGACCGCCCTGCTTCTTCCGATTCTTGCCCTTCTTGCCATCGCCATCTCGGGGGTCGGGCTTGCCATTAGCTGTGTCTTCTGTCGCAATACCAGCCTCTGCTGCATCATCATCTACCACCTTGGCTGGAGCATCAGGGGAGATAAGATACCTAGTAAAATTGTTAATTTTGGACACATATACATGAGTGAGGTAGAACTTACTCGGCTTTTATGGGTGCAGTACCACGGGCTCTCTCCTTAGGTTTTGTTTCTCCATTTTGCTGCCTCATCTCTTCATGAGTGAGCTTCTGCCTCTTAGATGCGGGACCCTCGACGACATCTGATGAGCCTACAACATTCGCATCACCATTGACAGCATGCTTCAAGGAATTTCCTAGGCCGGCCGTGGTTTCGATAGCCTTGCTATCCTCGACAAGTTCACCTTCCCCCATTTTGAGAAATTGACTATAAAGTTATAGAATTTCTGAAAGTTTTGGGCGACGAATTTTTTATTTTTCAGAAAATGCAGCTTGTATGTTGTACTCTATGCATTTAGCGCGGCTTAGGAAGGAAAACATTTGATAGGCAAGTACGTACCATTATTACATGTATGTAACGTAGAGCCCCGCGCTCGACATTTGGCAATTGCCCCGCTATTGGTTGCTCGTGGTACCAATGTACTTATCACCTCCATTGGCGAAACTACCTAAATCGGAGCGGTCTCAATTGAATTCACGTATTGTGCATATCCTCTCTTCTAACAGGATACCTAGTATAAAATGTCTACATACTTCATTGCGCAGAATTTTCTTAACAATGAGTCGCCCGCTCTAAAGACGTCTCCTATTCGGAGGATGAGAAAGGAATCATTTCGCTACTGGAGAAGCTTAGGGCTCTTTACAAACTACAGACTTCAACACAGAATACTTACTTGCGCATCGCCTATTTATTATGATATAAAACTACCCTTCTGCGTTTTTATGAAAGGTAGCTGTTTTCTCCAGAAGTTTACTTTTCGTTCACACGATCAATAGCGGGTTAGATAATTTGCAATTCTAGATCTTAGGTTAGGGAGAGCTTGATGAGGCTGTAGAAGAGATACTGGAGTAAGCCCCCTAAATGTCTTAACGTTGACCAGTTATGCGACCTCGACCTCACATCAATGGGCTTGTACGTATGCTAAAGGGAAGTTTTTCTCCTATTGGACTGAGACATGTCGCAAGAACGAAGATCCTTTGTGATGATAATCTATCCAATACGCACAGCTGTTCATACATTATGAAGAGCATTCATGCTTATTATATGCAGTGCGTTCGGCTATTAGACGCACCAACGAAGATCATCATTATATCACATCTACATCTAATAGGATCAAAACTTCAGAAAAGTCAGATGACATGAGCTGGATGTGTTATGCTGACCACGTCCACATTAATTAGATGCTGTTGGTGATATATTATGCAGTCATGCGGCGTTGAGGATAAGGCTCAGCTTTGGAATTACTTGAGTTTAACTGACATTTAGATGGCCGGTAGAGAGCCCAGAGCCAGTTCTCAATAAGTTTTATCACCGTCGAAAATAAGCTGAGAGGATTGCTTCTGCATGTCGATGGCGAAATGATGAATATCTACGTGTATATCTACTTACATACCTATTTAATATATTCCCAAACACTTATTTTCGCAATTGAAACCACGGTGGTTTGTAAATAGGTACACACCTCGGCTCCTAAGTACCTATCTAGGCATGACAGGAACATTGGATCAATTCATATGGATACGAGTTAACATATCATTATACAAAACCTACACTTACACGTTAAAATTGGTATGTCACCGCTAGTGTGATGATATTTTTATATACCATGCAAATATAATAGAGTATAAAATGCAGTTGCTGGCAAGCTATTACTGGTAGTTGATGCATGATTACATAACACGAGTTTATAGGTCGGCTCGGTTGCCGCTATAGCACGATTGTTACAAGGCGGGGAAGGCGCGGGATTGGCTGAACCCAACAATTCGTTCGAAAGTTTCCGAGTTGACAAGCACATTTACCCTGCACTTCCCTGCTTCGCACCTCTCTTTTTAGAAAAGTGCCCAATTTCATGCAGGGGTTGGTGAAGCGAGGGATGCCCGCGTGGCCTGTCAACACATTTCGACCTTGGACCTTTTCGTATTAGGACGGTTTCGATCTTCTCTGCTGTCATCATCTTATATTTCCATAATCCATACCTATTCCATACGTTTCATGGTTTCATGCGAGAATACCCTTCTACCCTTCTTGCTATTTTTACAAACTTAAGAGACAGTATTGTCAACCTTGGAACCACCCTTGCAATCAGAGTCTAGACTTCTTGTGGCCCGTCACCCCATGCCCTGAACCCCATACAGGCTCCCTCCATGTCCTTGCGCAACTCATTCATTAACTACCGTACGAGAGACTAGGTTAGGTGGTGAGCTTTGGCAATTGACCGTGTGACGTTATTCCAGCCGGTCGGGACACGACTCAGGAGACCAATCTTTGATACGGAACGTAGGCCATGTGTTTCAGCTCCAATGCCTTACGCTGACGGAGTCATGGCCGACAACCCTCGATCGCCGACCGCAACCGGCCATAGGTCGAGGACAGTTCGGTCCCAGAAGATCGCACCGGAAAGCCCCAGCGCAAGCGAGCAAATCGAGGCCTTAGATAAGGTGCCCTCTCCTCCTTCCCGAAGTCACACCCCAGGCCACCTCTCCTCTAAAAGCCAGAGCTCTTCAAGCAGACGCAAGGCATCCGAACCCTCCATACGCTCGCGCTCACAGTCCGTCTCCTCCAAGTCAGCGTACGCTTCGCCCCCGCCTCAGTCGAACCCTACACCTACACCCATACCTACCCTCACTCTCCGACGTCATGAAGCCGATCCGCAGGCCGGATCCACTAATATCGAGCCCGAAGCACGGCGACCGACAGCCATGCGCTCGACGTCAGCCATAGCCGGCCGAGCAACAACCACGAGCTCGACAGGAACCTCAGGCTCGTCCCGCAAGGCGTCCGCCCCTCCACGGCCGCGGGGCCCTCACGTCCCCTTCCCACCGCTCCAGGACCCAAAAACAGCACCCGACGTGCCAGCCGCGCCCTCGTCGGGCATGTACTGGTCGCGGGCGCCGGTGTCCGGAGCCCCCCACACGCCGCTCCGGGCGCACACGACGACGCTGGTGGGCAGCAACGTGTACGTGTTCGGGGGGTGCGACTCGCGGGCGTGCTTCAACGAGCTATACGTGCTCGACGCGGACTCGTTCCACTGGAGCAGCCCGCACGTCGCGGGCGAGATCCCCGTGCCGCTGCGCGCCATGACGTGCACCGCCGTCGGCAAGAAGCTCGTCGTCTTCGGCGGCGGCGACGGCCCCGCCTACTACAACGACGTCTACGTGCTGGACACGGTCAACTTCCGCTGGCACCGCCCGCGGATCGTAGGCGACCGCGTGCCCAGCGCCAGGAGGGCGCACACCGCCTGCCTGTACAAAAACGGCATCTACATGTTCGGTGGCGGCGACGGCGTGCGTGCTCTGAACGATATATGGAGGCTCGATGTGACGGACCCGCATAAGATGAGCTGGAAGCTGGTATCGGGGCCTTCGACGTCGTCTTCGAGCAGTGCGAACGGGAGCACCCCGGTCAAGGATACGAGCCGGCCTAAGGCGCGGGGCTACCACACGGCCAACATGGTGGGCAGCAAGCTGATCATCTACGGGGGCTCGGACGGCGGCGAGTGCTTCAACGACGTGTGGGTGTACGACGTGGAGACGCATACGTGGAGGGCGGTGCACATTCCCGTCACGTTCCGGCGGTTATCGCATACGTCGACGATTGTGGGCTCGTATCTGTTTATCATCGGAGGCCACGATGGTAACGAGTACTCGAACGACGTGCTGCTGCTGAATCTGGTGACTATGACTTGGGATAAGAGGAAGGTGTACGGTCTGCCGCCGAGCGGGCGTGGGTATCATGGCACTGTGCTGCATGATAGTCGGCTCGTGGTGATAGGTGGCTTTGACGGTTCTGAAGTTTTCAGTGACGTCTGGATCCTCGAGCTGGCTGTGCATGCGTATTACTCGCAGATCAGCCATTTCACCATCGAAGTCTGAAGAGCTATTTAGAAGGCCTTATGAAGACGAATCTATGAGCAACGTGCTTGGGGATCTATTTGCAGCTTATTTACCTACTTAATGGTACAGATGACATTGGAAGGAGAATTAGAGGTTAATCTTGCTTTTAGCGTACTGTTTGTCATATGGCTTCAGGAGCGAGGAGCAACATAAAAGGGGCTTAGGTCGGATATAGGCGCGAAACAAGGGTTGATATACCTCGAAGGTTAAGGCCAGGCCAGGTCAGGTCACAGGATGACGAACGAATATTGAAAGTCGAGGAACCTAGTAATTGGTCTATGTGTAGTGTAATATTAAAGCATGATGCATCGTCTCTATCATGACATTTACCGCCCGTAACCCCCCAAACCGCCCTCCCTCCATGACTTTTTGGTTACCGTTTCCTCCCTGAGATTTTGAGAAGGTAAACGATATAGAAAGAATCGCCATGCTTGCTTTTTGCTTTTGGGGTTGTTTATATGTACATGGATGAATAGATGTGTGGAGAGATGAGAGGATGAAAAATCAAAGAACCCCAAACCACGGTAAGCCTGAACTCCGATACAATGATCTAGGGAAGAATATGCAGGTGAATAAATAAATCCAGAACGCAAGAATGCTTTATCCACCCCACAAGGGACGTTCCTTGGGCCTAGTAGCCTGTCCCCCATTATGCTGCCGATCATCTCGCATTTCTCATCTTTCTTTTTTCTCTCCCTCTCTCTTCGATCGGAATGGCGTCCATCTATTGCGAGTTGTTGTTCTGCGTCTGCGCCTTCTGAGCAGCTAACCGGCGCTCCTCAGCGGCAACCATATCCTTCCACAGATCCTGGCCCTCGTAGTCCTCCTTATGCACCTTCTTCTCAATCAAGTGCTTTTGCTCGGGGTCATTCGGATCAATAACTTTAATAGTCTCCCAGCGGCCCTTCCCACTCTTCGCATCCGCGGTCTCGAAGACGGCAGTCGCAACCAACACGGCGAGCGTTAAGCCCTGGGCGTAGACACGGGCTTGCACGAGCTTCTGGCTGGTGGACAGGTACTTGTTGCGGCCGACGAGGCCGAGGGCGACGCCCATGGCGGCGACCCATGAGGCGAAGACGATGCTGTACCGGTTCTCGCGGCCCCAGTTGGTGAAGCGGTCCCAGCTCGACTCCTGCTGCCGGATCAGCTCCTGCGTGCGCTGCGCCTCGTCCACGTAGAAGTTCATCGGGTTGTTGCGCCGGTGGAACTCGTTCGAGTACCGCTCCGCGTTGACGATGGCGCCGAAGGTTCCTGCGGACGTCACGAGGAAGGCGCGGAAGGGGAGGGTTAGAGACCGGAAGGCTGGGTACCGGCGGGAGGCGGCGAGGACGCCGACGAGACCCCCGGCCAGGCCGAGGGTGCCGCCGATGAAGCCGCCCTTGAGCACTTCGCTGTAGTGTGCTTTCTCTTCTTCTTTGGAGATTATCTTCATGGTTGCGGTTTTTATGTGTGTATGTTATGTATGTGTATGACGTGGGGTTGCTTTATCTCTTGGTGGGTTGGTTGCGATTATTCTCTAATCGACTTGCGATGTGTGTTCGTCTGTTCTCAATTGGTAGTTTAGACTCGTGAGGGATTTTGCCTCTTCGTATCACAGACCGTTGCCTCTCTGCGGGTACGCACGTGGTCGTTGAGTAAGACTTGAGGTCTATCGGATATGTAATGGGCGATATAATTGGACGGAATTGGCTGTTGAGGCTGAATTGGTTTCGCAAATATAATCTAGATAATTCCAGGTCCACAGCACAGGTATATATCTTGGGATTGTGATGAAAGCAAGACGCAACGGTGACAGAATCTGGAGAAAAAAAGAAAGCAAAGCAAATTGATTGCTCACTCTCGGGATTTCAAGACCGGTTGGTGGTTCTTAGTAACACAGCGTCAAATTGACGATGTTTTTGCGCATGGAGAAAGTCGGGAAAAAATTACATGATGTAATCCACCGGTGGCACGTTTCGTCATCCACTGGTACGATTCAATATGGCGCACCTGCCAGAGCAGAACCCGAATTATTCCCGTATTGTGGCTGGTGCAGATGTGGCTGTCATCAGATTTAGGTAGGATCTGATAGGCTAATACCTACATGGATAGTCTAAAAGGCTATCAAGCCACGCCTAAGCTTCATATAGATTTATGTGGGTACCTGAATCGCAAACTTAGTGCTCCGCTTTTCGCCGTTTGCTCGTCGTTAGACCAGCAGATTCGGGGTTTGGGCATTTTAGCTTTCGCATTTCGTGGCTGACTCGGCGTCTTCCGCCCGTCATTGCTGTAAAGGCCTACCGAATTAACTACAGAGGGCAATAGCCCTCGTGCCCTACCTACATCTCAGTGAACCGCACGCTGGAAAGCTGCCATTGCGGTATTGAGGCAATGGACAACGTCGGCGATACGGCGTCTCGTATTTCAGGCATTCAGCTCGAATTGGCTCAAGAAAATCTGATGGGCTTGGTTGACTAGAGTGTAAGCGCAACATATGACCACTAACATCTGATGTCATTCCGTTTTGGGGTTCGTAGGGAAACATGAGATTAGACCGAGTTCCTATTCTCGAACGTGACTGCGTGAGTTAGGTAGACGAGAGACTGAAATTCCATAAATGTAGGTAATTTCTATATTCTGAATTTGGGCCAATACGCCGTGTCTCAAGAGCGGACCATGAAATAGCAGAATACGGCTCACCCATCGGAGCTTACGTTCCACTGAGCACATGCTTGATGACACTGGTGTATCACGTGCGGCGATCGTCTTGGCGGTCCCTTGTCAGCTCCGTGTCTAAAGCGATCAATGCTGTCTTGGCTCAGCCAGGGCTTGCGGATAGTGCGCATGAGAATGCCGGTTCACGTTTCATGGATTGTAACTCCGTGGGTTTGCTTTGGCTGTCCGGTAAGGCTCGGTTAAAGCTGACAATACTATGTAAAGTCACGAGAAGCCAAGGCCAACCGTTCTGGAAGTATTCCCAGGAGATGCGAATTCTATGAACTGTGCATAATGTGGTCCCTACCCCTGTTTCGCCTCCTCTAAGTCTGCCGCATCATGGCAACAAACTAACGCGTCTTGTAGATTCTTACCCTTAACCATCACCGACTAGACACATGGACCACGTGGATGAGTGGATGACTCGAGTCCACATTAATAGGATCTTTAAGATCTGTTATTAATCTGGGATAAAGTATCCCCGGTTCTCTTTCGGGCAGGGACTCGCATGGGTCTCGTAATGAGTGGCATGTGCTAGGTAGGAACACTTGATCCGATGGAGCAACAAAAGGGTCCAAGGTGACGGGCGAGATGGGGACGATCGATCATAATTTCCCAAGTGAACCATCGCCGTGGTATTGCACTATACTAAGTAGTTGTCGGCCGACTAATATCCGTTGGGGCGAACGAAATGTGGCTCTGGTCACTGCTTTACCGCGGCTTTGAAGTGGAGCCAGAGGTTCAAGATGGAATATTCGACCGGCACTTCAGCGGCATCTTGTGTAATAGATATTGACTAGCTACGAGACGGTCCTATACTTGATTGCTTAAGCGTGGGCTCTTTGTATGTAACGTTAGCACCTACGATGGCCAGTCCCTAATTAGTCCCATCTCAACGTATATGTAGTCTGCGGGACGATCAATTTGGTGGGTGCTTAGCCGTCTAGAACGAGTTTTTGGCAGGAGAAAGTGGATTAGGCGGTTGGATAGGAAGGGTCACGATGGATTACATTAGAGCAATCGAGATTACAGTGTGGACTCTGCAAAAGTAAGAGATGCAGGTTGCGTGAGGCTTTGCCGGGGTCCAGCGCCGGACCAGGGGCAATTTAGCGTAGTCTATTCCCCTGCAGGACCCAGGGATGAGATAGAAAAAGTGGAAATCAGATTGCTCTTTGCGGCATATTAATTCAGGGTCCAACTGCGCTAGCGCATATCATTAAAAAAGCAAGCGCATTATATGACAATTGCTTGCGAGTCCAGTAGTGTGCCAAGCGTTATGCCTCGAGCGCTACCCGATGTATGCGCCGCACCCGGGAGAGAGGATCAGCGAGTAAGAAAGTGTTTAACGACAATTCTGATTGGAGGCGGCAATTTGATCTACTTCATGATGGACAACCAAAAAGCGGTGAACGTATCTGTTGAAGTGTCATCTCGGCCGTACATTGCGTACGCGGAATGGTGACCTCACTAGGGCAAATTGCAACTCTGTCTGGGGGATCCCGTCTCAATGCTGATGTCAGATTGTTATTCGAAGGTATTTAGAAGGTTACACATCACTTTTCCCTGCTAAATCGACACCGGTTGCTGCATGGGAGATAATCGAGATGATATAGGTGATTATGATAATCCTGCAAGTAGTATGCAGCCAGTTCCTCCGCGGAGTTGACATTGAAATTAGGTGAACAATTCAGGCGTTAAGATGTTTCCGACCAAGTGGAAAGCCGGATAATTGGTAGCGAGATCATCGATTGGTATCATGGACCTACCCATTTAAGACTTCAATTTTGTCATAAATGCGGAACTACGTTTCCATTTGTCGCGGGGTTAGATTCACTTAAAATCTTGGAATCTATGATTTTGTATGAAGATCGTATTTCCAGATTGACAAATTCGCAGCTTGTGAACTCAGTAAGGATTGGAAAGTGAAGTTGCGGCGTAGCGTCGCACGTAAGGCTTACGGTGAGGACGGAATATGGAATATGGGGTCGGACAGCATAGATGTCTCGCATGTCGAATATCCCGGGCTTGCATTGACTAGAAGGTGTTGAGAAGTGAAAGCCTAAGTTTTATTCGCTCGCTATTGAGGATGGAAATAGAGTCACTATGCGGAAGCGGAGATTTAATATCAAGTAAGCCAAATATTACCCAAATATTATCACACCTCCTCGTCTTGTGCTATGCGCTATGCACTATTCCAGGGGTTGGTAGATTGGCGGGTGAAGTCATGTGTCGCGGTGGTTTGCTCAAATTCCCAACATCAAGCAAATAAAAAATGCCCGAAGCCGAAGAGTGGGCGGCTCGGCGGCTTCTTTTTCATTTTCAGCTGGGCGCCGGCGAGGCTTCGTAAAACAAGGAATTGACGCAAGAGCTGAACCTCCAAATTCTTGGAAAAAGACCGGAAGGCCAAAGGTCAAACAGGGGTGAGTTGCCCCATGACCAGCCCTGTATTTAAGCCTTGCCTGCCTGTTTAGGCAATTAGACCTTGACCTAGGCCGAATGTTTGCGGGTTGCACGGACTACAGGTTCGAAACTGGCTCCCTCTTATAGCAACTATGTAATCCCGGCTATCGTGGATATCGCAGCTATCGATTACTGGCCTGAATTATGGACATAAGGTTGTTTGCATCAAGGTGCTTGCGTATACTCGTGCAACTATTCGAAACCAATGAGAAGAGCCGGTGAACCGAGTACGGCTTTGAAAGGCTTACTCGGTTTCGAATGGCTTATGGGCTTATTCACCGGATCTTGAATGTCTAAGACGCGCACCAACGAGAGCGCTTCAGACTCGATTTCCTCGGCTTACGGGGTTATCTTGGAACCAACAATGACAGACCAGCGGATATCGGGGGTTGCTAGTACGAAAGTAAGTGGTGGCGCCGTAGAGGCTCTGATTTGATTCATTGAGTGGCGCCTGGATAGGTAGTCAAGAGCCACATGCCATTATTATTCGCCAAAGCGCCGGGTATGAGTCAGGGCAATATCTAGCGAATGGGACATTATCGCACCAAGGAGAACTCTGGGACGTATCCCTATCTTGCTTCTTTGACAGCGACAGGCTGCAAGCTGATAAAGAGAGACATACAGTAGGCCAGAAACATAAGTCCCGATTGCGTTGGCTATTCTAAGTACGAATATGTATGCATGCTGCGGTGCCGCGCGAGTAATAAGAAGCCATATCTTATGCAACCACTTAAATTAATACCAAGGTTGCTTATGGCCGCATCGTGTGGCAATTAATGCGTGAGGATGAGCTTATTCAATCCCGCCCGAATTCGAGTCATACGCATACTGCCCGTCATCTCTGTCGTCTCCCTCGCCTACCGCTTACTACCACCCCCTTCACACAATGACCAATCAGTCTTTGTCTAGTTCGCGGGAAGGCTTATCGAATTGCCCATTAGGTCGAGATTGCTGAGATCCTGAGGCTAGGTAGCCTTGCCTAGATCGAATTGTTTTGTTATCCTCAAGGTAGTACAAACAGGACGCTCTATAACAGAACAAACACCCTATAAGTTACTATTAAATAGGTACAATTGGATTAAGTGTGTTTTGCGTCCAGCTCGACACCACCTACGTACTAGTCCACTTACGGTATTTACGGATTATGACGCACAAGTGTGACATCAAACTCACCCTTCCATCAGCATAATGCATTATACGTTGCGCGCAATTGAAAGTTAGCATCATCATTTCCCCTAGAATCGAGCATCAACCTCGAAATTATGTTAAGTATGATCTAGTACGAAGTAAATGATAACTCATGGAGAAAGACTTTGGTCTACGTATTCTTTGGTGGTTGAACGCTTGTTTGAGCGATCCCCAGCTGGGACCCTTGCCAATTTAAGGCGCATCGGCTTTCCTGAATCGGCGTCGAGTCCCTCAACATCCCTGGTCTCCCTAACTCCGTGCAGACTTGCCGTTGAGTGTAACCTTGAGCACATGTGAGTTTCCACACCATCTCTTCTGACAATTTGAATAATAATAAGAATGAAATACGATGCCCAACTGTTTACCGTATCGGTATTATCAAAGAGCACTAGCAGCAGCTCACGACGTCGTTTGTTCTGATATCTGGAACTTAAGAAGTCTGACTAGAAACAAACCCTCCCGTAAAGTCCTGGTATCCCTGTCCGTCATGATAGAAATCTACTACCGGCTATTACTTCGGGTCGATGGAAATTGACCGTGTGGCCTATGGCTCCCAACCTTCCTTAGTGAAGGCACATATTAATTATCACTGATCAATAAACCTGATGATTACCTACTCGCTCTAAACATTTAGACGGCAGCTCCCGGTGGAGATATACTAACATCAGCAGGCTTACGGGCAATATTTCGTATTTCCTGGTTCTATTTTTCCACGGTAGCCGCAATAGACACTATGACGTTGCAATGAATCTGCTAGGCTACATATAACACAGATGATATTCCACTAAGGTTAGGAGATTGCCGTAGATCAGGTAGAGTGGTTCGGTGGCAGCTGCAAACATATGGACATGTGTGTGTAACTTGGCACCGTCCTATCCCGTGTGCCTAGAATGTAATAGACTTGTTATATCCTTGGTCGATATTCTGGACTCTAGCTAGCTTCATTAACCAACCTTGGAAGATAGAGGGTATACCCACAACTCTAACAACCGTGCATTGTCAGAAGTGGTATCCTACATATATGAAATGCGCACCTGGTTCTGCCCTTGTACATGCAACATGCATACGACATACTAACACTTACACCACCGCATCTTTTCGACAATATTATTCTCAAGGTCCGAGGTGTGTTTGTTTTATTATTGATCGCACCGACGAGAAGAGGTCACTTCAAGTCATCTTCCAATTCCCGACCTTGCCGCTGCATATCTGCATCTCATCTTAGGATTAACCCATCACAATTATAATCCTTCATCCATCTGATGCCGTGCAACCTATCGCGGTAGTAGATGCTGCACCAACCTGACTAAGGAATAAATCCAACCTTCCCATCGCGACGACAGCGACAGCGACAGCAACGGCAACGACGACGTGGACGGTTCTGGTCTTTTCCGTCATTGACTCCCGAATCTACTTCGGCACTAATATATAGCTGCAGCCGGCGACCTGGAGATAGTACACGAGTTACTACCTGAGGTACTAGAGTTACTAGGTACATGCACATACCACGGAAACGGAGGTCTACATAGTGCTGAAGTTTAGACTTAAGGTTAGTGTCATCTGAATTTGGCAGCACGTAGCCGCGAAGTTTAACATTACATACCGTAGAGGCGAAAGTTACGTCTGTGTCCGAGTAATTTGCCTCCCGAGGTGACTTATTCCAATTCTATTACCAACAGCTCGGTCCAAGGTCTCGTGCTTCCGTCCGGTTCTACTGTACCGTACACCTTCCGTGGGGTTCGCCGTCCCTACCGTACCATATTTAATATTTCAAACCCGCGGGACCTCGTTGGACCCTCACTGTGCCCATCTCTGCGAACTGACCAAGTTACGGCCAGTGTAATTTCCAATTCCCACCGATCGTACCGCGTGTTTGGTTCCAAAGCTTGGATCTCCATCTGGGGCGCTCTCTTTTAAAAAAGTTCACCATTTATACTGTTTAATCTGGATCAGCACCCCCGAACGACAAACACATACATATAAAACCGACCCTGCTCTCATTAAGCTTACATACATAAACATCCGCGCATAAGGGTTACACAGGCTCGTCCATGAAAGTCGACTTGCAAGTGGCACGACAGGCCTGATCGCTACGATACGACTCTTATTAAAAACTGCAGTCATACTCCTGTAAGTGCTCGACCCTAACTTATTACTTTATGTACGTACCTTGTCAAGGCCATACGGAAGGGCGCCTCTTCGAATTCGTCCATCCGCCTCTATCTGTTTTCTTGTTCGCCTTCTTATCCATTTCCCTGATGGGGTTTGTTCAGAGGCCGATCACTTATTACTATTCGTTTCGTTTTCGACAAACTTACGTCTTTACCTCTTACTGACCTGATTTCTATTCCTCAGTTTGTCATTCGACCTCACTCATACACTACACGGACCCTTCTACGTCTACCAACCATAATTATTTCTTTTGTGGTTGGTCAATTTTGAAGGTGCTTTTATTCCTTCTAAGTCAATTGGTTTATTACCAATTGGGTACTTGGTACTTGACAATTGCTACAGTACATATAGTACGTCTGCAGCAGCAGCGACCATCAACTTTTCGTTTGTTAGGCAGGTACGTACCTGAGGGTACCAAAGGATCTAGGGCCCAAAGGAGGACCCAAGGAAAGTGCAAGTGCAGTGCCCAGGTGCGCAGAGACCAGCGCAAGGACCAGCACAAGGACCGAGGACCAGGAAGACCAGGAAGACCATTCAAGGGTAGACCCCACTAAAATTGGCTACCAATCACCACTAATTACCACCAATCACAAATATGGCTGCCCTGGGCCGATGGCTAACAGGCACGACACGTACCCCATCTCCAGCGACTAATGACACCGAGCATCCGTCTAGCAGCCGCAGCACCGCCGAAAATAATAATAATTCTGGCTCTTGCACAGGCTCTGACCTCGCCGCTGTCGCTGCCCCTACACCAACTTCCTCACACTCCCTCACCTCGCCGTCACCCTCACCACAACCCGCTACCCCGGACGACCAATTTAATCTTTCCGGTCGCAACAACTATTTTGCTTCCGCTTCCGCATCCACCGCCAAAGGCGCATCTTGTGCAGCTGCATCGCAGTCTGCATCACACCCCTCATCTACCTCGTCTAAACCAATAGACATTGCGCGAACAACGCCGCGCATTCGTTCTTCTAATTCTGCGTCGCCGCCCCCCGGTCAGCCCAACCCCGTGCCCATAACCGACTTCCTCCAACTCAACGTCGACGGTGATCTCGACCTCGACTTCGAAATGACCACTGGTCCTGCGCTCGACTCGGCCGTTGGCCGTAGTCGCCAGGACTCCTTCGTCAGCGCTGGACCCAAGCCCATCTCCGTGATCAACCCGAATCGCGAACAGGCTAATCGCGCTAGACGAGAGAGTTTGGCCGGCAGTTTAATGAATGGTATGAGCTGGGGAGGAGTCTCCGTCGGGAGCTTCATTCGAGATGAGTAAGTCGCATTCCTTTCTCTTTTTTTTCTTGTCTGACTGTCATCAATCCTCTTCCGCCTTCCGTTACCGATCGAGGCTTGCTGCTGTTTGTTACCCATCACTCCCCGTTTACCCGGTGGACTTTTTTTATATGTTTTATTTTAAGATGTTTTGCCTCGCCCGGCATGTGAAATCATCCGATGACGGCTTGACTAACCATCATGTCTCGCAACGAATAGCCTCGCCATGACTGGCACGTCACCGTTCACTGGTGCACATCAATCGCCTTCATTCCACTCTAACTCCTACATTCCAAAGATGGAGGCAGACTATCTGCGCGACTTCATATGTTGTGACTTGAAGCTGGACACTATGCATGATCTCCTTCGTCATTATGAAACCGTCCACACGGGCCAGAACGCCCAGCCGAATCGAAACGGAACCGGTGTGCAGATGCCGCATAGGCTGTCGGTTAGCAATCGGCCGTCCATCTCGATGGGACTCGGGCGACAGGACTCGCAGGGCTTCCAGCACCAAATTCAGATGGGATTTGGTCAGCAGAACCGAACAGTAGGCGGTAATGTCGGCTCTGGTTTGGGTTTCGGCGGAATGCAGATGGGACGACAATCTTCGGCGATGGATTCGAATGCCCAGAAGCGATCCCAACATCTGAACCAAATGCAATCGAACGACGAGATGGATGCTGTCGGTGATATGGAGATGGACGATGCTCTTGGTATGATGGAGATGGATGACAGCCAGCGAACCATCCAGCAGACTCGACAGATGTTCGGACAACAGCAGCGACCTCAGCTGCAATTGAGCACTCCTGGCTTGCAGCACCAAGCTCTTCGAACCTCGCAGCCATCGACGCCCGGTGCCTCGAACTTTGGTTTCCAGAACAACCCTACCGTCTCGTCAGTCAACACCCCTACCTTGTCAACGCAGCAGGCTGCATTTGGACAGCAGGCGGGTGAAAACAAGAACGGAATGGAGATGGACTTCTCTTCGTTGGATAACCTGAACCTTGGTAACATGGGAGGTTTTAATAGCTCCAATCTCTCGGAATTCTTCATCAATGACCCTGCGAAGAGTCTCTATAGTCCGAATGGCGGACCGGCAAACCAAAGAGCATTGCAACAGCAGATGGCTCAATTCGGTCTGGATGCAAGCCAGTTCGCCAACATTACGGATCCGAACCACTTGGCTGCACTACAACGTGCAATTGCGAACCCCGGTTCATTGGTTATACCACCTGAAGAGGATAAACCCTTCAAGTGTCCGGTCATTGGATGTGAGAAAGCTTACAAGAACCAGAACGGCTTGAAGTAAGTTTAAATTTGTCTTTCCGTCTTTTGTCCTTGCTTCCCCTCTCCACCATTTTTGAATTTTCTGGCCCTTATCTGAACACGTCGCTAAATTGATTATGCAGGTACCACAAACAACATGGCCACCAGAACCAGCAACTCCACGAGAATGGAGACGGTTCTTTCTCAATCGTCAATCCTGAGACATCTGCACCTTATCCTGGCGAGACGGGCATGGAGAAAGAGAAACCCCACAAGTGCGAGTATTGTCATAAACGCTACAAAAACTTGAATGGCCTCAAATACGTATGTTTAATCCTATCACTTCTAAATCATGTGAGATATGCTAACACCCAATAGCACAAGCAACATTCGTCAGCTTGTGAGATTCAAGCTCAAGCAGCCAACATCCGAGCCAATCTTGCCAACAGTCAGATGTCCTTCAACATGAGCATGAATGGACTACCCGGAATAGGCGAGGAGATGCAGTTATAGGAACAACTGTTTCGACAATCGCCCCTAGGAGGGATGTATAACTCCTGATACTTTCGGGTTCAGACCTGGCGTCGAAGAGGCAAGGCCCACTACTAATACTCCCGGGCTTCGGCATGGCGTTCAATACCTCTGCTTGAATTGAGGCCCCTGATCCTGCATTGATTCATGGCATAGATGCGTTCATATAGACTGGATACCCCTCCATTTTTTTTTTCAACCGTGGCATCTGTACATAGTCACGGTTCATCTCGGTTCGGAAAAGTTTGTCATTTACGGCATCTTGGGCGGCGTTTCTGTGCGTTTTGCATAAGGCGTCCAGCTCAAGATATACCCTCGATAGACTACTACTACATACCTCGTTGTTCTTTTCCTTTTTTTTTCCCTCGATTTGGAACGACTGAACTCTACCATTCGATCATCGATGACGTCCCGACTGCAAATGCCCCTTGTCAATATCCGGTTCTTCTTGTTTTTGAACTCACAACGTATAGGGCTTGACAACGATATCGGAAACAAGAAGCTGGACTTTACGGAAACGAAGCTGACGACGGAGATGATTGATATGATCAGAGCTCAGAGCGACGTGTCATGCTGGGTCTGGAGAATAGCACCGCTAATTCTCTTGCTCGCGTGCTCGAAGTCTTTGGCTCTTTCTATTACGTCATAATTTCCTATTTTACACGAGAAAAAAAAGATTGATACGTTCGTTCGGAGGAAGAATGTTACGCCTCACGGCTGATGGAATTGCAAAATGCTTCGGGTTTTCTTTTCCTTTTCCTATTTTTGTCAATTCCGGTTCGACACAGAAATTAGGAGGGTAGCCAGGCGTTTTTCATGGACGGTCTTGCGGCTATGGGTCGTGAAAAAAAAGAAAGATAAAAGGGAAGTCGGAAAGGAAGAAAACGGTTGGAGGATGGGAAAAGAAAAAGAAAATATAAAAAAACAGTTTCGACTTTGCGGTCCGTCTACCTGGACTCACCAGAAGAAGCGGACCTGGACATAGACTTGGTCTTGTCTATAGAGTCTATAGAGAAGGAATAGCCGGTTTGCCCAGCTCCAGCTTTCCTCCATGTATCTAATCACTTACGAGACGTTGGCGATGATCCTCCTCGGTCCACGATTCTTACCTTGTGACATGAGACTGCTCAGTTCCACATTGTCCATTGCCTCGTCTATTATGGATGGAAGGTGTGCTTCAAAGCTCTGATGAAGCCTTCGATCATCCCTTCCATCACACTCCGCGCATATAGGCCCTAATAATTCATAGTTCCTAATTCTTGTTTCCTAATTCTTAATTCTTAATTACTAATTCCCAGGATTTGGCTTGTCTTAGACGGACCTTGCTAGATCAGATAGGCAAATTTACATGATGCAGAAAATTACACTTCTTCGTATCTCCATCCCCCTTATACTAAATCCTTCCTTCGTGTACCGCTAATTCACTCCTATTTTTAGGTCTCAAATCCTCGTCACACTTGTAACATCCTCCCAGACAGGGTATAGCCTCTCTTAAAGCACGAATCTGGTGGAATGCAATTTCGTCAGGTTTACATAATAAAAATCTCGACCTATTAGCATACCTGCGGAGGTAAGGTCAAGCTTTCTTGTTCGCCGACCTACTTAAGATACCCTCTAGCCCCATCCATCCCTACACCTTAATCTGGAGGGCATCTTAAAATTTTTCAAAGTTTTATCAACCCTCCCTCCCCTATACTATTCAAGCCACCCCTTGACGTCAAATGGCTTCCATGTCTTCCATGTCTTCCATGTCTTTCCATCCGCCCGGGTTTACACCCCCCCCTTTCTTTGTCCAAATCTGGAGTCCAATAGGAGCGCCGAAGTCGCCCATCGGCTCAGCTCGGGGACTCGGGATCTCATACGCGAGCCAAGTCTATGACGCGCAATCGACATTCCCAAACACGCGGAATTGCTCGAAGGGGCCTCCCGGCGTCGTACTATGGTACTTGGTAACACACTAAGTCGCATACCATACCTAGGTAGCGTATACTGTACATACTAGGTAGTACTAGGTAGTAGGAACTGCCCTAGCCCTAGATATGTTCTAGAAAAGCCGGGGAGCCTCTGCCGACGCCGGCTTAGGGGCTAATGCAAGTCACGAGTCGTTCGGTAAGGGGTGGGTGGCTAGCCACGTCTAGCTAAGTGGCTAACTAACTCGCTAGGCCACGCCGACTCCGTAATTCTAGAACTTTGCCTCCTTTCTATCGACGTAGTGAGACATACAGCTATGTACTGTATATACCTGTTATACGGATCTTCAGGGGTGTCACATGTCACGCATTGAATGAGGCTATTGAGGTCCTCACGATATATACGGTACAGTACGTTGCAAAGTGGATCTAGTATTCTGTGCTATTGTAAGTTAAGGAATAAAGATATGATGCGAATTGAACAAAACGCCCTAAGCCAAACTAAATCCCGATGCTTCTCCCCTTTCTGATTGGGTCTTTCCTTCAACTATCGCGATCCTTCGCCTATTCGTCCATTCACCCCTTCTTCCTAAACGCCGAAGCCATGCTTGTATCGTAAAGCCAACCTCCAAACACAAATCCTGTTGCTGCAAAGAATATAAAGAAAAGAGCAAAAAACAAGCTTCATTTTCCATAGCTTCGTGACGGATTCACACCCGGTGCATCCTAGTCTCCAACTTCAGATATCCATAAACGGCAGCCCTTCCTTCCTTCGTCTTTTGCTAATAAGCTTAGCGGCAGAGCCAAGCATTATCCAACGGTTGATGATACCACAACATCAAGTCGTCAAAGTCTGTCGAGTCAAAGTTTGACTCCCCTGTCATCAACTGTTTCTTCTTGGCGCAGCGTCGTGGGTAATTCGACAGGTAGGGATTGGGAGGTAGGTATACACATAGTAAAAAGTGATTAAGCGAGATCCATACCTTCGTCGTCCTCGACGTCCGAGGGTAACGCCTGCGTGTGGTCGCTGCTGATGCTGTCCTTCCGAGAGACGCCCGAGGCGTCGAACCGGCCGCGGCAGTTATCCACGTACTCGAGCTCTTCGCCTCCGACGACCCTGCCCTCCATGTCGATTTCTTGCGATAGCTCGACTAGAGCCGATCTTGGCAGCCGGAGGAAGCCTTGGGTGCGCACTATGCGGCCCCAGTGCGTTAGGCAGAACTGCGCGGCTCGCTTGCGGAGCCAGTCCTCGCTTGCTAGTCCTGCGCAGTACCAGATGATGCACGCGTGTTCTACGTCGAGCTCTTTCGATAGTCGGTTGACGCAGAGGAGGCGTAGATGCGGGATATTGTAGATGTTTGACATCACCAACAGTCCCGCAACGTCTGAGAGATCGGTAACGCCGTCGTCGGCATGGATGCTGTCTGTGTAAAGGTAGTATAAGAATGCCTTGACTACGGTGTAAGGCTCCGGAATATGCATCTTCTTAGTATGGAACTCTGCCATCTGCGCATTATATAAGCGGGCAAAGTGTGGCCATCGGGCCTGAAGGATAAGCTTGTGAACATGAATGGGAGCAGAAGTGGGAGCGTCCGGTGTAAGCCAATTCTGATCCATCGGAGATTCCCCAGCACGAATGAGACTGGAACCCATCATATCATCCTCATCATAGTCACCGGCAAGGGCGGTTATGACAAAGTCAGTTCCACTTCCAGTCTCTGGGGGTTGGTTGAAAAGTTTCGCAAGATCATGCCCGAGTCCCTTCGAGGGCTGATCCTGAACTCGAGCGTGCGCTGTGGGTCTAGCATATTCCGTCCGAGGTTCTGGGGTTGCGTTGTTTCCTAAGAAGCCGTAACGTCGTAGGTCAATTTCCATGATGTCACTAAGATACTCCTCGAATCCATTCGGGCCCATGTCGTTGACGGCGTCGGTTGGACATCCTAGGAGCCAGGCTTTTGTTCCATCCTCGTTCATAGTGCAGTAATGCCACTGATAGCCAGACTTGAAAATCTCGCGGCCCTCGGCCAGTTTCTGCCATCGCAGAGTGTTTAAATCTAAGGCAGATAGAGAGCACTCCTTGGAAGTAATCGTTGCAACTGGAGTGACAAAGTCCAAAAGGGTGCCAGAGGAATAAATGTGAAAATGAACACCGGATCCTTGAGATGGAACGTTGCCTCCGGAAACGAATCTCAAAACTGAGATCGCACCGGGAGCCATCGGGACCTGCCTCTTCAGATGGAACGACGGAGTGTTGACCTGAGCTGTCCGGATGTTGGCTGCAAAGCCCGAGGCTCCCATAGGCGGAGCTGAGGTCATCGCATACTGGGGCCGAGGGGATTCACCAGGGCGAGTAGTTAGCGCCTGTCTGTCCGCAGTGCTTCCAACACTTCCCATCTGAGGTGGAGACTCAAAATCTGGACTGCCCTTCAAGTCTAGCCACCATAAGTCACCGGTTTTATCCATGTCCCTACTTAGACCGCCGAACACCCAAACCCGATCGCCCCTATAAGGTATTAGTAGTCATACGGAAATATTGCTAAAGGGCATACACATACCATATGTAGGCCGAGTGATCAAACCTGGGGACAAAACGCCAAGACCTCGACCAAGTGTAAGTCTTCAAATCTAGGTAACATATGTCTTCCGAAACATAGCTCTCATGGCCTGTGATACCACCGACGATAAATAACTTATCCTCATGCAGGACGGCTGCATGTCTGGCTCGCCCTTTTGGGATGGGACCAGAAACTTGAGGTTGCGTCCAGTGGGCAGTTTTTAGATCGAACACTATCAGATCCGAAAGATATGTTCTATGTTCGTTCTCCCCGCCGAAAACTAGGAGTTTGTCACCTTGATACAAGGTAGCAGTGTGTCCTACCAAAATATGTCAGTTATGAGCATACCCCTACAAACACCACAGCCAGACTTACCCATTCTCACACCAGGGATATCTCCGTAGTTATCCACTAGACTCCATTGATGGCTGACGAGATCTAGTTTTAGTACGTGATTATAGACCTCGTCCGTGTACTGGTCAAATCCACCGAAGGCGTAGATTTGATTGTTCCCACAGTATGTGACTGAAGCGTTGACCAAACAAGCGGGCCGTTGGCCGAGGGTTCGTGTGACTTTCGGCCGGTAGCCGTCCATCATGGGCCTACTCTTCATAGGAGAGTTTGACATGACAAAAGTGTTGTTTGACGACACAGCAGACATGGCTGATACTGGGGTCGGTGCGTTCGAGGTCGAGGGCGTATGAGACGGCGCGGATGGGACAGGAGGAGGGTTAGATGAGCTAGCAGGGCCGCCGAAAAGAGATTGAGCGAACGCCGATGGAGTTGAGTGCTGGGCCATATCGTGGATTATGGCGGGTTATCAGGTTGGATAGTGAGATAGACAAAGGTGTCGATCGCTGGACTACGTCGACATTTCTATTCCCTTTCTCGGCGCAAAGGGTTTGCGACAGCAGAACAAAGGGGGGCTTGTATCCGTTTCAACCAATGAAGATTATAATCTTGACGTGGATCTTGGAACTTTACGAAGTCGCTGAGTTGAATGTTGGCTGTCCTATGACATCTTCTGCTACTTCATCAATATAGATGCGGTTGCCAAGCGCAAGGGGGTTGTTGTTCATCTATAATCAGGTCCCGGCAGCACAAGGTTGGATCAGTCAGGCTGAAAGTGGAAAGTGGAAAATGCTTAGATAAGGAAATGATCAATTTTCACGGCGGCTAATGAGGTGAACTTTGGTGCACGGGCCACATGTCATTGTGAAACCTAGTAGGCGGGTACCGGACAAAGGAAATTGGCATGTGCGCCACTGCCTAGAGCTAATACGGCATAGCGTGGTGGCCCGCGACGGTTGCCCTGCACAACCAGAGAAGCTGCGATCCACTCTTGTAAACACATAAATCCTGAGTCTTCAGAAAGAATTCAAGACTTTTATTCTTTCCTCACTACAAACCTTCACACTCTCCTCCTCCGCATACCCTCAAACTCCTTCAGTCCGCTACCTGCAACGCTATATAAAGCCTTTCACAAAGAATTACTTCAAGTCCACTAGATCTTATCGCTATTAATAGCCATTTGATCGCCCCTCCGACTTAAAGCCGTTCTCCGTGAAGGCACTACTTCGATTTATCGAGCACAACGACGTCTGTTACTAACCATTACTAAATCCAGGAACCATTAACTTGAGTCTCTTGGAGCATTCGATATATCGGAGCTCTCTCACACTCACACCAAATTACTCCCTCGAGACATTCGGTTGCTCTTCGTCGGAGTCCAACAGTTACTCATCTCGATACATAACTACAGTCATACACTAGACAATTAGACGCCATGGCATCAGTTGCAGTATCGACTCCCCTCAAGTCCCACAAGGGACTCTTCTCCTCCCGTACCGCTGGCGGACGGATGCCTCTGACACCCTCGCCTCGTCAACGTACCACGACTGCCAATGTCAACGCCAATTCGTCCCCTTTCACACCTGATAGACAGTCGTCTAGCCACGATGCATGCCGCCCGACCGGCAAGTCCGGCAAGTCCGTATATGGAGGAAACCTTTCATCACACTTTGCCAAGGCCAGCTCGAGATCCCACCGAAATTCGCCCAAATCCAACATCGCTCGCAGCGTTGCAACTCCTCGCAAGGCCCTTGAATTAGGTGTATCAGACTTCACTCTTGTTGGCACTGGTCACTCCAAGTCGCCTTCCAGTTCCAAGTCCAAGAAAGCACCCATGCGATCCAAGTCCAGCAAGACCACCATTAGCTATGGTGCAGACCGATTCATCCCCAACCGAAGCAACAGCTCCGCCATCACTAATGCAGGCTCTGGTAAGCTCGACGCTCAGGACAAGCAACGACCCAAGTCCAGCAGCAGCGATGCCTCTACCGTCTTGTCTTCCGCTACAGATGATGCTCTGGCTGCTCTAGAAAGTCTCAACATCAACGATGATGAGGCAACCAGCTACTCCCGTCCATCTCCCAACACCGTTGCTTACCAAGACTCCTTGGCAAACGCTTGCGGTGTTAACCTCAACACGCGCATTCTCCAATTCAAGCCGGCTCCTCCTGAGTCTTCGAAGCCTATTGATCTTCGTCAACAGTACAACCGGCCCCTTAAGCCCGCCAACGCTAGCTCTGCTCAGTTCCGCCGCCGCATTGCGACTGCTCCTGAGCGTGTGCTTGATGCTCCTGGCTTAATTGATGACTACTACCTTAACTTGCTCGATTGGAGCTCTGGTAACCAGGTCGCAATTGGTCTTGAGCGCAACGTCTATGTCTGGTCTGCGGATGAGGGCTCTGTCAGCTGCTTGCTGGAGACCAGCCCTGATACCTATGTCAGCAGCGTTAAGTGGTCTGGTGATGGCGCTTACGTTGGTGTTGGTCTCGGAACCGGTGAGGTCCAGATCTGGGACGTTTCGGAGGGTATCAAGGTCCGCAGCATGTTCGGCCATGACACTCGTGTTGGTGTTATGGGATGGAACAAGCACCTTCTTTCTACCGGTGCCCGAAGCGGTCTCGTCTACAACCACGATGTTCGTATTGCCGAGCACAAGGTTGCCGAGCTCGTTTCCCACACGTCCGAGGTTTGCGGACTTGAATGGCGATCTGATGGCGCCCAGCTTGCTACTGGAGGCAATGACAACCTTGTCTCCATTTGGGATGCCCGATCCCTAGCTGTTCCCAAGTTCACCAAGACTAACCACAAGGCTGCCGTCAAGGCTCTGGCTTGGTGCCCCTGGAACATGAACCTTCTTGCGACCGGTGGTGGCTCCTATGACCGTCATATCCACTTCTGGAACACCACGTCTGGCGCGCGAGTCAACAGCATCGACACTGGCTCTCAAGTCACCAGCCTCCGATGGAGCACCAGCTACCGTGAGATCGTGAGCTCGAGCGGATTCCCCGACAACTCCCTCAGCATCTGGAGCTACCCTACGCTTGTTCGCAACGTTGAGATTCCCGCTCATGAGAGCCGAGTTCTCCACAGCTGTCTCAGCCCCGATGGACAAATGCTTGCTACCGCAGGTAAGACACAATCTTGAATAAACCCGCTTCTTTGGAATACGTGCTAACATATTTTGATATAGCTGCTGATGAGAGCTTGAAGTTCTGGAAGGTCTTCGAGAAGAAGGCTGGCGCTTCGGCAGGTATTGGTGCTAGTGGTTCTTCTGGCAAGGCCGAGATGGCGAAGCAAATGACCATCCGATAAAGGACCATGTAAGCGGATCAGCTGAATGTCAGGATCATCATCAACAAAACAGTAGGTAAACACTTTTGTTCTGGCATCTCTGGGTACTGCATTTGCTGTCCTTTAGCGCGGCGTTGGGGATATCCTCATCCTACGGGCATGAAGGGGTCTCTATCCGGATAGGAATGGTCATGAGCTACGAAATGATGACGTCGTCTATGGAAGGCCACTAGATTTGATTTTTTTTCACGAAGCATTGTATTATAAATGGAATTAGGGGCATTAAGCATACTAAATACCGGTAATAAAGGGTTGGGAGCAATGATAATTAGGTAGTCTGCATATCGGCTTCATAAGAGACTATCTTATTTGAGCTTCTATTTCATTCTGAAACGCTAGATTTTGACATAATTAAGTCGTTCCTGTGATGGGAAAATATGTGATGTCGGCAGTTAACATGCGTGCTTGTATTTCAAATTTCTTCCAATTACATGTACGTTGCTGGCATTATTTATTACCTAGGTAGTTGTACCTACATGTACGTATTACCTCATTTCAGCTTGATTTGGCGTAAGGCAAGTGGTACGTGGCGGATGGTACCTGGGCTGCTGGGGCGGCACAGTACATAATCGCATGTATCTTATCTGCCAGTTTTGCGCTAAGAGATTAGGTAAGCAAAGACGCGGCACTTTAACAAACTACGCCCATTCAGGTCAACTTCACGAGAACATCACCAACAACTGCTATCCCTCTGTCAGCCGAAACCGCTGCGCCTGCACAGAACCACAGGAAATCGCATGCGAACCGCTAAGATAATATCAGAGAATTCAGAAATACTAGTTTGACCAAGTTTGAAGAGGGCGCACGGGGAATAACTTGGACAGAACCGGAATCTGGGTTCCAGGCCGTTCTGCGGACTCCATCCATTTCTACTTTTGCGAATCAACAGCCAACCCGTCTTCCTAATCTTGCGCTTCTCTTTCTCGTGATCGTCCTGCAATATTCTTACGCCTTCGTATTCTGGACACAACTTTACAAAGTATCGCAGCCACCTAAAGTTGTCCTGTCTCCGAGCCTACGCCCGACGTCGCCCATCTGAAGAGTCAATCACAATCATTTAAGATGTCGAATTCGCAGGTCGGTGCTGTTTACCAGCAGATCATTAACGATGTTCTCGAGGCTTCGCGAGTTGATTTCGAGGAAGGTGGCGTGGATGAGAGCGTGTTGGAAGAGTTGAAGAGGGTGAGTTGATCACGATGCTTCATTTCTTTCTTTCCTCTCTACCACTTGTCATCTCCCCTCGGTCGGAAAACCATCAAAAATCAATACATGATCATCGGATCCTTTATTTGAAGGAAAAATCCGTCGAATAATGAATACACTTGAAATAATTAGGTAGGATTTGAGACGTCTGAAGGCCAAGTTTGGGCTGTCTCTGCCTTGGAATGCGCTGTCCACAGGCCCAGCCGAGGGTGGTGAGAATTGGCGGATTTCGCGAGGGGCGGGCAGGCACTATTTGGGCTTTTTATCCCTCTGCGCCTGCTGCAAAGGTCCCGGTGACTCACGTCATTCCCTATTGGCTGGGCGCCTAATCCACTCACGTGCCTCTTACTGTGCACGTTTACGATATTTCACTCGTTACTTCCATGCCCCCGTATTCCCTCGTCCTCGTCCCGTCCATCACATATCACATAAGAAAAACAATATTTTAATTCATACTTCCATTTCCAACATTTAAAAAATCAATTTTCCACTTTCTAAGCAACGAGCATCTTGGCTAATATTCTTGCACTAGGGATGGCAGAAGAAGCTTTCCCAGCAGCAGCTGGCTGTTTTTCCTTGGGATCCTAAGCCGGACCCTCCCACCCCTGCTGCTCCGGCTGCTGTACCCCAACCTACTCCTGTACCAGAGCCTACTCCCCAGGTCTCAACCAATGGAGCTTCATATAACCAGCAACATGTATCTCAAGCACAAGGTCAAGGTCTCACCTTGCCTATGCCTGGAGGTCAGCCTTCTAATGATCCCATGATCAAGTCTGAACCTGCCGTCAAGACAGAGCCTGGTCTCGAGCATACGCCCATGATTGCTCAGACCACTCAGCATACTGGCCCTGACCCAGTTCAGCAGCGTGTATCGCAGCAGCTACATTCTATGTATGGTGAACGTGCCGCCGCCTCCATCAGCAAGCTTAGAGAGCAGTCATACAATAACGGCCAGCCGCAGAACCAGCAGAGACCTGGCCAGCCTATGCCCCAAAATTACCACGGACAGTACCAGGCCCAGCAACAATATCGACCGAATGTGCCGCCCAATGCGCAGCAGCAGCGTGCACAGATGCCCAATGGTCAGAGGCCTGCACAGTCTCAGATGGATGGTGCGGACGATGCTGAGGGTCATGTCGGAGTGTTAATGCGTCGCGGCTCAAACGGTGATAATGTAGAGATGGGAAGAGTCGAAATCGACAACTTGCTCCATGCCCAGATTGCGGCCAAGGCCAAGGCCATGGAAGGCGGTGGCTTGATGGTACCTCTTAAGCGCGCGGTTAAGGGTGAGGTGGTTTCTCATCATCGCACATCGGCTCATGGTGGCCCCTCTCAGTTTGACGGTGCGGATGATAGTGTCAAGGATGAGATCTCTGAAGATGAGGATGCCATCAACTCAGACCTCGATGACCCCGACGATAACCTCGAAGAGGAGGATGAGGATGAGGACGGTGGCCAGATTATGCTCTGCATGTACGACAAGGTCCAGCGCGTCAAGAACAAGTGGTAAGTCGCTATCTTTCTAAAAATAGGGGTCTTATTGCATTCGCTGATGACGAAACAGGAAGTGTGTTTTGAAGGATGGGGTCCTTAGCGTGAACGGCAAGGATTACGTCTTCCACAAAGCAACCGGCGAATATGAGTGGTAGTTGCGAGATGCTCCTTGAGCCTCACCGTCCCCATACCATTGTACAAGACATACTTCATTCAGTTTCTCAGGGCATATAATGCCCCATTTCCTAACCCCACCCCAAACAAGAGCCGATTGCGATGATCCCCCTTTGTGTTATGACACTATGGCCCCTGATGAAGTATTCGACCAGGGTCTGCAGAGAGGACAAACGGGGAAAGGAAAAAAAGGTGTTTGATAATTAAATAAATCCTTGGTAAGGCTTTGCCGAGGACAGATTTGTGATTAACGCAGGAATGGCACGTTGGTAGACGTTTGCGTTGGTTTGATTTTTTTTGCTCTGGCCTCAACGCCCATTTGACCAATTGAGGGTAGTCGCGATGATTTTCACCTTCAATTCGGCTTTCATGAGCTTGGCAAGGATGAGCAATAGGAAGGGAATAGGGCATAGACTTGCTTCTGCTTCCATGGATAGCATTCCTGGACAGTTGCTACTTGTACTAATAGCAGATAATTGCAATGCATTTTTCGTTATGATAATAAGATCGCCCTACGTAGTTGATAAGGTACCTACGTACATGTAGGTACGTAGGAGCTTGCTTGTAAGGCGCGAGGGAACCTATCTCCGCTAGGGCCGGCTGAAGCCGCGTACACCCATGAAGTCCTACAGTTTATCCATGTAGACGAAAGTGGAAGGAGGATCGACGGCTGGCGGATCCGAGCCGGTGCGTGGCGCTTATAGGATACTCCCGTTGAAGGATCCTTGGCTCAGCTGACTTATCACATTCGCCACAAAGCAATGTGATGAAACATAGTTAAGAGCCGGTCTATGACTCAGTGTATAAGGTGTAGTATGACTCGCTTGGTGCTGCGCTGTGTTTGGGGTTGACCAATGGCGTGGTGAAGATGGGTGAAGATGATATATCCCTTATCTCGAGTCCAGAATGTGTTTTTGCTTGATAGTGGCTCTTGATGCCCTTAAATGCATGTAGCTGTATGATACTTGACGATACCTCAGGATACTTGATGATATATTTCTCTAGAGTATAATGACTCACTGCTCGCGAGGAAGTTTAGGCAGGGGCTTGAGAGAAGAAAGACACGCCCGGTTCCTACATAGCTTGAGGCCTCCTTTTCCCCTTAGAGAAGTGGGCCTGACGTCTACCTCTTAGGTATATGTTATCCAAGGTGCTTATAGATCTGAGTCACATATGGCATGCGTGCCTCATACACTCTCTCCAGAAAGCGTTCCGAGGGTGAAGTTTAACAGCGTGCTGCCTTAGTGGTGTACTGTAGTAAGTACCTCATATCTCGCACACAATGGATAAGGATCGGGGTTGTATGACTTTGGGCAGAGACCTCTTGGAGCCCATCTGAGTGTACGATATATTTCACTGGACGAATATGATGGCCGGGCCTACTACCATGCCTAATACCTGTCTTATGAAGGCTTGCATTAACGCATCGTTATGGAGTTGGCTTGAATGACTACCTACACGATAGTAAAGGAGTAACCAGAAACTCCCACCTTGTCCGATATCTTGGACGATGTTCATGAAGAGGGGAGTCTCAACGAGGAAACTGGGTGAGATTTGCGACTGTAGAGAGTATACCGGCACCGTCTTATCCTACGTAGAGCGTAGGGACCCTTGTGACGCGCTTGGTCGCACCCTATGTCTACCGTGCCCAACCCTCTCGTCATGCCTAAGATAGTAGCTTTCCAACTGACCATTCTTCAAGGTACGCTTAAGCACATCTCGGGCCTTTTAGTAGACTACGTCAGTCTTAGATATTTGTATTCACTAATATGGTATAAGGTATATGGTGAGTCCACGGAGTGATGAGGGTTACATCTACTTTCAGTGAACATATTATAGCTGTAAAATAGTTGTTGACTACGCGGATGGAGGAGTTCAGCTTTCTATCACTTTTGATGCTTTCATACAAACCCCATGCGTATCCCGTGAATTTGGAGATCGTAAGGACTTTTCGTCCCTGAGACATAATCCATACGCTGGGATTCAAATGAAA
Organism: Hypoxylon sp. PDH2405; assembly: GCA_023628415.1. Taxonomy (NCBI): domain Eukaryota; kingdom Fungi; phylum Ascomycota; class Sordariomycetes; order Xylariales; family Hypoxylaceae; genus Hypoxylon; species Hypoxylon sp. PDH2405. The sequence continues at coordinate 154,817 of JAMAKT010000021.1, forward strand.
GTCTGCAGCACTGGGAAGTGACTTAAAAAGTGTATTAAACATTCCGCAGTGAAGTTAATTATTCTAGAGTCTAACTGGCTACCTCTATACATTAGGTAGGTAGAGATGCGTATAAGATAAAGGAGAAAAACAGATATCGCCGATTCAGCCAATCGTAATACTTAGAAGAGGCAGACATCTAACTACCTCCTTAGCTCCTTTACACTGACACCCTCAGGAGCATCATTGACACAGCTATCCACGATGCACGGGTAGGCTTAATAGATTCACTAACCGACTGGTAGGAATTGACTACAGATCTACAACCCGGATGTGGTGTCTTTGCTTGTGGCCTATCTTAACATTGATGTGATATTCACTTCATGGCAAATAGACCCCTTCGTTCTAAGCGAGCGGTGTAGTCGACCTCTCTGTTGATGCTGCAGTGGCACGTCTTATCTCGACAGCCTTGTACTTGGGGTAGCCCAAGAATGTCTGGAAGGGGGTTTTGATCTAAGAAGGTGGTGTACGGAAAATCAGGTATGCTTGACAACCTCTACTCTCTTCTGCGGAGTATGTATGTGGGAAATGGGGATAGGAAGTAAGTTGGTTGACCATAAAAGTAAATTCAATGGCATGCGGTTTGCCATATCTCGACGACAAATCAGGAGAAGAGCTACAACTGCAGCATTGGTGTCGTTGCTCTAAAGCAGTTAGTCGACAAGATCTCCAACGGGCTGTATGTATATGGGTTGTAACCTAGAGCCAACACAAGGAGAAGCACCGGGATATTTCCCGTTTCCAACCACATAATGACACGGCCAATATTACCACCCAAGTTAGTGATGGGAACGCCGTTAGCTGCAATTCCTTTCTGAAAGGGTTAGCTGTGGATGGAACTGCCGTTCGGGATTTCCTTCCCGATATTTAAGAGTCCATACTATTCCCGGCTTTCTACGCTATCTGGCAAGCAGCTAATCCCTCTTGGAGCGGCGGGGCGGGTGCAAGAAGGCTGGTATAGGTTTATAGCCTAAGTATATGAAGTTTAATAATGAATGTTGTCTTAATATGGAGAATACGTTGTGTTGATGCGGCCGACTCCTCTACGGCCCGTCAGATGTGTTGTTACCCGATTACCAGGATGGTAATGCCGATCATGGATGTACTTGCGAGGCTAGAGACTTAGTCTGACACGTGGGTTGTTCAGCCAAGCTTTGACGGGCTTTGTTCCCTAGCTATAACACTCATGATAAGGTATTGATACATGTGAGGGTTAGTCATCCCTTGAGGAGAAGCTAAATCACGCACGTAAGTTCGCCTCGGTGTACGTGTGGATGTCCGCCCTTTCAAGGTTAGGTAAGATTGTTCGCATGTTGGTCCCGGCCGTCCGGCCGGCCCAGTAGACCGGGTGGCCGGGTGGGACCCCCGTCGTATCTATAGCCAACGGGGGTATGATATATCATATGTGTTGACATAATAATGAGCTGAGCGTAGTCTAGGCACATTGTATAACTGGATGTAGTAGCCTCTTTCGGGTGTGACTATGACCTAGTGGCTTGCTGTTGGGCCCGAGGAGAATGGGGATAACCCGGTAGTTCCACGTATATTGGTGTAGTTGGAAATTAGCCCATTGCTATGACCGACTAGACATGCGCTGTTTCTTAATGTCTCGAGAACTAAGACGAGGCTAAGGTGCCTCGCGTTTCGGAGCTCATGCGATCATGACGACCGTATTATCGGGTTCCATGGCACTGGGTCTTGTCTTTCCGCCATTTGTAATCGGCACAACCGTCCTTGGCATCTTAGTGGTGTAGTATACCTAGTAATGCGCCACATATTACCGACTAGGCGAGTTAGCGGGCTTACTCACAAGTATAGTACTTACACTTGCTTGTCCCTAGTTGTGGTTGGAGGCATGGCTTGTTTAGACTGCGGTATAGCATGAGGTTAAATTAGCTGACAAGCGGTTTCGTAGGACCCTCTTTAGTCGGTTGAGCTCAGGTAAGTCTTCTTGGACTTATGAAACTGTCGAAGGACTGAATAGGGCTGTTTGGGGGAATACACGAAGCTTCAGCTATACGATAATTGCACCAATTCCTACTAGCAATTGCTCGAGGAATCGACGAGTGTGGATGAATGTGGGCGCCGTAGGTTTCACATTAGGCAATTTTACCCATAGGCCAAAATAGATCAGCTAGGCTGGCAGTGAAGATGTGGCGTCTGCGACATGCGGCTCACGGCAGATGATCGTCAGGTCTAGGTGTTTTTGTGCGCCGCTTGTTGGATATGAGCGACATGGTTGGAGCGACACAATGTTTAAGCATCCCTTGTTTACGTAACGATGGTATGTAAGCGAGTCCATGTATGGGCTGCCGGTATTAGTCCGTCATGTGAAGTTTGAATAGATTGCCTGCCGGCAAGACTCACGGACTGGCCGTAGCGTTAGGAGCTAGGCAATTCCAAACCGCTTCTCTTGAATGTGTGGTTCTTCAACACGGAGAATTCCCTCAAACCCAGCCTGATCCTTGGTTAAATCCATATAATACTAGAGTTAAAGACCTAAAGCCGTAGTTCACATGGGTGATATGATGTGTTGGTACGTAAATCGACTAGTGTGGTAAGCTGGTGCGAAGTGCGGGCTCAGCGGACGAAGTGAAAATGTAAGAGCATAAAATTGGGTTGACCCGATAGTTTGGTAACGAATGCGCGGGCGGTCAGACGTCAACTTATAGACCTGTTATATAGGCAAAGCTGGGCAAGCTAGCAGGCACTTCGGGATTTGCTTTTCGGGCGCCTGGTCTTAAGTTGGAAGCTTGATGTAACCTTTCTCGCTGGGGGCATTATGATTTGCAGGAATCTAGTGAATCGTCGTCATTTGCCCAGTCCCTTTACCTAGTCGTTACCCCCGGTTGCCCACCTGTACTATTCCAGAAAAATATCAAAATTCCCGGCTGGCTGGTCTGTTGTTAATCATAAACGTTTTAATCAGCTGATACAAATTTGATGCACCCAGTCTCTTACTATTCCTGTCTCGAGCTGGTTGTGATCCCTGGATACAAGGGCTGTGAGATATCAGTTCAAGAAGCGGTCAATCTAATGACGTGGAATCTATAGATCCAAGTATTGTGTAACGGTAAGGTTAACTTGTAATTATTTGCGAGGTGTATTTAGTCATCGGATAGCTAGTTGGTTCCAACTGGGCCTCCTAGAGTTTAACCAGAAGTGTTAAGTATGATGTCGCATTAAATTCCCTAACCGAGAGAAGCGCTTCGAGATCATTAGTTCCGTTCTTAGTGACTGGCCTAATATTGCTTCAATATGACTTGGATAAATTTAATCGAGTAGTAGCATATTCCTCAGAACCATACGTATGCAGTTGGGTAATACGCTGATTGCGAAGGGGAAGACACGTGTGAGATACACTCGATAGTTTCGGTGTGCTTGGTTATTGGAAGGTAACGAATTTTGTTCTTCCCAAGGTTGAGAGCGCTTGGCAAGGTACATTCGTGCAATGTCTCATGTATATGGAGCTGGGTTACTTATAAGCACCTGGTATGCGTCGGTGAGCCACAGCCGACGCTGCAACGGGCTATCGCAGCTTTATGCCTGCTTTCTGCGAGATCTACTCTGCTGGCTGTGAATGCAGGTACCAGTGGATTACCCGACGTTGTCTTCTGGATCTACAATCCCAAGAATAACTCAGTCAGTTGATTCTGCAGCCGGCCGTTATAAGCTCAGCTCGCTCGCTCGGCATCCAATAAAATGGCGCCGGAATTGATTCAAGGCAGACCAAGGTTGTACAGCCGTAGGTGAAGGACCGATGAGATAGGAGAGTCAAACATAGCACTAGAAGGCTTGCCTAACTAGTCGAATTGTAACGGTGGATTATGTACGCCGGCATTGAGAGTAGATCGCGGTGAAATCCGATCCTAAAATACGAGGAATAGGTACTTACAGATGTGTGAAAGACGAGTCATATTAGTGATCGACTTCGTCTGCAATGCCTAACTGCGATCTAGCAATCGTTTCAGCTCGGTTCCCACCTTGTCGACGTTGCCGGGGTCGTGTTGCATGACACCATGGTAATCTGGATAGGCTCTGCTGAGTTGTCGGTTCGGCCAGCGGGCTGCGCCCCCCTTGTCGGGCCAGTTTGACCCTCGATCACAAGAACCGGGCCGAGGACAGGGCTTGGGAAAAGTGATATCCACTAACGCCTAACTCACAAAATGGAAGTTGGCCCACCAGTTACCTTCTTGTAGATAGAGTGACGATCCTCATGCCTCTCCGGAATAGATAGTATAGCTGGGTAGGACCATGCGCACCTCGTATGGGTTGTAGGATCACCGACCTGTTGGAAGCTTTTCTGGTAACTATGGGTCTTCTCCATGTCCTACTAAAGATTTCTGATCCGAGACAATTGCCAACACAGCTTCTCTAACTAGTGGAGAATGCCAAGACATTACTTAATTGCGTTCCGTAGTGTCGGGTTCGATTTCGCTCTTCTGATTGGTCCTCGTTACAGGACTCTTCCCCGTGTGGTCTCACTAAGCCCGTGTGAAGTCACTTGGTCGAGGGTGCTCATTATGCCCGGATATGATAGTAGAGACGAGACGCCTTTGGAAATCTGTCGATTAACAATAGGATATTCATTTTCGGAACGGGTGTTGTAATGGATCCTAGCAACTTTATCATCATGTGGTCGATGGGTCTCTCTAATTCTAAGTCTATAGCGTTGGCTCGGTTGCCTGTGGAACTCTTCATCTCTAGTGCGAAGAATCGCAGTATCTAACGTCAGGCTCGTGAAGGTTGGACTTGCGTGGGTAGCGGCCGCTGTGGTTGCTTAGAAAATATGTGTGTTGGCTGAAGATCATTGTGAACACTTGGATGTCGAACTCGTTTAAACCGAACTTGAAGGTTACTCGAAGAGGGTCCTTAAGTCGCCCGATTGCAATGGCGAACGAAATAAACGAGGGCCGGATTACTTGGTGCTACCTACAGAGGGAGCGGGTAAGTTTCGTAGCGAGATGCTGGAGCAGGGGTTTGGACCGACGGCACTCTATGATGTTTTCATATGCAATAACCACCCCAATGGAATGGTCTAGTTGCATCTGCAACCGCATGGCGCGGTGAGTACTTGGAAGGTACACCGCTAAACATCCCTGATATCCATAATGAACATGTACTGCAGTAAGTAATGTCTCAACCATCAGTAGCGTCCCACCGCTGTGGTTCTGCGCCCCGCGGTGCGAAGAGGTTGTTCCCATTCTCAACAAGACTATCAATGCCCCCCCCTTTTTAGTATCTGTATAGTGACGAACGGATACCGCAGGCAATCAAGTCTGGTTCTGGCTACTGTCCTGTAGTCCCAGTTGTAGGTAACACCATCAAAGCTTAAGCTACCAACCCTGGTTTGGACTCTACAGCCCCGGCCATTATATCCGAATGCCTTGTAGATAGGAGTGAAAGCGTCGTCAGGGTACGTAGAGCCACGCACCAATACTTCATTTCGAATCTGAGTCATCTCTGCTGGCATGGATACAAACAATCTTCCACATTCTTTGTCAGCGTCGCGAGGCGATTAGTGATCCCGTAGGAGTAGAGTTTAAGTGGTCGGTCATGACCCAAGTCATGTAAATAAATTTCGACAAGAAAGTAGAATTACGTACCGCCTTCCTAACGATCGGGAGGACAAGGAAGGCCATGTGGAGAATGGATACCAGGGTTGTTGGTTATCCTAAAAGGGACTGCGAGTGACCAGTCATTGGTGGGAGTGGTTGGAAGCGAGAAAGTACCGCGACTTCGTGCCGCAAGGAGCCTTAACCAAGACAGTCTCATGATCTGACGTTGGGGTGACTCGTTGCGAGAGGCCATTTTGCAATCGCAAAGTAATGCATGTTTTCGGGAATCTGCTTAAGGGGTCCTGGCCTTCTTGTTGGTGTTGCCTTCGTAGGTTGCACCTTGTGGTAACCTCGCAACAGCACATCAAGGGGAAGTTTCTCAAGGGCTCTTTTGCTTATGTAGGTACATCTAACCTCCCCCCTTGACGCAACAGTTTGTTTATGTCTTAAGCATGATACACCTTGGGCGGTCGTATTGTCTAGCCATTTGAACCCGAAGGTTTAGGGGTAAGTGTTTATAGATGGACGTAAGCCGCTTAGCCGTGTAACTGGCCGCGTCTTCTCGAGATACGAAGTCCATCAGCAAACGATAGAATGGAGATTGGCGGTCAGTGGTTGTCAGCAATAGCATGCTACATACACATGTGGTAACTTCTCCCTCGCTCCCGTGGCATATTTTGTTACGGCCTATGACAACATCAGCGATGGAAGCCATTGAGACTGTGACAAGTCGGGAAGAGCCTAGACTCGGGGGGTTAGCTTCTGGTGCTGGTTAGGTTCTGCATCTTACATGCTTTATTACAAGATCTTGTACTAGTACCTTGTCTCTTAGCATTGTGTCACCATCGAAGGAAACACGATCCTCTGCATCGGGACTGAGTGCACTATATCGGTGGGGCTAGCTCTTAGTCGATGGGGTCGTCCCGAAGCCTTACAAGAACTATCGTCCCGTCACCAAGTGGATGGATCAAGCCAACGCGGCATTAGCTACGTTGTTGGATTGGTGGTACCGTTCCCGGGACGGCTTGGTAGCATGAGCCGTTGATAGCTCGATGCTTTAGACTATTTCTTGTTGTCACTCTCTTGGTAAGAGTCTTAGCATGGTTTATTAATATGTGCCATGTCCAAGCTACGTGGATTATATCAATTGAGCGCGATTGACGCTGTCGGCGACGGTATTTAGCTGAGATTGAAATTGAGGTATGAGTAAGTCTTATAGTGCAGGTACTTTGAAGTCGTGGAAAAGACGCGAAAGGAGAGAACATTGAACGGTATGGGGATTGCATAGTGGGTACATGATACCTAATTTGATGCTAATTGTACACTACAATGGAATAATTGTATGTACTGTACAGCGCTAATCCTTGGCTACATAGTACTCGAGACCCACCTATACAACTTCCAAAGTTCTCCGAAATGCTTGGCCGCGTACCTACAAGTATCGCTGTATAGTAGCTGGGCAGGTACTCTACATCAAAAGGCCGGTGTGCAAATGACTCTGAACCAGTCGAGGACCAGTCAGGACCAGTCAGGATCACAGCTTCTCCATGCACCCTACATGCATATTTAAGTGCATATTACCTATAACTTCAGAAAACGATGTTCCAACGTCGTTTTCCCAGGACTTCCAGCTCTACGTCCCCTTGTCATTATAAATCTCTATTTTCAAACTTTAAAAGGTCTCCCCTATCTGCCACTTCCTCCTCCTCCTCTTGACCTATTTTGTTTTTTCTCGCTGCTACAGTGCTGCGTCTTGCGTGTCCGAGAAATTACCTACCTACTGATTCGCATTACACTTTGAAATCCGGTACTTGAGCTACTTAGGCTATACTAGATGGTACCTAAGCTAGGGTTGGCACTAAAATAATTTTATGTTGTACCTCGTTCGATTGAAACTCTCAGCCCCCACTACCTGCTCGTCGTCACATATCACCTTTCCAGTCCGCGATTTCTTCAACACGCGTACCTTGGTTGTCCCTCGTTGACTTTGTCTTGTCCTTGTATTCTTTTCTATACCCATTACTATTACCTATCTATATTTCTTCTTCATTTCCCTTCCGCTCCTTTTCTCCCTCCCAACTTTTTGTGCTTGCGAGGTCTATATCCAGAGCCGGAAACCTAACCTGTTCGACCGTTTCGAAGCTACTTATACCACCTAGCGCATCGCCAATTCGAAGTTGTCGCCTGTAGTCGCAGGTCTCCATCATCCCTCGCCCGCGCTTTTACGACGGCTTTCTCCGACGTGCGACCCGTCGCGCGCCTTCTTCCGCCCTGATTGGGCCACACCGTTACCGCCATGGCTCACAATGGCAACGGCTCGATTTACGGACCTATCTCCGGCCAGAATGGGTATGTCGGACAACCCCCAAGCTCCAAGTTTCTAGCCAGGACCTTTAGGTATACTAACGCAGGCCTCGTTTCCTATTAGTGGTCCGGTAATGCCTTCTTCGCTCGCGCCTCGGATCGAAAACAGGGTGAAACCAGAAGAGTGGTGGTACACAGAAAATGGCAGGTCCTATGACACTTTTCGGAGGGGGAAATACATGTTCCCAATGGACGAGGTATGAAATCGGTTGGACAACAGGCTGTAAGATTCCAACTAAACAGTCATCTAGGAGGAAATGGACAGGATGGATATATTCCACAAGTTCTTTCTAGTGGCAAGGCGGGACAACTCGAATTACGGAGGTCTATGTCAACGGCCGTTACCTCACCAGCCTCGAATCTTGGACCTCGGTTGTGGAACTGGAATCTGGGTTATTGACATGGCCGAGTGAGTCTTGTGGTAACAAGAAATGTGCCCACTTTCGGCTAACACTGACCCGCCTTCTCGTAGTCGCCATCAAGGACGAGCTAGCATTCTTGGTTGGGACCTCTCTTTAATACAACCTCTCAGGTACGGTAATTGCTGTCGTGGTTTTCCTTTCAACTAATCATGTATAGGATTCCACCGGGCGTTGAGTTTCAGCGCCGCGATATTGAAGATCCTTGGACTGGTGTCGAGGAGGGTTCTTTCGATCTCATCCATATGAAAATGCTGGCTGGCTCCATAGAAAACTGGCCAGCTTTGTATAGCAAGATACTCAGGTATGAGCCAAGGCTGAGATTTGGCCACGTGCCCATTTGATTGCTAACCACTGATTATGGCTGGCAGATATCTGAAACCCGGAACTGGGCTATTTGAGCATGTAGAGATTGATTTTACTCCTAAATCCGAGGATGGCGATTTGCCCGAGGATTCCTCGCTTCGAATATGGGCACATGAGCTGACTGAGGCCATGGAGAGGGCCAAACGGCCTATAACAGCGAACCCCCATACTGTCAGCTTATTACAACGTCTTGGCTACGTTGATGTCGAGCAAATTACCAAGCGGGTCCCATTCAATACTTGGCCCGCAGATGATAATGAAAAGGAGGTTGGCAAATGGTTTAACCTTGGACTTACACAGGGGCTACATGCCCTAACAATAGCCCCTTTAACCAGAATGAACGGTTATAACCCGGACCAAGTGGCGGATCTACTTACGAAAGTGCGGAAGGAAGTTTGCTCTCGTTCGATGAGAGCCTACTGTACTATGTAAGTCTCTCTGCCGCTACCCGTATTGACAAAACTGATCCAGGGAGTAGGTATATTTGGACAGCACGAAGACCACCCGTACCCGGCCAACGAGCTTGAGCACTTCTCGGCTGCCTGCAAGGTAACCATTGGATCGGTATCTACCTACACGCCAACAGAGCTAGATTCTGTTCTGTGGTCTTCTAAGCTACAGCCCACTTTGGACGTCTATGGCGCTTGCAAAAAAGACTTATCACTTCCACCCTTATGCAGGCTTTCCCGCCTTTTTAAGTCGATTGAGGAGCCACTGGAAAGGCTGGGCCTGATGTACAACGGAGTACATGTCACCTTTGGGACGCTATCCGACCTTTTACTGCCCCCAAATCCAAAATCCACAATCCCGGCAAGGTTGAACCGCGCCATTGATCAACTATCTTGATGGTACTTCAACAACCCCCTGCAAGCTGCCCATATTGTATAACTGCCGAGGCAGTTATTTCCTCAGGATCCTGGGTTATTTTGTTCTCGCCATAGCCTATACAGTACCTTCCTGCATAAGGAACGAGTCCTGCATGAGATTCTCAATGGGGCTGAGCACAATTTTTTTTCTCCGGTATTGGCTAGACTAGGCTGATCCGGAGGTAATACGTTCGCACGTGCATACGCAGAACAGCGTAGGATACATTGGATGTACACTACTTTCATTTCCCCAACCCTGGCTGCGAATGGCGTGGACTAACTGCACTTTGGCCTCCTCGAACGTTGTTAGTCAATACCTCTCGTTCCGAACCGCATCAGTTTCGGTCATATGTCATACGTTGGCGGGGAACGATTCTAATTCAGGTGTATTGGTCGGTTGATTTCTGTTTGGCGCAGGAGAACTTGAACCTTGGGATGGGGAAGTGCCTTCATTGGCGGTGCTAGCTTGGCACCCAAAGCATAAGGGCGCATTGGGCAGTGAAGAGTTACACTGCTTTCCCCCGTCTTAGACGAAACGGCGCTCTGGGTCATCTCTGCATTACTTTCTCTCGATTGTATGCATTATACAGTTCGGCGGGTGTCATGTCGGTGTCGTGTTGTCTGGTTAGGGGTGCGGTTCTGGAAAAGTTGACCCGCATAATGGCCTCCTCGGCCGGGCCACGAGGCCTAAGTTATTTGTTGTTTGTTGTTGCAACGCCGTTGCAGTAAATACTTTGACCTTCTCGTGTAAATAACAACATTACTCTTGATATTCCGACTATTGCTGAGCTGGTCTCGGTGACCTCTTCCTACATTAGTACATATCGTGTGCTTGTTAGCTGCTTGGCTACATGCGGCGAGGCTCGTCTCACCAACAGTGTAATTCCTTAGAGCCTTATTGGTACTTATAGCAGCCATCCCAGCGCTATTACGTGTCCCTATAATTGCGCTGTATTTAATTGATAATTGTGACCGGCAATCTAACACCAAGTGCACCAAACCTATCTCTTTCCATCTCATTAGGGGGCGATTCGTGTCCAATTCGTAGATCCAACAGCATATGCCAGAGGAATCTCCCTTTCTTATTTCTTGTAAATTCTTTTCCGTTGGAATGTTCTTCAGCTTCTAATGCAACTCCACGCGCCTAATCTTCAACGTTACCTTCTCCAACCAGAGCTAGGCTCATCGTTTCAAACCAGCCGCCCGGGTATAGATAAATGTGCCACACTTTATTAACGGCTCTGCACATGCGAATGACGCACATCTGAGAGGTCCGGCTATTCTTTAACAACACTCCTTGAAACCCGACAGATGTTAACGGGAGGACCGACCCGATCCGCGCTGACTTGTCTTGCGCTTCTTGTTGGCCTCCCCTTGCCGGCCCCCTTAAAGGATATGGGGTCCATAGCGTCTCCCTGCTCGATCAGACACGCCAACCCCTTGGCTACTAGATCATAGTGACAACAATGGTCCCTCAGGTGGACGGGTAGAGACGACTACTACCCTATCTGAGTAGGAATTACGCACGCTACCTTGACAAGCGGGCAAATCGCTTCCTCACTTCTTTCAACCGGCCCGATATATCGAGTTCGTCATGCTATCCGATAATAATTCTTGACGGTGGAGTCTCGGGAGCTTTACAGCTACCCAACTGGCTGGCTTATTGTCCGTCACTACCTGTCTCGGCCATTGAGGCATGTACACTTGTGCGACGATACTCGTGGATTCATGCATAGATAGGTATTATATGCAGTAGTGTCTTACATACTTTCTATCATCCTGCTTCCGCCACGTTCCATTCCTGAAGGAGGTCAGCAGATCTGCCTTTTCATGCAGTTGGTTCCTTCTATATCACAGCACATCACATGAAATCATATATTTTCTTTCCTGCCCCCAAACTTACTCTCCTAACTAGAAAGGTGTCTTGCTGGCCTTTATGCAGTTGGTACCGGGTCGCATTCGAGGATGTCCCTCTCACGGTGATGAGGCGAGTGGAATGAGGCAGAACGAGCGAACAGGGTAAAAGGAAGCCAGAATGGCCAGCAACTCAACCTCCTCTCTGTTTCTTCTTCGTATCCTACTTATCTTCCTCGACTATCGCGCGATGGCGACGTGTCAACTCAACATCGGCAAGACGATTCTAGACACCTCTTCGCCTCCGGATATAGTTATACCATCATCGATTTTCCGGCAGAACGGCGTCGGGGGTGGGACTGTCCCTCCCCCCTTTATTTTGTTATTAACCTCTTATACGATGGACCCTCGGCATTACTACATTTCGACCAACAACACAGCGCTAAAGGTGTGTTCGGGCCTTCCCCGATTCGAATTGGGCTAATTAAGTAGCAAGTGAGATAGGAAGCCGTCCGATTCCCGTACACCCAGCCCGAGCTTGCTGACTACAGCATCTAGTAAGAATTAAGCGGCATAAATCATATCTAAAATGTACCTAGATATGAGACACGATGTACATGTACCGATCGATCCCACGCCACCAGAAACGGTATTATGGATTATACTCGCTATAGTCATGATATCACATTTTACTAGGACCCAAGAAAGCGGATATTACTATTCCGCGGCCGTCACTACGCTGCCGTAGCGAGGAATCTGAGGCTCGATCTACAGAATGGCACCTCCCTACGGCAGCTCCCGCCCCTCCTCCCCAAAATGCTGTGCCTCTTAGCCACTTGCCGTAAACCGTCACCTGAGCGGCTTACACGGTAGACTGCACCAACCAACCAGACATTTTTGACCACGGACGGGAGTTGTTGGCTCAAAAGAAACGCAATTTACTCACATATCTATAACAATGATGAGGGCCACCGGACCCCAATATAATATACAAACTGCGATCGGGTCATTTTTCCTCTCGCGAACTCTTGTCCTAGGTAGGCAGGCCTTAACTCGTGACACCAACACCTACCAAACCGACCAAAACGCACCTTTCGTGATTCCGAAGTGAGCCATTATGGGGATGAGGGACTAACACAAAATGAAGTAATGGTGGGCAATTACTTTATTCTTTCGACGCAGCTGGGACCCATCTCGATGCAAGTTCGTATAGTTATTGTACAGGATGACACATGAACAAAGAAAAAAAAAAACGGTCGACGGCATAGAGTGCTTGAAAAGGGGGGGCGAGAGTGAATATACAAGGTGAGGACACTCGTTCCCAGCTCCAGCGATCTCTCTCTCTCCTTTGCACTTTCCGCGTTTGCCGCAACCGATTGTAGAGACGGACTACCAAACCCCTTTCTGTTGGCGGGATATGGCCGTACCATCATCGATTTTGTCTAGTAGTAGTAAGAGAGTCCGAACTCGGACTGTTTTCGTCCCTTCGTATTACCCACTATGCTTTCCCTTGAATGCAAGAACAAACAATGTCCGCCTGTCTATAATGTTCCTCCATTCATGCGTAATACAGAGGTATCTTAGTCTTCCTTCCTTCGCCTGAGAGCCGTTGCTGTGTTTTAGTGGTGGCCTGCGTGAGAGTCACCGTGGTAGCCGATTATCTTGAAGCGACCGATCATCTCGCCAATGGTGAAGAAACCAATGCACTCGGCAAGCAGAACGGCGCCGCTAGCGAGCTGAGCTCTGTTGATATTTCTCGCTTGCTGGATGAGGGCAGACGGTTGCTGTGTGAACTTGGAGGCTGTCTGAAGCAGGGCAGTTGGGTTCTGTAGTTGCTTCAACGCATTTTGCCAGTATGCCTGGACAGTTGTAAGAGAACTAAAGACCCTTCGTTAGAATCATGCGTGCCTTCTCGTGAAGAACTCTTAAAACTCACGGTGGTGTCATGTTTTGGCCCCGGAACACAATCTTGGCGACCTCGGCGCCGACCTTAGAGTAGTATACAACGGTGGGAACTTGCTCTGTAAATCCAAAATGTCAGCCCATTGCCTTTCCAAAAGTGCACACATTTTCCTCCCTGCAGCGTGATAATACAGATTCACGTACTCTCGACAAAAGCAACTAGTCTTCCTGTGCGGCCACCAACTTTGCCCAACGAGTTTGCGATTCCCTTAGCAGCACCCGCGATAGCCGGGCCAGCGGACGAAGTGACCCTCGAAAGACCCTGCTGCGCTTTTGTTGCATACTCCGATGCGACCTTGGTAGCTTTCGCGGCTTGCTCCTTTGCCGCCTCGGCCGCCTTCTGGGTGGTGTTGGTCGATTCGAATCTTCGGGCCGCCATGCGGAACCCAGCTCCAGATTGCCGAAGCATGGGTCTGGCGAGAGCGGACGACATTGTGTGTGGCTCGGAGATTCGGAAGGAAGGAGAGTCTCGAGGCGGAAGAGAAGAGAAAAAAAAAGACGTAGATACGTCGATTGACGGAGAACTGAATGGGGGGGGAAGTGTCGCGCAAGGGTCGTCGTCGATTAAAAAGTTCGAATGTTTTCTCAACGGCTAAGAAAAAAACACTCAAAGTTATCGGCTGTTCAAAATTCCAACAACGGCGGAAAAACCCGATCCGAGCTTGGACCTCAAGGTTGAACCCAGGTACTTTGCTCGGTCAATTGGCCAATCAGAATGCTCGTGAAACGGTATCGCCCCATATTAATTATAAATGCCAAAACGTCTCACAAGTTCAACTTCCCTTCTACCTTCATTTTCTACAACATATACATACGTCCATCTTGTGCTTGCTCTCTCGAGTCATCGGAATTGAGTCATTATCGGATATTTGCACATCTGTTTGGTAACTGATGTTTTGACTTGTTTTCATTATATTTCATTCCGTATCTTTAGACCGAGAATATGTGCCCAGAGGCTTACATGCTTCCAGTTATGCTCTCTATATTTCTCTCTAATATCGATTCATCGTCCGGTCTTATTATATCCCTCGCTCTTTGTTCTAACTCTTGATTATAAGACTTAATCTTCGCTCTTGATCTGAACTTTAATAGCTCCTGTCTTAGGATCCGCTGCCGTGTTGAAGGCTTCAATGGCATCTTCAAGCTTGAACCGATGAGTAACGAGCTTCGAGAGGTCTACAACACCATTCTCCACTAATCGAATAGCTCGGGGCCAGGTGTTGGAGTAACGATATTGGAATTGTAAGTCGACTTCTCGAGTGCTGGCCCTCATGAAGGGGAAGTTAATCTCGTTCTTTCCAACACCAATCACAAAGACCTTGCCTCCAAACTTGACAGCCCAGACAGCTGCTGCTACACTGCTCTCAACCCCGGTACACTCCAGAGCTATCGCTGGCTCGATGCCACCGAAGGTCTCGACAATCTTCTTAGCTGACTCTTCTGCGCTCAGCCGCTCAACCTTGTGTGTTATGACTGATGGGCAGATTTCCTTGGCGAATTTGAGCCGCCCCTCATCGATATCAGTGACGACCAAGGGGCAGGCGCCAGCAGCTTTACAGCAGAGTAACGTGATTAATCCGATCGGTCCGGCACCACAGACCAGAACTGGGTCACCAAGCTTGACACCGCACCTCTGCATCCCAGCCAGAGCGACACTTAGGGGCTCTAGCATGGCTCCGTTTTCGTATGACATATTCCCAATCTTGTGACACCATATTGCTGGGTGGTTCACATATCGCCTCAGCAGACCTGGTACTGGGGGTGTCGAAAGGAAGAGGACCTTCTCGCAACCATTGTATCGGCCCGTTAGGCAAGGCTCGCATTCGTTGCAGATGATGTTTGGCTCTATCGCGACTCGGTCTCCGACCTTCAAGTGTGTCACCGACGGGTGTACAGCAATAACCTGCCCAGCCGATTCATGCCCCAGGATATGATCTCCTTCTACAATCATGGGCCCGATGCAGCCTGCGTGCCAAAAGTGAACGTCGGAGCTACCAAATATTAGCCAGGCATTTCGCTTCTCCTACCAATGCCACCTACCCGCATATTCCAGTGCTCTTGATGGCAACGGTGACCTCACCGGGTTTCAAACTCTCCCCCTTTTGTACATCCTCTACGGTTGGTTCTGTTTCGTTGATCCACAGCTTATGGGCGGGGTTTGTGAAGACTCCGATGTTCGCCTTTGACGGCTTTATGATGGTCTCAACAGCAGTCGAGCCCATTCTGACGAAAGCAAAAGAAATTTGACGCAAATGGAAGAAAAACTATCCCTACCGGCTGGGAGATTCAAGAGGTTCAAGAAAGAATTCAAGCTACGAGAAGGGGGGAACCCGAAAGAGGGGCGTGGCTATTATTATGCTTCCTGGTAGCTCGCTCTTTATTCCCCATTATTTGTTAAATTCCAAACTTACGATCCAAGGGGCCAGCCAAAGACGATGTCGGACATAGTGCTCGTCCCCGGAGACAGTCCATGCTTGCTCTAGCTAACGGCTCAATACGGCCACCGAGCAGTAATTCCGTCTGAATCGGGAACTATATCTGAATCGGTACTATACTTCATCGGTTCGTGTACACGTAGAAAGCTCTTGTAGGTTGCTAAGACTAGCAATGCTTGCCTGCTCTCTGCATGAGGGGATGTGGGGTGTGTTGAGTTGGGGGATGTCGATATGATGACGTTCGGCCGCTATACGTCCGATTAAAACGGGGGATATGTGGACGGACGGATCTGTCATGTTTACCGCACCAATTATTCGCGTCGTACAGGAACATCGTGAAATTTCGTCCCCGCATAAGCCTCTCATGCTTTTTTACGCGGTGGATAGTGCTACAGTAGCGCACCTTACTGCGGGTAACCTAACTAGAACTAGCCTCGGTTGTCGGCTGTCCAGGAACGGGGATTACTATTACATAGTTCTACCCAACCTTTGACTGTGTAATTACGCCAGCTTACCACGGTGGGAACATCATGACTTTTCAGGGTCCATCCATCCATCACCTGCCTTGCTAAATCTCGCTTGAGGAATGCAGATCTTTAGGTCTTTATCTTTGTACGACGGAATTTTAAGCGACCCTTTCACATCGTTCCGGCGGCTATAACCCCGCGAATAGGAGGCTTTGTAGGTGAGTAAAAGGATCTAGAATCCAATGAACCCCCCCTTTCCACTCTCTATATCTAGCATAGAGACCGGATCTGCGCGCACTGCATATGCCCAATTAAGCCTGACTTAGGTAATGCTGGCTCCCGAGCGCACAACATGGAGAGTTTATCAGGTGCTCATATTCTTTCTTTCAGCCGCGCTGTCGCAGGATCTTCCAAGTCGAATCCCAAATGTTATAAAATCGGCAAAGGGAGATTGGAGCGCCAATAATAACCCCTAGATATGAAATTTCCTTCTTTTCCAATTCAAGATCCACCGATGCTTCGGGCGCAGCAAGATCATCAGAACCGGTTGACAGCTGTTATCCAGGTGGCAATAGAGGACACAGAACCCCCGTCTTGCTTTGTAATCGCTTCAGCCACATACGTACTCGACATCGAGAGGGCTTCGATGTATATCTAGAAAACGAGAAAACATTTTAAAAGCATCTTATTATGTTCCCTTTTAGATTTTAAAATATCTCCATACAAATTGTAGTCTTCTATAGGTTTTGAAATATTTCTCATAATTTTTAAAATCCTTTTCACGGATTTTCGAATATTTTTACGCTCTTTCGAAGAGGTTTCGAGACATTTTTAAACCATGGCTACATAAAAACCCCCGATAGGAAAACCCCCAAAGGTGATTCTACAAATATTGGGCAGCACTACAGCAGCATCTCGCCTTATTTAAAGTCGTTAATGTTCTCGAAATTGTCAACAACTATTGTCCTTCGAGTTATACTTCTATATATATTTACAAGAACCGATCAGGTATCTATTTAGTTCTTTTAAGTCAATTGAAAATGAATGGCACTACATCCAAAGTTGGCGCCGACTATCTCGCCCGCCTCGAGAGCTTTCATCGGCTTGACAAGGAGAGGGAGGATATGTTAAAGGAATTAATAGCCAAATATCAAGATCTTGAACAGCGCTACGAGAAAAAATGCAAAGAATATGATAATGAAGCTCAGACTCGCAGCCTTTACCAAGAGCAAGCCAATGAAGCTAGTAAGAAACTCACAGATATTCAACATAGAGCGGTGAGTCTACAATCCATATTCCCGAATGGCTATGATGTGATACTAACACCATATAGGAGGTTAATTCATTCGTCTTTGCGATTATCGACGGCGACGGAGCCGTGTTTCGCGAAGACTGGATTATAAAGGGCGAAGAGGGCGGGGCGATGGCCGCCCACCAGCTACGCCTCGATATTAAGAAGCATCTTAAAGATATTTATCCCGATGTTAATGTTGAAACATGGAAGATAGTCGTTCAGGTTGTCCTCAACCTCGACGGCCTTTCTCGGAAACTTTATAACATTAATTTTACAAAGAGCTTAAGCGACCTGACTGCTTTCATCCGCGGATTCAGTCGTTCCCAGGGGCTTTTCTCGATTATTGATGTCGGCAAGGGCAAGGAGCAGGCTGATTTTAAAGTGCGCGAGACATTGCGCCTGATGGTGTATAACCTACAGTGCAAACACATTATCTTCGGTCCCTGCCATGACAGAGGCTACATAGTCGAACTGAGGCCTTATCAGCTTGAGACATCAACCTCTGCTAAGATTTCGCTACTTGAAACTACGCCTCCTTCGTACGAATTCCAGGAACTTGGGTTTCGCAGAGTCAAATTCACCGATGTCTTTCGCTCGGAAGCACTGCCAGATGGACCGCCTTCGCCTAGCGCTGCACTATCAACGCCACCACCCTCATCATCCAAGCCATCCAACTATGCCGCCGTCGCTTCTACTTGGAGCAGCCCAGACCACCCAATTAAAGAATTCAAGAACCTCGCCGTCACACCGGACAGTCCCGCCAGGTCAACCTCTACGAGGTACTACCTAGTTAACGCCTCCGGCGAGCGCGTCGACGAGCCGCTCCCACAACCCGACGCCATCTCTAAGCAGCGCTTCCGCGAGCGCTGCGAAAGGGAAGGCAATCAACCCTGCAATAGATGGCACCTGACTGGCACATGCGAAGTACCCTCGTGTACGTACTTCCACGGGGAGCGCCTCAGCCCGGGGGAGCAGCTCGTGCTGCGAATCAGAGCCAGGGGCACTTTTTGCGCCTATAAGGGTTCGTGTAGGAATCCTGATTGCTACTGGGGACATCATTGCAAGTATGGGTATAAGTGTCAACGGCTTAATTGCACGTTTTCTGGGACTCATGATATGGATTTGGTGAGTTGTTTCTTTTCTTTGCGAGACCTATGCCGAGTGGCTTGCCTGGTGGTTCTCTATGGATTAAGTTTCCCACGGGCCATTGCAATCAACAAATTGTCTGGGTACTCTATTGGTCGCTTCGTGTTATTTGCTTCGTAGCCTGTCTACCTAATCAACAAGTATCAGTGAATTTGTACTAATCAGGAAATAGACACCAGCCGAGAGGATCTACGACGATGGCTCACGAGAGAAACTGTCTTCGTAAAGAGAAGGATCAGGTACCACTTCGTGGTGTCTTGGGGGACATGATTTATATTGTTGCTGATCTCATTGGTTAGGTATTTAATAATTATTTAAGAATACTATCTGGTGGTATGATATTATAATGAATAGGGCTTCTCTTGGTTTCGATGGAGGAGAATGGATCTCTGGCTAGAATACCCTATTAATTATTTTGATCTATCGATGTAGTTGCGGGGTTCGTATTCAAAGAGTGCCTGCAAGTCTCATGCCTAATGTAGGTACCACCGGGATCTATTGCGGTCAACGGCATCGACCAAGTTGTTATTCACGATAATACTTTATTCTCTGAAGTGTTTGTTTATGCCTTAACATGTTTTATGTCCTTTGCTACGCACATTTGGATATTCGTTGAAAGTCAAGGAATCACCCTGACTAGGTCAGACTATAACTTCCTTTGTTCCCTGATTACCTGCTATGATTATTGTTCACTTGTTCAATACTAAAATGTTCGAATCACCTTCGACAGTGATTATTTCACGTATTGAAAGCCTAATGACAAATCATGAGGTGTGTTTTTATCTACAATGCAAGACTACAAAGCCGCAGCTCACAGGTGGGTACCTCGTCATTGATCTTAAGAGCAATGCCTTTGTACTAATCTTGGAACTCAACAAGGGCATTGTAGTCAGCGAGTTGCCCTAATTGTGACATTGGTTTCCAAGAAGAATGCCTTGTTCACAACACAGACACAACTCATTGCAAGAGCCCTTGAATATTTATTGGGAGCTCATACTGCCTAAATTTCTGATTTATTTCACCATCGCCCATCCCTACTCATCTACCAAAATAGAATTCTTCCCAGCACATTTTCACAGGTACACACTTCTTAAGATAAGCTATCTACCATTATAAACGAACCGAAAGTCCGTCAATATGGTCTCTACCTTTCTTACACTCCAAGCCGAAGATGGCCAACTTGTCCCCATCAGTCGCGAAGCTGCCAAGAAGTCTCAGCTTTTCACAGATTTGATGGAAGATTTGGCAGAAGAGGAAGTCCAGCTTCCTATTCCCGTACAGGCCGACAAAGAGACGATCGAGAAAGTCGTCCAATGGTGCCAGCTCCATACGCAACAGGGGGCAGAAGAGGCAAAAAAAACTACCTTAGAGAACCCCAAAAAGGAGGAAGAGGCTCATGATAATGAGGAAGAGGCTAATGATGATGAGGGAGAGGCTGATGATGATGAGAGCGTAACAACAAGCGTAACAACAAGCGTAGCAACAACAGCTTCGGAGTACCCGCCTGAACCTCCCCTCCTGCTCGCTGAGAATGAGATTAGGGAGATCCCTACTTGGGCCCAGAGTTTCTTTGAGGGAGTTAGCCGGGATGGGGTTTTCGCTCTCATCAACGCAGCCAATTTCCTCGACATCCCGCTCCTTACCCACTGCACCGCCAAGCACATCGCGAACGAGATCGCTGGTATGTCGACTGAGCAGATGAGAGAGTACTTCGGGATCAAGAACGACTTCTCCCCCGAGGAGGAAGAGGCCGTTCGACGCGACTGTGAATGGGCTATGCCTGACAGATTTGATGATAAAAAGCACTAAACTTTTTGTTACGGCGACAGGGCTAATTAGTTAGATATCACTAATAGTAATTGCACTTAACTAGTGTAAATAGCAATAACAGAAACTAGTTGGCTCTGAATCCTTTATATTGAAGCTTTTTTCAATCCGTCTCTTTGTGATAACTTTGAGCATGCCTCACCTTTTGAGATGTGTTCCGTTAAACTCACCTAATATGTTATGTGAATGAAAATGTAGTGCTCAGCTAGATGAACGCTCTATGTACCCAATACTAGTATCCAATCACTACCAAGTATCGATTCTCTCACTAGAGGGTACACAGATATTACTAAGGCCTTACTGCCTCAACGTCACGAATGATTACCTAGCAATCACACCAGATTTGGTCTAGATGAAGACCTTGCTTTTAGGGCTGTCTGACTGGACTCTTACGTGTATGTAATACTAACGAAGGCAGATGCTTCTGCAAATAATTCTTTTTTGGTGAAGAACTTGAGCTACGTAGGTGATTGTACGAATAGGGGGAACACTATAATCAATAGCACAGCCAGACCGGAGCATTGACCGGAGCACTCGGGCTAGGTCCACAGCCGAAGCACCGATTGCATGTCAGAGCCGGAGCCGTGGGCCCTTGTTTTATTTGTTCGGAATGGACCTAATGGAAACAATTAGTGATTTGATAACTTATGTACTCATGGCATGGCAGGAACCTCGTTTATTATAAGCATCCTGTTTGACAGTTCCTCTAACAACATCCTGCGAACAGAAAGGCAGTCAGATATCCCATCACCAAATCGACATATCCAGCCGTCTCTTGAACATTCTGATTACAGCACTTGATACCCGTACCGTTGAATTTCCCTTTACTTCTTTAGTTACAATAAAGCTTTATATCCCTCAGGCTTGATCCGCCACTTATCTTACACCATCGTTCCATATCTTCGTATATTCACCTCTAAAGAGAAGCGTGTTGCGTACTTCGTAGCCATGGCGCATTACGGACCTTATCCGATGCATGGTCTTGCTTCCTATCCCGGGCCTTTCCTAGTCAAGATTGCCGTGGGCCAAGACATTCTTAAGGACGGTGAAAATATCAACCGTATTCAGCCTCGAAAGGGAACGCCACTCCACATAGCGATCAAGGGTCTTGAACTATACAATCCTTACGGATGTAAACTCAGCTACCTTGATGGCCTCAAGTTCGTTGAGTGGTTGCTTAACCATGGTGCCGACCCCCGATTCCGTGACCGCGATGGAGGTCATAGCTCGATGGACGAAGCCGTACTATGCGTAGAAGAGCAGAAGAAGTTGGGTGCTCCATTCCACTTCTACGAAGATGCCCGACTCCTCATGATTGTGGCTGCGAAGAGTCTTGAAGGTAACTACCACGCCCTTCTTCCCTTGCCGCAAAACTCGGTAGAATAGATTAACCAACTTGGAAACCTAGAGCGAGAGGCGATTGAGAAGAAGAAGCAACCCATGATTTATCGCTTCTTCTATTGGATCCTGGAGTTCTTCGGCATTGGCAGAGATCCCAACGACGACAAGTGTGCTCTGTGCCGCTGTCTCCCCGAGCGCAAGGCCAATCCTCCCAAGAACTGTGAAGCCTGCAGGGAGGAGAAGTCATTCCACTGGCATTATAAGCCAGTTGGACCAGGACTAGCCTCTTCTTGTGATGACGTAGACTAACTCGTGGGAAAGCTTCCCAATACTTTGCTTTAAAATAGTTTAATTTCCTGATGAGTGTGTTTTACGAGGAATTGATGGCCCTCAAATAGGGCATCATGTCAACTCGAAAGGCCGTTATAAAAAGTCCTTGGGCAGACCTTTGCATTTTCGAAATCAGGCAATTATTCATCTTTAAATCCGTTTAACTCGTTGAGACCATCGTCCTATAAGGAAAATAAATTCCCCCTTTTTTTTTCTCTAGCACCATATTACTCGCTTGCCCAAAATATATTTGGTAGGTTAGTAGGGACCTACACATGGACTACTGCATCATGCGAGATTATCCTATTACGAGACAGCTGCTTTCAACCACCCATCTCTTATTCAGGTAGGTAAGAAGATTCCAAACTCCCTCCCATAGTTATTTGTACGTTTCTCCATCATTGATACATACAGGGGCGAATCTACATATTCAAGTCCATCCCTTAACAGATAACCAACCTAACTCCTAACAGAAATAGACATTAGACTCGATACATCACCTCTCACTATATCCTTCACCCAAACCTTGCCGAAGCGTCGACTAGAGCCTCAAGTTGTTGCGCTTTAGGATAGGGCGGTTCATCCTTCAAGACCACCATACGACCTCCATAAAACGTGTTTTGGAAGTGCTGTTTCGCCTTGAAGTACCGCCGTTGGCGTAGGCGGCAGTATTCGTCATATTTCTCCTCGCTAATTGTCGCTAGCACAAATTTAGGGTGGACTCCAAGTGCTTGAGCGCCCTTCTGGCCGAAGCCGAAGCTCGTCACACTGAACGCGTTCACCTCGTGAACATTGATCGTCCGATTGGGGAATACGAGGTTTTCCCAACGCTCGAGTGCGGCATCGATGTTATCCGCATTCCTGTTCCCAGGAACCGCCCCTGTCTCGAGGATCTGACAACAACCGTTGAGTATCCAGGCCGCGGCCGCGCCTTTAGGATGTCCCGTCAGATACTTCTGGCACACCGCGAAAGCCGCGTTACCGGGGGTGCGGCCTAGTTGACTGAGCTGTCGGTGCAATACTTCTACTTCGTTCTTCTCGTTGAGCTCTGTTGATGTACCGTGGAGGGACACTACGCCAATATCATCGGCTGTCAAGTTCCAGACAGCTAGGGCACCACGCAGAGGTGAGATGCGCGTGTCATGCGTCCAGAAGGCATTGCCGAATCTGCGCCGCGCCTCTTTCTCCTCTCGCTGTGCAGCTAGCTTGACTTCATCAAGGAGGTTACTTGATTCTGTCAAGGGGCCGAAGAGTTCTTGTCGTTCCCGTATTGACTTTAGAGAGTGTTCAAGCAGCCGTCGCCTGTACCCGATATCTAGGAGTGGCGAGGCGCCGAGAGCAGAGCTTTCGCGAACGTTGACCATGATGCCCTTCCCAGGGGCTGGGACCGATCGGCCGGTGCCATCGCTCGCAGTCTGCACATGCGCGACAATGGATCGGATGGGTAAACCCAACTCCAAGGCAACCTTCGCACTAGTAAGCAGCTGCATGCCGCAACCCTCCGACTCAACGAACCCCTTTCTAGACGAAGCACATGGGCGCGACGTCTCATGGGGCGCTCTACCGCGCTCGAGGTCAGCCATGCTATTGTTCGTCGCTTTCATATTGGCGAACTCCGCCGACGTATCCTGGGTCATATCATCGAGCCCTCCAACCAAACAGATCTTCGCGCCACCACTAGTGATGAGATCATAGCCTTGATTGAGGGACTCTAGTGCCGTAGCACAAGCACCAACGGGAGTTCTCGTCGGGCCGGCTGAGGACATGAGAAGCATATTCAACCACGCCCCTGTCGTGTTGATGAACACCTCGGCCAAGATATCGCTTTGGACCGGTCGATCGAGGTACCTTTGGCGGTAGAGTTTCTGCAGAGACTGGCCGCCGCCCATACCCGATCCCACGCAATTGGCGAGTTCCGAGACGTGGATAGTCTTGTACAACTCGTAGACATCGGTAATACCCGCGGACAGAAACGTCTCGGCGGCGCACACCAAAGCCATTTGCGTGCATCTATCCACGCTCTCGCAGAGGTCTTGCGGGAGCCCGTAGACTGTTGGGTCCCAGCCGGTCGGAAGCTGGCCTCCGACAATCCTATCGAAGACCCGCGCTTTAGGGATCATTAGCGTCGCGCCCTTTTTGAGCCGTACTGAAAATTGATCGCTTCGTGAGATCTGCTTGATTTCGACTTTGTCTCCTTGTTCTCGCACGAACTCCATGGCAGTATCGAATGATGCCGTGAAGGGCTCTAGGTCGTGTTGGACAATGACCTCCTGGAGGAACTGCTTACTATCTCGATTGGGATGGTCCAAGGGGTTTGGTTCAATAAGCCTTAGGCCCGTATGTTCCAAGATCTGTTTCTCGTACTTCGCCTTTACCTCGTGGTCATGGACTGGAGCGCCGGTAGCCGTATCGATCCATGCAGCCGCGGCTCCGTCGGCTGACGGGGTTGGTTTCGGGTTGTGCTTGATGAGCCCGGTCATCCAAGCTAGCTCGATGCACCCCTGGATGGAAAGTTCCCCTTTGAGTTCCATCTCCCATCTTGTCCGGGAATTGCCCCAAGGTCCAATTTCAGCGAAGCCGACTACGACTACTACTGATTCTAGGTCGACCATGCCGTCTAATTTGGAGTTCAAGGGTTTTAACTTGGTAGTGTAGTCCGGTAGTGTGGGAAAGCCGAGTTCAAGATCGACTAAAAGTGGTTGAGGTAGCGCAGAGTTCGACTGCGACGCCGCGACAGGCTTGCCTTGAGTTGCGCTATCATCAAGAGCTTCTTCATCAGCAAGGGCACGCCTGATTTCTTCATCTTGGCGCATGCAATGCCTTATCCCAGCGATGAATGCTGCTAGCTCGGGATCACTACCCATACCTCCGCTCAGGTCTGCCAAGAGGCATTCGGTCTGGCAAATCGACACAATGCGATCAGACATGAGCCCTATTATAAGCCTACCCATCTCTTCCGTCGAAAACGTGGTTACACCGCGCTTGGCTATCTCTTCCGCAATTGCGTCATTGGCGGCCATCAGGCCTGTGCCTCGAGTCCAGCCGATGATAACGCCACAAAGACAGAGGTAGTCGCTCCAACTTTCCGAAGACCACTTGTTTAGCAACGCCATAAGACCTATCTTGGATTCCGAATACAGGCCGTCATTGCCAAAGGTTCCATGATTCGGAGAAAGGGGTAACAGGACCTGCGCCGGTCTCGTTCGAGAGCCCCGCAACTCCTTAGCAACTTTGACAGCGCCCATGATTCTCAGAACATTAGTCAGCATGGCGCGATGCGCAAGCTCAGACTTAGAATCGATATTGTCAATTTCGCGACCTTTCTCTGCCAAGGCCGCGAACGGGATAATGAAGTCGAGATCCCAACCGAGGCCGTTGACAGGGTCGTAGATGTGAGCGATTAGATTCTCTATATCCTGCTTGCTTCCTTGGTTACACGGGAGGACGACAAGCTTGGACCCGTTGGCACCGTGGCGCGCGAAGATCTTCTGGTAGATGGGACCGGCTTCGGGCATGGCCCTGCTAGTTGTTACTAGGACTCTGGCTCCTCCTTGAATGAGCGATTGAAGGAGGACGATGCCAATTGAGTTGGGTCCCGCGCCAGTTAGTAGAACATCTTTTCCGGCGAATGCGTTGGATGTGGTTGGGCCATCGTGGCTCATGAGAGCGGTTAATTGACGGTTAGGGGTCCACGAAGCGCCTTGTCTCCTAAGTATATGAGGAGATTTGATAA
Organism: Hypoxylon sp. PDH2405; assembly: GCA_023628415.1. NCBI lineage: Eukaryota > Fungi > Ascomycota > Sordariomycetes > Xylariales > Hypoxylaceae > Hypoxylon > Hypoxylon sp. PDH2405. Next base: position 180,818 of record JAMAKT010000021.1, read on the forward strand.
AATCTGCTTCTAGATGTCGAGTGTTCGGAGTTGAAAGGGTAAAGTCCATGGGCGAGCTTTCGTTAGGCTTTTGGGATTTGCCGACAATGAGCTGGGTCGCCTCAGGTCTTAGACTAACAAGCATTCTCTTGATTCTGTCAATCCCATCATCTTCCGATGAGGAAACCTTGTTGAGCAAGTATTGTCTAGCTCTTTCAAGTCTGCTGCTAGCCCTATTTCTAAGGCTAGCTATGGCTAAGTTAAGATCGCGCTGGTCCGCATTCTTTTCCTTGAGCTTGTAGTACTCGTCGAGCAAGTCGACATGACTCCAATTCCAAACGGAGTCGTAAGACCGCTGGTGATCGGCCTTGAATATTGGTTTGATGCCATTGCAGAAGTCTTCGCCTAATTCTTTCTCATATACGTCAATTTTGTCTTGAATTTCTGAAGAATTATCACCAGTTGCTAAAGAAGACGTAGATTCTTCATCAGAAAGAAGGGCGGCAATTTTTCTCCTCAATTGAGAATGTTCCTCACGAAGCTGTTGTACCACCTTGGAATCAAGCATAGCCTGATGCGGGGTCGCTGCAGCTGTGCTCCTTTGCCTGGATAACCCTGCACTGTCCAAGTACCCCTGAGCAATAGTGTCAAAGAACGCTTCGGCATCTCCATTATTCTTTAACCTAGCTGCTGTCTGTTGGCCAAGGGCAATTAGAAGAACTGCATCTTGTCTCCCAGAAGCGAGATCCCATTTGTCGTTCAGGTAGGTTCTAGCAGCAATCAAGTCGAAGGAACCTGGCATCTTCGACCCGATCATCTTCTCGACTCGAGTTCGCAAACACTTCTTCATTTTTCCATCGTATGAACTTTGGATGGTCGCGGCCAGCTCTTTAAGGGGTATATTCTCAACATCATCTGCTAATGGCCCAAATTCTTCGAGCATATCTCCTATTATCTCATTCTGCACGATAGATCTTCCACCCGAAACAGCTTTTATGCTGTCGTCGAGCTTGATGTCTGAAGCCGGCTTCTTCAGGCTGCTGGAGACAAGCGCCTTGACAGACTCCAATGCTGTGATCGGCACATCGGAGACCGGAGCATCGGCCTTTGCCAGCGGTACTGTGCTGGCGATAGGCGCTACAGGTGCAGATTTACTTGTCTCAACCACTGGCTCCGAATTGCTCTCTGTCTTCTGTTTCTCTGTCGGCTCAGGTTCAGGTGGCGGGGGTACATCGTAACGAAGATCATCATAGTTGGCGCTAGTGGAGAGAAGAGAGCGTTTGATGCCATTGACTGCGTCCGATTCGAGGTTGAATTGGCCTAATGTCTTCTTCGCCATATTCAAGAGGGTAGGCGATGGGCCAAACTCGACCAACTTCTCAACTTTTACTTGGTCGAAGAGTATACTTTGAGTTTGTGACCATCGGACTGGCATGGCGAATTGGTACCTATCGTCGCCCGTGTTAGACATCATCCACTGTCCACTAAGCTCGGCCCAGAGAACAACTTACGCCAACAACTCCGTAAGGAGCACATGAGCAAGCTCTTGCTCATGTTGTTGAATCCCCATCTTGACGATATCACGATTGCGTTTATCGTCGAAATTGCTCTGAGATTCCTAACATGCGTGGAGGTCCCCGCGCAAAAGACGGCAGTATAAGGCCGTTTTCTATCCGCCGTTAACAATGCGGCAGAAAAATTAAATAAACTTGGCTTCCTGATAGCAGAAATCTCACACTAGTCTTGCCTTAGCAGATAGTTATCTTACTATTCAATGCGCTTAACTTGACTTCGAGATTCCTCTATGTCTGGTGTCCTGGCATCCCCAATTCCCTGAATCCCCGAATCCTGCAATCCCTTATTCCGGTAACACAGCGACGGCAAACACTCTATAGGCACTAAAATCTCGGTGCTTTAGTACCGCTATCGTCCTGTAATCCCGCATTCCAGTTCGCCCGGCCATTGGGCCATTTTTGGCTGTTCTTGGCAGAGTCGGGAGAAGCTCATAACCATTTCTAAGATCACACATCCTTTTTGGAATTGAGAGCATACGCTAGGTATTATTCTAAAAAGGACTTGGTAATCCACATCTTTTCTAAACTAATAGCGATTGCGCGCAATTAGCGGTGGTGTTTCCAAGTCAACAAGGCAACAGGCGATACAACTCGAAACCGCAGCCATGATAGACTTAGATGGATCGGACTCGGGTCCGGATATTTTGACACCGGAATCTGAGACTGGATCTCAAGCTCAACCGCTGAGTCTCATTAATAAAGCCCTTGAACATACCTTTATAATACCGACTTTCCTATACGCCAACGCGATTCAATTACGGGACAGATTCCTAAAAGCTCTTGTCAACCAAAAAGGACAAGGCAATAACGATGAGAACCCGTCATCTCTCATCGAGCTTGTCTCACAATTCCTCAGCTTCATTGCCAGTGAAATTGAGAAGGACATTGATCCTAGCTTCGACAGGGAGGTTCTGAATTTTGTGCTTCAGTCATTTGAGCGGGAAATATTGCACAATGAAGAAGTGCATGCATTTGTTGCGATAATCCCAGATGATATCGACAAGATTATGGTAATAAGGTCATATTATCTTGCCGTGGGAGCAGTAAGGCGAACTGCAGGCGTGCCGGACTCGGCCCTCATGCGGGCAGCTTTGAAAGGCACTGCCCGCGTGTACGCAGTATTTGGCGGCCAAGGGAACACGAAAACCTATCTAGACGAATTACGTGATGTTTACGAGACATATCCATCGCTCACAAGAAGGTTCCTTTTTCCTGCAGCTCGTTATCTTGAACGCCTCTCGCGCGATGCTAGAGCTTCCCAGGCATTCGCCCATGGCCTGGATATCGTACGCTGGCTAGAGCAGCCCGACTCACAACCAGACCTTGACTACCTCGTTTCGGCACCAGTAAGCTTCCCTCTTATCGGATTATTACAGATCCTCCACTACATAGTTACGACCTCCGCCCTTGGAACCCATCCCGGTGGTATGAGGAATCGTCTGTCGGGCGCAACAGGCCACTCTCAGGGCATCATCCTCGCCGCGATAATCTCCGCGTCAAGTGATTGGCAGAGTTTTGAGGCGCAAGGCAAAAAGGCTCTTGCTATACTCTTCTGGATTGGTGTCCGCAGCCAAGAGGCCTACCCTCTCCCGTCTATTGCGCCGAGCGCCCTGCAGGACTCGATTGCAAATGGAGAGGGCGAACCTACCGCAGCACTCTCAATAAGGGGAATTGGTCACAATTCCCTCGAAAGCCATATCGCAAAGGTGAATAAAGCGGTTCCAGAAGACCGACAGATTGTTGTCGCGCTAGTGAATGGCGCAAAGAACTTCGTTGTTGCTGGTCCACCGATGGCCTTATACGGGCTCAACGTGCAGCTTCGCAAGGTGAAAGCAGCTGAGAACGCGGATGAGTCTCGCATACCTTTCAGCCAGAGGAAGCTGCATATCACAAATAAATTTCTTCCGATAACGGCACCCTTTCACAGCCCCTATCTACGGTCGGCTGTCGAAATTCTCCAGGAAGATCTGAAGGAGACGAAGATATCTCCTAGTGAGCTTGCAATCCCAGTGTACTCCACATTTAGTGGGAAAGACATCAGGAATGAATTGCAGGAAAAAGATGACATTGTGCCCTCTCTCGTTCGGATGATTTGCCAAGACCCGGTTCATTGGGACAAGGCCATTGCAATGGCCGATGCAACCCATATCCTGGACTTCGGTCCTGGGCGTACGGCCGGGGTTGCTGGCCTCACAAGTCGCATAAAAGATGGTACCAGAGCCCGCGTTATCCTTGCGACCAACATCACAAATCCGACGCATCCCGAAATTGGATGTAAGCATGAGATCTTTGCCCGGAAAACATCAAATCTCGCGTATGGCACAAACTGGGCTAAGGAATACGGGCCTAGACTCATAAAGACATCTTCTGGCCAGACTTTCGTTAATACCAAGATGAGCAGGCTTCTCGGTCTTCCGCCAGTCATGGTTGCTGGGATGACCCCGACTACCGTACACTGGGACTTCGTAGTCGCTGCGACGAAAGCGGGCTATGAAGTTGAGCTAGCGTGCGGCGGCTATTACGATGCGAATAGTCTGACCGATGCGATCACAAAGATTTCAAAGGAGATCCCTCCTGGTCGCGGGATTGTACTCAATGTCATCTATGCCAGCCCTAAAGCCATTGCCTGGCAAATACCACTTGTACGGGACCTATGCGCCAAGGGGTTACCAATCAAGGGGCTAACTATTGGCGCTGGTGTGCCTTCTCTAGAGATCGCGAATGAGTATATTCGCACGCTTGGGATCAGACAAATTGGATTCAAACCTGGGTCAATCCATGCCATTCAGCAAGTAATCAAGATCGCCCAGGCTAACCCAGGCTTTCCGATTATAATGCAGTGGACAGGTGGTCGTGGCGGCGGGCACCATTCATGCGAAGACTTCCACGAGCCAATTCTGGAAACGTACAGCAAAATACGGCGCTGCCCTAATATTATGCTCGTGGCCGGCTCTGGTTTTGGTGGGGCAGATGATACCTACCCCTATTTGACTGGCGACTGGGCTGTAAAATTTGGCAGCCCGCCTATGCCTTTTGACGGTGTTCTCTTTGGAAGCCGATGCATGGTTGCGAAACAAGCACACACGTCGACAGGCGCAAAGCAGGCGATTGTTGATGCTCCTGGTCTTGACGACCAACAATGGGAGAAGACGTACCAGAAGCCTGCCGGCGGAGGTGGTATCATCACTGTCAAATCCGAGATGGGAGAACCGATTCACAAACTCGCCACTCGCGGCGTCGTGTTCTGGGCCGAAATGGACCAGAAGATCTTCAGCCTACCTAAAGAGAAGCGTCTCTCGGAACTAAAGAAGAAAGGTACCCGCGAGTACATCATCAGACGATTGAACGCCGATTTCCAGAAGCCATGGTTTGGCCGCACTACGTCCAGCAAAGCCGTCGACCTTGAGGATATGACATACTCTGAGGTTATCTCGAGGATGGTCGAGCTTATGTTCATTAAGCACCAGAAGAGATGGATCGACGAGTCTCTTGCTAAACTAACTGGCGACTTCATACGCTATGTTGAGCAACGTCTTGGCGCGCATGTGAGCGCAGGCAATAGCTCACTTGTAGAGAATTACAGCGAGCTAGACGACCCAATACTCGCAATCAATAACTTCTTTGCGAAATTTCCCCTGTCGACCACGCAGCTTATGAACAGTCAAGACTGCTTGCACTTCCTTAATCTTTGCAAGCGTCCTGGTCAAAAGCCTGTGCCATTCGTCCCACGTCTAGATGAAGACTTCGAGGTGTGGTTTAAAAAGGACTCGTTATGGCAATCTGAGGATCTTGACGCAGTCGTCGATGAAGACGTTGGTAGAGTCTGTGTCCTCCATGGACCTGTGGCTGTCAAGTATTCGATCACCACTGAGGAATCCATCAAGGATATTCTCGACAGTGTCCACGAAGGCCACATCAAAAAGCTCATGACTGATCTTTACGATAACAATGAGGAAAAGGTACCAACAATTGAATACTTCGGTGAAAAGATTGTGGGTAGTGCTCTAGACGCTCGCCAGACTCTCGAAGGCGTCGCGATCTCTGAAACTGGTAAAGAGGCGAGATTATTTATCCCGGGATCAACTCTTCCAAACCTAGAAGAATGGATGCAACTCCTTGCAGGTCGTCGAGCTACGTGGCGTCGCGCCTTATTCACTACAGATGTCATCGTTCAGGGTCATCGGTTCGAGGCAAACCCACTACGGCGTCTTCTCTCTCCTTCACGCGGATTACTCGTGCACATAGCATATCCAGAGAGCCCTGACAAGACTATCATCGTGGTTGAAGAGAACATCGGCGGCAAACAGCTACCAACAATGAAAATTGGCCCACCCTCCAACAACATCATCCCCTTGCATCTCATCGAGCACCGCACTGCCACAGGTAGGCCACTTACGCTTCCGCTGCTATTTACATATCATCCGGAGGCTGGCTACGCGCCAATACGCGAGGATATGACTTCACGAGACGAACGCATCAAGGACTTCTACTACAAGCTTTGGTTCGGTTACGACAGGCCTACCGCTCCCTTGGATGCAGCAATGCCTCATATTAAGCGCTGGGACGGCGGCAGTACTATTATCACCAGCGCCGCAATACGTCAGTTCGCACGCGCGGTTGGTAACACCGCCGAGGCCTATATCGAGCGTCCTGGTCGAGACCATCTTGCCCCCATGGATTTCGCGATCCTCGTTGGCTGGAAGGCTCTCATGGAACCCCTATTTGACGCCGTAGACGGCGACCTGCTGAAGCTCGTTCACCTCTCGAACCGTTTCCGCATGATCCCCGGTGCGGCCCCATTCAAGAAAGGTGATGCGCTGAGCGCAACATCCGAGATCACCGCAATTGTGAACCAGGACTCTGGGCAAATGGTCGAAGTCTGCGGCACCATCACGCGCGACAACGGCAAGCCCGTGATGCAAGTCACGTCGCAGTTCTTCTACCGCGGCGTCTTCGCGGACTTCAAGAAGACGTTCCAGCGGAAGGCCGAGACGCCAGTCAGGGTGCATCTGAGGAGCGCCAAGGACGTCGCCGTGCTGAGAGCCAAGAAATGGTTTAAGCTCGAGGGCGCGGAAGACCTGCTATTAGGTCACAGTGTCGTATTCAAACTACACTCCTCCACCCGATTTAGCGACAAGGTCGTATTCGCCTCCGTCGAAACACTCGGCACGGTCGAGGTCGAAATCCCGACCACCAAGGAGGCCATCCGGATCGGCTCCGTCAACTACGCCTCCGACGGACCGTCGCGCGGTAACCCGGTCCTTGAGTACCTCGCTCGGAATGGCTCTAAATTGGACCAGCCCATGTATTTCAAGCACCCGATCCCCATACAGAATAATCATGGCAAGACCCCTCTGGAGATTGAGGCGCCTGTCTCTAATGAGAATTACGCCCGTGTGTCAGGGGATTTTAACCCTGTCCACGTTTCGCGCGTTTTCTCTCAATACGTCAATTTGCCTGGCACTATAACCCACGGCATGTATACCAGCGGTGCGGTTAGGAGCCTTGTTGAGACCTGGACGACGGAGAACCACGCCCATAGAATGCGTGACTACAGCGTTAAGTTCACAGGAATGGTGTTACCTGGCGATCGGCTGGAGGTTCAGCTACAGCATATTGGCATGGTGTCGGGCAGCATGATCATTCAAATTGAGGTAGTCAAGAGTGATGAGACACGGGAAAAGGTGTTGGTCGGTGAAGCCATCATTGAGCAGCCAACTTCCGCGTACGTGTTCACGGGCCAAGGCTCTCAGGAGAAAGGCATGGGCATGGAGCTGTACGAGAAGAGCGCGATCGCAAAGGACGTTTGGGAGCGTGCTGATAAGCATTTCCTGAATACATTCGGTACGTTCTACATCCTAGTTTTGAGGCACTTGTCGATCATTCACGCTTACTTGAATAACCAGGATTCTCTATCCTCGAGATCGTCCGTAATGATCCGAAGGAGCTTACTGTTTACTTCGGCGGCGCTCGTGGCAAGGTCATAAGACAGAACTACATGACCATGACTTGCCAGAGTCTTGAGCTAGCTGCAGACGGTAGCCCCAAGCAGGAAAAAGTTTTCAAGACTATCACGGAGCACACTACGTCCTACACGTTCCGCTCTCCGACTGGTCTACTCTCAGCCACGCAGTTCACGCAACCGGCGCTCACGCTGATGCAAATGGCTGCGTTTGAGGATCTACGGTCGCAGGGGGTCATCCGGGGAGACAGCGTCTTCGCTGGGCACTCCCTTGGCGAGTACAGTGCGCTCGCGTCTATTGCCAAGGTCATGCCGGTCGAGACGCTAGTATCGGTCGTGTTCTACCGCGGCTTATGTATGCAGGTAGCTGTGGAACGAGACGAAGCCGGCCGCTCTAACTACTCCATGTCGGCCGTCGATCCCTCGCGGATAAGCAAGCAGTTCAGCGAGCAAGCACTCAAGCACGTAGTCAAGATGATCTCCGATGTCAGCGGCTCGTTCCTCGAGATCGTCAATTACAACGTCCGCAACATGCAGTACGTCTGTGCGGGCGACTTACGTGGTCTGGACGTCTTGGGAGGCGTCTTGGACGGCATCAAAGCCCGCAATCTGGATGTTCGGCACCTCGAAGTAGAAGAGAATCACAATCTACTAGTGAGCGTGATCGAGGAGGCGGATAGACACTCGCGAGCCAAGTCCGCACCTCTCGAACTATCGCGTGGTAAGGCTACAGTGCCGCTCCGGGGCATTGATGTCCCGTTTCACAGCTCGTATCTACGGGCTGGAGTGCAGTCGTTCCGCTCGTTCCTGCTCAAGAACCTCGAGGAGAAGAGCATTGACGCGGAACAGCTCGTCGGGAAATACATTCCCAACCTCACGGCTAGACCTTTCCAGCTGACGAGGGATTATTTCGAGTACGTACACGAGATGACACAATCCCCTCGCATCGGTAGGGTTCTAGAAGGCTGGAACGAGTACGTGTGATGTCGCAATAGGTGTCAAAGATGGTATATACTTCGGAGGCGCGGCGTTTTAAGGTGTATGTGGTTTGTAATCTTATAGGTTGCATTTTGATTGGGGGCCATATTATTAGTAGGGAGATTATTATCTAATTCGACATATTCCATGTTACTGTTGCTGATATAATTAGATATGTCCCACTCGTACCCTAATCCTCGGTTTCTCGCTTTCTCGGAGCCCCTAAGCGAAACTTACGATCGAAGCCTCCCAGATGTGTGTTCATTGTTACCCTTATATGTACGCATAAAATTACGTCTGCACGTCCTGCCGCGTGACTTGGGGCCGTGGATAGCCTTGGAGCCCGTTGGGATGCCATGGCCGTGATGTAAGTGCATGGCTGCAGGATGGCCGTGGGTAGGTCACGAAATATGGTCTTGGAAGGCTTGGCTCTGAGACCTTTTGGGACCAATATTTGAGATCGAGGTTGAGCCGGAGAATAAATCGAACAAAAGTACCCCACGACTTATCAATTGGGCCCTGGCATGGTTTTCCCAATGTCTGTACAACCAAACCGTGGGAAGCCCTAAGCTGGATTATAGTGACGAAAAGAAGCTACAATAATATGCCGGGAATGTAAGGGTAAATCTGTACACCAGATATCGATTAGGGAAAGAAATTTTCTAAAAATAGATAGAGCCCAAGATCGATTTAATTATTATTTACATGTATAGGCTGATTAATTTGATAAGCTAGAACTTCCATCCACGTTTTCCCTATATATTGTGGCGTTTTTAGCCCGATGTATATACCGTATATAAGCCGTCGTCTCTGATGCGCCAACGGACCAGATTACCGTTTGCGGAAGAAATGGGTTCATATTTCTAAGCTTATGTCAACCTCGCAGCATGCAAATCGAAATTATCGTGTTTAGAATTTGTACGGACCGACCCGTTACAGTTCCAACGGTCTTGGGTGGCTTTGCTGGCCAGCCCAATCCACGACAGACACAAGGATCCATGGACACGATTTTAACCGACGGGCCTGCAGCGAAGTCACGTTACCAGCAACCACCAACAACAAAAGCGTAGTACCGCAGCTAGACCGAGAACTCTCAGCCGTCTAGAAGGGAGCGTGGTACGGGGATAATAGATGCGAGATACCCATCCTTTGTGGAGCGGCGTGGGCCTAGATTTAATGCAGGAAGCGGGTGTAAGTCAAGTCCCAGAGGCTGACATACAGAGAGGCTGCTTGGGGTCCCCCAGACCCACCGTTGCTCTAGGAGGGCTTCCTTATCTCATCAGTACATTTGCAATCATGGGGCGGTCTTGAGCTGTGAAAAAAGGACCGAACTGGCATGCCAATTGTTGTATGCGTTCTAGACCAGCTTTCGACTTATCAAATTGCTGCAAAAGCCTCGTGGCTCGGGTATCTGCTGTACTATTCCCCAGGGGCCACAAAGGTTCATTGAAACGTAGGTCAGACCAGAAGACGTTCGATTCTGACCTGTTCCCGTTTTGTCGTCTCGGCAGGTAGTCAGCGTTCCGTTGATTGGGAACTGAGAGCGCGCGCTTGAACTCCCATGGGCTAGGCGTATTAGCAGACTCCCGTTATAAGATCCATTATATTCGGCTACAAGTGGGTTCCAGCCGAACAGACGGTTAAGGGTGTTTAATATCTCAGAAGTATTTAATATCCGGCCTGGCGGGTAAGACATCTAGCAACGATCACTCATGGCAGATAAGCTGCTCTCACTACCTATCGGCAGCCAATCACTAGATACAATATCTGTGTCGTAGATCTTCTACTACATCTTCTAGCTACGGGCACCTCATACCCTCCCGAAGTGACAATTCCTCTTCAAAGACGTCAAGATGATACGACAGAAGCATTCGCATAGCCCAAAGCATAGAAAAACTCATAGCCACGCCGAACCAGTGGATTATCATGGTTCAACATCTGCAACAGCGGCGGATTTTGCGGGATTTGTAGATCCCATCCTAGATGGTTCGGCGATTTTCGACGAATTGTCTCAGAAAAGGCAAGCTGACGCTACAGGCTACAACTAAGGCTATCTCGCTAACCTAAATATAACAGTCTCTTTTGGGTCGACGATACTGATACTACCCGGAATCGTATCAATGGAGACGAAGCACCGATGGCATCAATACAACACATATCAGGAAATTTGGCGTCAATCGATCCATATCCTAATGCCTTAGACAAGTTGAGTACCGGGGTGCCGGATTTTCTAGGGAATCCCAGCAGCGAGGATCGGTCTATGGATAGGAGTGGAAAACATCGCTGTTGGGACCACGGATGCAACGGACGTGAGTTCTCATCCAAGAGCAACTTCGTGAGACATGTCAAGGAGAGATCGGGCGCCAGTACCAAGGGCGTATGCCCCCTATGCGGGGCGATTTTCACCCGTAATTCTGCAAGAGATACACACCTTGCCAAGCAGAGCTGCAATAGGATCCGTCGATACTCTAACGGTCGACCGCGCCCCAGTCGGCTGGCCGTCTTGGGAAACCCCCGCCTAGCAGCTGCAGCTGTGGCTGCCACCCAAGATATCCAGTGGCAGACGGTGGACTGGGGCGCGGGATCAATGGACGATTCATGTGTGGGCGGACTACCTCCTCCGAGTTGATAGGCTATTTTTAACACTTAAGGCACTAAATTCACAGGTACTGACTGCAAATGATATTTAGAAGGGAGCTTCCAAGCACGAACGATTTCTAATCTGGCTAGGAAAGTGTGGAAAGTGATTATACCCCTTGTCGTTTAAGATATGCTGGTCATGAACTTCAGGATGGAATACACGCGTGGAAGAGATTGACAGCGGCGCTACGTCTTCGGTTACGGTAGCAGGCGCAGATCAGCGATCACATCAAGATAATCAGAATAATTCCATCGATCATTGTAACCACACGCGTATGCGTTGTGGTAGAGATCGGTGCCCAATCCTTCAGAGAAGAAGTATTTACTGGGTGGGTGGTTCAATACTACGTCAGGGATGCAGGACCATGTATACAGCCCAGAAAAAAAACCCTTTCGAGGCGTTCTTTTATGAATGCTTTATTAAAAAAGGGGTAAGAAAACAAGTTTACGTACCGAAGTGCGAATCATAGAGCAGAACGATGTGGCCCCTGCTCCTATCGCCGATATTATTTCTGAACCAATCAAATTACCTAGGTAGCCCGGATTACGGTGATCCGTATACCCGGAACCGTAAAACTAGAGACGCGTTAAGGAGGAGTTATGTGACATGTAGGGACGCGCCCTAACTGTGGGATCCCAACTGCAGAAGTAAGATTCCTACCGCCCGGTAAGAAAAAGCTCCGTCGCCATGTCATCACCAGCCATCACCAGCCATCCGTATGGTAAACTCGATTATGGGAAGTAACGAGCCGGAGCGCTCCGGAGGTACGTGGGGCGGCACACTAGTAGAAACACTGCCCACTTACCCCTTTAGGAAATTATGTGTATTTTATATAGCTTCAAACGAGTCCATCCGTGGCTCTCCAAACTGCATTTTACGCTGTGTAACAAGGAAATAACTCGAAATTTAAGCAGCTGCAACGTCATTTGTCCGCCGTCAGATTTGTCGTATCTGAGAAGTGACGTACACATTTCTTAAGTAATATATTTGAAGGGCAAATGCCATTTAAGCTTTTCCCACCTACTTCCATGCAGCCAAGCCTTCATCACTCCGCAAAAGTAAATACAGAGACACCCACACAACACACCCAACTTTGATGAGCATTTGCGAATGCCTCGGGCATAGGAGATACCACTGATTGGAATGGACAAGAGGACGCCGAACTAACCTTCGGAAGCCTTCGGGATTGCCTCAATCAACCCGTCCGACGCATATACGGGGTGATGAATTATACGCAATTCCAGCTAGCCCTTTCTTTTAATCGGCGACAAGTCCAGCCCCAAGGTTCGTATGTTACTTGCGAACGAATTCCCGTCTCTAACCAATAGATACCTTGACGCCAAGAAAATCGGCAACGATTTCCAAATTCAGCTGCCTTCTCCAGGTAGTCATAATCTCGTCGCAAGAAAAGGCTTGTTGGCGCTGCGCTTACTATTTGTTGGCATGCATGGAAACTGAATCATAGTCCGGGGCGCGGAGGGCAGCAATCCGGAATCACGCGCCTAGCTCCCTGGGGCCTTCCACTTATGTATGAAACAACAACTGCCGAGACAACTCTGCGAAGCTACATGAGCACCCGTAAAAACGTCCTCTCGGAAAGTTTCAAAAGGGCCCCAGGTTGGAGCGCTGTTGACCCAGCAATCACGTAATCTGAAGAGCCGGCACGGCCCGAGCCTACTACTTATGTAAGGTGGTACACTACAATACCATACTTGCTACTCCATCGAATTTCGAGGCTATTTCGAAGGTCCGAGGTAATGAAGCAAAGATGGGAATTGCTGTGTTACCTAGAGATCCCGTCTCCCGTTGACCGGTTCTTCCGGGGGGACGAAGAGAAAACGTACGAGAGAATTGAGGGCTAGAATTCGAAGTTGCAGGTCAGCATGACTTGCATCGTTGGCCCCCATCCCCCTTCCACGGGCTGCGGACCGCGTTAGTCGCTCACGAACGAATACGTGCCCTATCGGTGCGCTGCGGTATTACCTAGTGACTTAGCCAAGACTGTATGACATCCATCTGCAGGAAGAAGAAGTGTGTCTGGGTCGTAACGTGGTGTGCGGATAGTGGGTTGCAAGGCACAGCGCTCAATAAAATCTTTACGGATGATGTGATGAGGCCGAAGGCATGCCTGATAGCCGGAGATGTGAGAATTGAGCACAAGAACCATGCCGGCGCTCTCGGTCAATTGCGCCTGCGCCCCGTGAGCATACACATTATTAGATTGCCGGGAAAAGAAAATAGAGAGAACAATATCGTCGTGGGGGGGAACATATACCAAGCCGTGCTGCTCCCGCCTTATTGTCTCTCCCGTAGCTGAGTCTACTTGATAAAGATTGTCGATCGTGTCGATCACGTCGACGGCAGGCAAAGACAAGACCGGTGATGATCGACATTACGGCCCCGTCGCACACCGCGCCGCTTAATATAATCTTCCGCTGGTAATCGCTTCCTAATCGCAACTCCACCAGAAAACCGGTTTTGAAGCAGGAATTTCGCTCGCTAATTTATTCCTGAGGACTCCTAGATTTCTGCCTAAAGGTCCCTTATCATCGCTTCGAGCTCTTTTCTTCCTTACAACCGCTCACATTTTTTATCTCTCAGTATATTACTCGTATTTGGAATTTGTATTAACTATTCTGCTCCTAATTCTTTTAAATATGGTCGAGGAACACAAGCACGCCTGAATCTAGAAGTGATAGACAATCACCATCTTCGAAAAAAGCAAGCACCACACCCACGTTTCGATCGACACTGTACTCCTTTTCGCCGAGACACGTTGCGTCAAAAGCCAATCAACCAAATAGCGATCAATCAAATCAATCAAAGATAACCCAGCAGCGAACCTCAATGGACCGTCGCGTCGGAGCATCGTCCGGGCTAGCATCGTCCCAGAAAGCGCCGTGCGGGCACACCTTAGTTACGTCCGAGTCGAACGAGGAGAAGACGAGCGCCTCGTCCAGGTCCAGCTTGCTGACGTAGTGGTACTTGTAACTGTTTCGAAAAAATGACGTTTTTAGTCCCATTTTTCTTACACGTGCGCGACAAAAGACGGTGGCTTTTTTAAAAAAATTATCATGATTATTATGGTTATTATACGTACCCTGGGTCATATTTAACGACGCTGTCGTGCTTCTTCTCGCCGCGGATGGCTATCCTCGGGTCGTTGGTGGGATACACGCGGGCCAGGTGGGTGTCGTACCCCCAGCCGTCCACGCCGCTGTGGTTGATGAAGCAGAGGGGCCACTTCTGGATCGGCTGGTCGATCGTGCGCCAGATATTGACCTGGGCGTAGCGCTTGCCCTGCCTGATCAGCTCGTCCGCGAGGTCGCCGAGGATCTCGCGCACGCCGTCCTCGCCGGTAATCGCGTCGCGGTCGACGTGTGCGACGGGAAGAGCGGCGTGCGACAGCTTGTTGGCGGCGAATTCGCCGGCTTTCATGCTGTTCTGCCGGATCCGGAATACGTAGGGGACTACGATGTCAGAGCCGGTGACCTGCTTCACTAGCTCTGCGACTTCTTTGAAGTAGACATCCTCAATGTACTTCTTTCCTGCGAGCGGAAGGGGTTTTCTTAGCGACACCGACTCCAATGGCTTCATTTCGGGGGAAATAGGCAAGTGCATACCTTCAGGTTCGTTCCCAGCCAAGAACTGCTCAGGAGTCAAGGAGGACTTGTGCTTGACAATGCCATATCCATTGTTCTCGTAGCTTGGCTGGGGGTTCAGTGTTCTAATGTCTTCAACTTCGATCTTAACCTCTAGAGGGTTGTGCACATTGGTCTGGCCGCTCGCCCAGTCAATGAATCCATCCTCCCTACCGTCTTTGGTCCCATTCCACATGCCCATAAGGCCAGTGGTAGAAGCAACGGCAGCAGCAGCCATTTTGATGTTTTAGGGGTTTAAAATGAGAAAGTGGTCTTGATACTACTGGTAAGGAGGATAGAGCACGAGCGCAATGCCAAACAAGGAGAGCTAGCAACTGTCTTAGAGCTAGAATGGATTATATATATCCTCTCTAAAGCCACTATCTAAACATATTGAATACTAACAATTCTTCGATTGCGCTTTGCGCCGTGAATATCAGGCCACTGACAGTGAGTATTGGATTTGTGGATTTCAGGATCTGGGGATCTGGGGAACAGGGGATTGAGGGAATGCGGGATTCAGGGATCCCCAACAGCCAGCCTTAGAGAATGTTGTACAGCCGCTTTGCACACGGTAAAAAGTAGAAAGAAAACGAATTCGCATCTTCTCAAATAGTTTACGAAGTTAACATTTGAATGAACTCTGTTCTAATATTTTATCGTACGTTGAAGTGATCGCATTCACCCTCTTCTTATCCCGTCCTTGGGAAATCGGCCCATTCAGGAATCTCAACTTCGGAGCCCAGCGAACAATGGAGAAGCACCATTTACAAGTTACAGACTCCCGCACGGGAAAATTATACACGATTCCGATCGAAGGGGATTATGTCCGTGCTGCAGATATTGCCCGCATTGGCGCCCCTGAGAAAGGGGCAGACTTAGAGGCGCTCAGAGCCTCTCGGCCACTTAGCATTATTGATAATGGCTTCCAACACACTGCGTGCATGGAATCAAGTATCACTCATATGTACGCTGTAATAAAATAGATTCCCCTGCTTTTCGTTTTCTATTTCTGCTAACTCATAGTTCTCGCGAACAGTGATGGTTTGTGGGGCACTATACGATACCGGGAATTTCCCATTGAGAGTGTATTCCATCAATACGTCTACGAAGATGTCATGCATCTCATCATTTGGGGCAACATACCCACTCAGCAGCAAAAAGACCAAGTCCGACAGACGATGGCGAAAGCCATGAACCCGCCTCAGAGTGTTAAGGACGTAATCTCATCATTCCCGTATGGCTCCCCCCTTTCTGACGAATCAACGCACCAGGGCTTTTCTAACTGCCATTCTAGGCGCGACGCTGAGACATTCCCCATGATCCTCGCCGGGATGAGCGCTTTCGCCGCCAATGACAGCGTGATCTGCAAGACGCGTCACCAGCAGAGTGCCATGTTCCATGGCCACCTCGAAGTTGCCGACGAAGCGCTCGCGCGCACAATTGCATATCTCGCAACCACAATCTCGCTTATTCACTGCCACAAGAACGGCAAGCAGTGGCATGCGCCGGAGCCAGACCGGTCACTGCTGAGTAATCTGCTCCTGATGATGGGCATCACGGATCCTCAGGTCGAAAAATGTCTCACCAAGCTCTGGATCCTGTACGCAGACCACGAGATGACCAATTCGACGGCCGCCGTGTTGCACGCCGGATCGACGCTAATCGACCCGGTGTCAGCTCTGACAGCGGGCATAATCTGTGGGTACGGACCTCTGCACGGCGGCGCCATCGACCTGGCCTACGAGGCGTTCAGGCAGATCGGCACGCCGGAGCGCGTCCCGCCGTTCATCGAGCGTATCAAGGCCAAGGGCGGTCGGCTATTCGGCTACGGGCACCGCGTGTACAAGACGCGGGACCCCCGCGTATCGCTCATCGAGGAGCTGCTCGAAGAACACCGGGATGCCGTCAATGCCAACCCGCTTCTCAGGGTTGCCATGGCGATCGACAAGTACGCCAACCAGGACGCCTACTTTATCGAGAGGGGCCTGAAGGCCAATGCCGACCTCATGGGTTGCTTCCTCTACACGGCCATGTAAGTGTGACGGACATCGAGGTGACGCAGCCGTTGCAGCGAGTGCATCCCTTATATAGGCATTCACACTAACTTCCTATTCAGGGGCTTCGACACGGATATGATCATCGCCATTACCATTTTATCCAGAACTCCGGGTGCGCTAGCTCACTGGCGCGAGAGTTTGAGTAAGTCAACCCAATCCCCCACACGCCGGTGTCCCCCACGTCTGAGGCTCGCTGCTGACCGGTTGAGTAGCACAACCCGTGAAGCTGTGGCGACCGCAGCAGAAGTATGTAGCACCGTTGGCAAATTAGATAAATGGACATGTGCAGATCCCGATGAGACGGTCCTGGCGTAAAGGCATATGTAATATCACATTTAAGTGCTTGGGTAAAACCCATAGCTTCAAACTGAAAACTCTGGCGTACTGGAATGTATATAGGTAATAATAAAGGGTCATTCAGACTGAATATACATCATAGCGGTACGATTCCAGTTTTGGAATCGTAAATCACGTATAAAAGACGTTCTCTAGACAGTTGTTTAGGTATGCCTGTCAAGATAGCTACGACTAAGCTCTAAGTGTGCTTGATGCGGAGAAGTACTATAAGGCACACAAGTTAGCGCATGCTACAAGCCCCGATACAGAGGGCTTCAACGCCACCCACCACAATTCAACGAAGCTGAACCCTAAAGATCAACACGAGGCTGTTGCTGATCATAACCGACCTGAAGGCAAATCTCGAATTCCCATTCCATCTTTCCAAACTTCTATCCGATCATTCCCATCAGCCGAGCTTTCAGCACCTATAATTCCCATGGCCCCTCAGCTCATTACCATCGTCGCATGGTTCGGGGGTATCACTCTATTTCTGTGCAAGATTTTCAAGAGATCCGGTGGAACTGGGTTCTTGGTTCGAAAATTCAATAAATTTCAGGGGTAGGGGGTGGAAAGGGGCGTGTGCCTTCTTAAGGCGTCCAACCAAACTGCATCGCCAATCTAAAGATGGGATCTTATTGGAAGCGAGTTATTACCGATGCAACAGTGGCTTATTTACCCTAATTTATAAACCTTATCGTACTACAAAGTTGCGGGATTGCAGGATCGGTAATGTGACATCGTCCCGTTCAGCCGGTGTAGTGTTGCGCAAAGAAACCTTGGAATTTGGGGGTAGGGAGGGAGGACGGTAGTCCACACCTAGGTGTGCTATTTATTCCGGACTGCATAGTGGTATTTATACGTCTATACTCAGGGGCGTAGAGCTAACAAGTACCTTCTTAACTGATCTTAGTCGCCGATCGTACGGTGGGTCGTTAGTAGGGTAGATCCGTGTGTGGGTGGCGATCCGATTTGATGTGAAACCTTGAATCAACGTCGTATTTGCCCGGCTGCCACTTTTCTTGGCCGTAATTGTGTATGCATGTACTTACCATGCATATCTGACAGAGGCGCATACACGCGCCCCAACCCGACCACTGCCAGAGACGAGCGCCCAGAGCAGCATTACTCTAAGTTGATTACATTCTTGCATAATCTGCTGCAAGCTGCTCGAGCCGTCTTGCCTCTGGCTTCCTCCTCTCACAGTCCCCCATTCCCGCATTCCTGCAATCCAGAATTCCGCTACCCACGGTCTCGGTCCCCACGATTTGAATTCCGTTCTGGCTCTAGAGGAAAAAGACCCTCACCATTTCTCGGATCCGTAATAGATGGCAAAAATCGGCCAGAATGCTAATCCTACCTTCCTCCTGTCTGGGTGATCAGCGAGGACTACTTACCCCCATTCAAAGGCTGCCAATTAATGTACATGATCCAGGAATATACCAAGGCGAGGAGATGATCAGCTGGATCATGAACTTTGAGGGTCGCTTCATGAGATCATCCTAAGTAACGGTTATTAGTCCTCCCTGGGTTCGGAAGATGCTGTGTGAGGAGACCAAGAGGAGGTTGTACGGGAATGTCATAGGTAACAGTGGCACAGAGATAAGGTCGGTCGATGAACCTGACTATGTATCTCCTTGGAGAATATGTAGGGCTGGCCAGTAGGTACGTATTTGTAGGATGACACGTAAGGATGCTGTGGGTCTTCGTACTTTTGAATCCAGGATCACTACTACGTTGTCTTGATCCGAACCTGCCGCTGGCAAGACCTGCTGCTGTACCTGGCTGGCCATCGACCCCTGTCACTGATGTAAGCTGTGGCCTAGACTCGTCGATTCTTGTCAGCAAAAGTTCTGGGCGTGTTCAAGGGTACTAGCTGTCAAGCCCGTCAAGGCATGCCGGAGATGCCAAGAGATCCAGAGGCGAGAGAGGGCAAAAGTCCTTCCCATGAGCCACAATCTAGGCTGGTGTCGATTCCGTCCGAAGGGCCGACGTGAGCCCTTCGGTACGAGACCTCAGCCCACGCCAAAAAAAAATACCGAAAACCGTCCATCGCCTCGACGGGTTAATATCGCTACATATTACATCATGACGTACTGAGCAAAGGCAGATCCATATTCTTACAAGATGTTGTGCAGCTCGCCGGAACTTTTCTAGAAGTAGGCCTCTGCGGATGAGATCTCCCTAGCTTTGATCGATCGCTGTTCAGCTCCCGATCTGAGGTTCACGTGAGTTTCGGACCCGGACAACACTCAACCGGAAGAAAGTGAGCCATGCAGGAAAAGAAAGAAACTGTCGTTAACGCGAAGGATGTTTCGGTGGTGGTTCCTGTGGATGCGTCAGATGAAGAAAAAAGGGCGAGTGAAATAAGTGCTGAGACTATCGTCGCTGTTGTTGAAAGCGATGCAGAGCACAAGGAGTCGCCGGATGCCGCGCCGGTCGAGGTGGTTCCCCCGCGATTCACGGTGTACAGGCCGTGGCAGAAACGGTTGATTGTTTTAAGCGCCGCCTTCAGTGCTCTGTTCGCATCCTGGACGGCTCAGATCTACTTACCTGCACTCAACATCGCAGCGGAAGATTTGCACGTCTCGATCACCCGGATCAATCTGACCGTCACGAGCTACATGATCTTGCAGGGGGTCACGCCCATCTTCATCGGAGGATTTGCTGATACCGGGGGACGGCGGCCGGCTTACCTGGCATGCTTCATTCTCTACATCTTCGCCAACATCGGCCTGGCTAAAACGGACAGCTACGGAAGTCTCCTCGGCCTCCGCTGCTTCCAGTCAGCAACCATATCGGCAACACAAGCTTTATGTCAGGGAGTCGTGGCAGATATCGCGACGAGCGCGGAGCGAGGTCAGTATACGGCCTTCATCGCGTTGCCGGTCACGTTGGGGCCGAGTCTGGGTCCGGTCATTGGCGGCGCTATTGCGGAGTACCTGGGCTGGCGGAGCATCTTCTATTTCCTGGCCATATGCGCCGCAATCAACCTCTTAATCCTCTTATTTTTCTTCCCAGAGACATGCCGCAAGGTCGTAGGCGACGGGTCCATCCTCCCACGAAGGCGAAACCAGACAGTGCTGCAACTTATTTGGAACCGCCGGCACAATAAGGTCGCATCTGATTCGGAGAGCAATACCCCACCTCCTATTGAGCCCGCCGAGCCTCCCCCAAAAATCAACTTCGCCTGGTCCAAATTCGTGACCTCTCTCGTCCTTCTCTGCGAGAAAGAGCTCTGTTTGCTCTTCATGTACGGCGGGTTCGTATACGCGGGTGTCTATGCCGTTGCGACCGCGGTTCCTACACTCTTCTCCGAGATCTATGGCTTCGACGGCCTCAAAGTCGGTCTCATCTACTTACCCATGGCCATCGGCTCTCTCTTCTCTGTTGCCGTGGTGGGGAAGGGCATGAACTGGAATTACCGGCGACATGCGCGAAAGCTCGGACTAACAGTGGATCGGGATCGACAAATGGACCTTTCCAACTTCCCCATCGAAAAAGCAAGACTCGAGGTCGCCATTCCCCCTCTTGTTCTCAGCATGGTCATCATCACGGCCTGGGGATGGGCCCTGGAGAACGAAGTCTCGGTGGGTGTGGTGTGCGTGTTAGTCTTCCTCCTCGGCCTCGGCCTCGTGAGCACAACCTCCGTCTTCAACGCCCTGATCGCCGACGTCCGTCCCGGAAAGACCGGCGCAGCGAGCGCCGCCAACAACATCATCAAGTTCCTCCTCGGTGCGGCCATGGCGGCAGTCATAGATCCTCTTCTCAGGGCCGTGAAGCCGGGCAAGGCCTACTCCATCATCGCGGTGCTCTATGTCGTATTCTCCCCATGCTTATACCTGCTCGTGAGGAAGGGCATGCAGTGGCGAAAAGAGTTGAGGGAAAAGGAGGGCGAGGGCGAGAGCACGGGGTAAAAACGGAAGTATATGTATGTATACTCGGAATGGACTCCAGAGACTGCAGAAGTATACAGTTAAAGGGTATTCATTATAAGCGAATATACAAACTTGTTTTTGTGTTACTCCATCGTACCACAATCATGCCATTTTGATGCCTAGTTGTGAAGCTAGCCAATCTCGTCGTCGCTCGAGCGCCTCGCTACCGCTATCTACGCGTCTCCTACCTGCATGATGCATATTCAAGTACATGGGAGGAGGACCACGTAAAGAAATGGAACAACCTACCACCAGCGGAGATGTTCCGTTGTCTCTGGTTCGTATAACCTCAAAAGTTGCGTCGACGGCGCCCCATCTATGGGTGTGGCTTGCATGTGAACATGCAGGTCTCTTATATTAAGACCGAGAGAGCCTAGTTCCCAATTTGACTCCTTCTCGACTATTCTGCATACTGACGAGGGGGGTCGGAACTCGGCACGGCTTGATGATTTCTTCTCAAGAATGACTTAGTTACTCAGCACCTCGTCGTCGAATTTACTCTCGCAACCTTTCTAAGCGCCGCAATCGCAAAATCTTCTCACAGCCTTTCCCCTCGGGACAGGTCGTTGACTTCGCGGACCTGCCTCCGCGAAAAGAACAGGGTATGCCCATGCACGGGAATAGCCGCAGACCTAGAACTCCTCAAGCCTCATTCCTTCAAAGCAACTAGCATCAATATGGCAACTTTAAACGGCTTTTCTGCAGGCTCGGTCGAGCGCCGACATAAACTTGTTTAACTCAGCGTTTTGTAATCAAGTCGACTTGAGTGAAATAAGTGTAGGATGGCTGGACCCATGGTACCGTGAGTGAGTTACTGACTGTTTCTCGCGTAAAATTTTAAATATCTTCAGGGGGTTAAAGGAATTTTTAAGATCCAGGTCTAAAACAACTCATCGCCTCATCTAATTGGCATGGATGGACAGCACATTTAAAGAAACTCAGGGGAGTGACCACTGGGACAAAAGAGATGAACAGAAATTCTCAAATAGAGTCCTTATATACGATCGAGATTTTTGACACACAAAATAACTGACAGATTATCGTAGGTATAACCGAATAGGGGAAATTGACGAAATATTGACGATATAGTAACACGGCGTAAATTATGCCTCTATACCCTTTTCGTGAACTATGCAAAGACTAGGTATGGTTTTGTACACATTCCACCAGCCCGAGCGATTAATAATGTGAAATCAGAACTCCGTTGTAAACTGCACATGGTTGTATGTATTAAAGCAGCACGATGGTAGATTTTGAATATTTACTTCATGATTAGACGGTAATGAAATGGAAAGAGAAAGACATAGTATATCAGTCTGTGTAACCTTGGAGTTTAGTATAGTAGAGGATGATCATCATTGAGGTTAACTAAGATTCTTGAGTTTTATCTCACAGCAAGAGGATACCCCTTGTTTCTAGCACCGTCTCTTGTTTCGGTTCATCACTTTATGAGATAACTGTTTATGAATGTTTAGCAAAACGTTAGTCTCAAGACCCTTGATGTCGTAAATAACGTACTATATTTAAACACACTTCATCTAACCGAAAGCTTCGGGTTCCGTAACACTACGCTAAATCCTGCTTTTGATTATGCATCGCATCGACTTGCTTACCAAGGTAGCCATGCCCCGAGGCACCGTAGCAAGAGAGATGGGTATCGGAGTAACATGCTCTTCGAGGCAACTCACCGAATTGCTACGTATATGCCCGAATTTGTGCTCCGGCGGTTAGGTTTTGTCACGATGCGGACTTGATACGGACCTAGCAGGACGGTAAGGATAACTTTGGAATGTTGCTGCGCAAACGGACCCAAACCTGCAAGCCCAAAGTCGCGGTACACATAGAGGGCACTACCTAGGAGGTATCTTTCGTCTCCGCCATCTCAGGTCACATTATCCCAACAGGGCCAGATCTCCTTGGATCGAGCCGTCAACAGTTTTCTGTACTTCCGATAGGTCTGCCTCCTGATAGGTTTACACCAAACTCGGAGCCACGAGTTTAAGAGGTAGGTACCCCAGTGTTAAGAATGTAATCCATGAAGAACACCACCATCCTAGATCTAAATCTCCGTAAATATGCCGTCGAAATAACTCTCGAGCTCTAGAATAGCTGCTAAGCGCAGCTCAATCATCGTCCCAATCCAGCCGTCTGGCCTTAGAACTACGATGGCACCCTGCGTGGTTGGAATTCCATACCACTGGTATGCCGTCTTGTCGCCCCCGCCAAAATCGAAGTAAGCACGGCCGAGGGGCTCATGCCCAAGAAACTCATATGGCGAAGGCGCCTGTTCCGGGAGGATCGTGATGAATTTCAAGTACCCTGTCTCATTGTTGGCTTAAATCATGGGCCCTGATTTTAACTCGAAATACGTACCTTCAGTGATAAGTAATTGCAGGAACGGTGAACCGGCGATATCCTCGAATAGCCACTCTGGAATAGGAGGTGTACCCGTACTCGCGAAAACGAGAACGTTAAAAGCCGCGGTATTAGGTAGTTCACGAATTAATCGGGTAAGTTCGAACGTCCCCGGACGTAGGAGAAAGCTATCTGGGCCTCTTCTCCCCGGCTTTATCAGGGGCTGCGAACTGCAGAACGAGCTGTTTACATTCAGTGGGTCGTCTTCTTGGATCTCATAGCAGATGCCAAGTCCGCTACTAAAGGCTCTGGTCTCCTCTAAGAGATTTCCTAGAACGACATTGACATCAGCATCTGGATCGCCTTGCCATTTTTCAGGAAGGCGATTTGTCATGAGCTGGCTAATGTCCTTGTCATACTGTATGAGTTGTTGTACATTCGGGAGTCGCTCTGTTTGGTATGTTTTTAGGAGATCTGCGCTCGCGAGCCCACGCATCCTGAGACTCAGTTTCCAAGCTAGGTTAACCGCATCGTGAATACCGGTGTTCATTCCTTGGGCTGCGCCCGATGAGTGGGTGTGGCAAGCATCTCCAGCCAGAAAGATGCAGTCATTGACGAAGAAATTCTTCGCGATGCGCTGCCCTACTGTATAGATTGTCCACCAGTCCACGCGTTCGAATTCGATATGGAATGGTTTAACAGCAGCTTTCGCCTCTTCAATCGCGGCAGCCTCGTCGAACTTAGAATATGCCTTAGCTCGATCGTCGGTGAATGCATATCCAATTCGGGTTGCCCCATGATCTAGCGCAACCCAAAGTACGTTCCCGTGTGTTGGGGACTCGATCGAGCAATATGAACGAGCTTTAGGCATGTTGGTTTTGATCTGACCATCTATTCTCACCCATCTATCCTCACTAGCGGAACCTTCGAAAGGAATGTTGAAAATGCGCCGAACAGACGAGTGACCTCCATCACAGCCTATCAAGTACCTACATCTTACCGTCTCGTAAGCTCCGGTACGATTGTCAAGTAGAACAGCTGTCACCCGCGAGACGTTCTGATCAACTGACGCAGTAGTAAGCTGAACCGGCGCGTCCAACCGCACGCCGTACTGCATCATCGCGTTATGAAAGATATCCTCTTGAAATTTCTGCCTCAATACAAGGGCGAAGTCGAACACGGTGTCGTTCATGCGGTTCATGAAACTCCAGCCCCGGCCTTGGACTTCTTGGCCGTTTGCATCGTAGGCCACTGTGTCACGGCAAGCAAAGCAACCCTGCAGTAGCTCATCTGCGAGGCCGAGCTGGTCAAGCATCTCTGTCGTGCGAGGGAAGAGCGTGATGGCGCGGCCATATGCATCTTGTATTGACTTGGGGTGTTGCTCGATGATACGGACGGAGACGCCACCGAATTTGGCAAGCTGGTACGCCATGATAAGGCCAACGGGCCCGGCCCCGACAATAAGCACATCAACATCCACAATGTTTTGCATTATTCCTCAATATGTGGTGTTTTGACGAATACTTGGATTGAAAAGAAGGAAAACGTGGGGGTGAAGGTCCCTTGCGATGTTGGCCTTCTTCTATGCAACCTACCCGTTTCGTAACTTTGGGAAGAATAACCATCTTTAACAGCGTTGTGAACCTGTTGGCGCCCCGTCATGGGTAGTCCCCTAAAGTACCGGTACCGATGTAATTGAGAGCAGAACTCATAGATAAGCAGGTCACTGTAAGAAAAGACGGTTTCCATAATGGACACTGCGTACTGGAGCTGTAAGTCTTATTTCCCTACTCGAAATCTCCAGTGAAGAAAATCACAATAGCTGGAATTGTTTCGTATTTCGCGGGCTGCATGGTTGAGGCCAGCACACCACGGTGAATTAGGTAGGCTCTAAGGCGAAATGTGATAAGTGACAGTCTTTTTCAGCTGCATGGAGCTAAGGTAGGACAAACGGAAGCTTCTCAGAACCCCAGCCAGAGCCATTCATCACGAGTACATCTAGCCATCAAAAAGCAAGATGTGATGATGATACGCAGATTTGAAGCTTACTGCATGCAGCAGGCTTCCAAACTTCGCTAGAAGAGGGGATGAGGGGTAGGTAACAATTGGCGACGATCTTTCCCTGTACCTGAGGTAGTAGGTACTTAAAAGTAAGCGTGTGGATTCAAGCTGTGACGGACTGTTTCTGAGCTCGAATTAACCCTTTCTGTATCTTAAAACTAGGAATAAAGTAGAAGATTTGAAAGCTTGGCTTCTGCAACTCCATTAAATCGCTGTTCTTGCGAAGTTTTAGGTGAAACATTCCATATTCCTCGATTGGAAAGGAGAGAAAGGAAAGAAAGAGCCTGGGTTATCTAAGCCTCCATTAGACTAATATACGCCTTAAATGCTATGGATATGCGATATGTGCTATGGACCCCGACCCAGGCGGCCTCCCTGCTGGACCAATGCTTTATTAAGGGACCTTGGAATAGGGGATAGCTTTCTAGGCAACTGGGGTCCTCAAACACCCCGCACACGTCATCGTCCAATGGATCGGGCGGTGCTCAGCTTAGCTCGCTGCATCTCTGACGCAGGTATCAAGGCCTGAGACTTGATAAATGTCTTGGGTCTTTCTACTCTCTTTATCAGGTTTATACTCTTGCTTTTTCTCTAATCTCCCATTCATTGTCCAAATTACCTGAATTACTTGAGATTTACGTTCATAACACATCAATATGAGCTCCGACAGACAGCAAGGTGAGCTCACCAGTTGTATTACCCCGCGCTGGATCAGCAGCTAACCGCTCTCAATGTAACTGTAGACTTCGGCGGCAACAGTGAGCCCTGACCTACCTGCCTATTGTATTCATACACGAACGCACCTCTAACACTTAATTACCAGTGACGCACGGCGGCGCCTATCCCGCCGGCGGAGGCTACCCCCGCGATGACGACGACGACCTGCGCGGGGCTTCCGAGCACGCAACCCGACACGCAGGGAGCTCCGGCAGCAGCGACCTATTCTCAAACCTGCTAGGCGCGCTCACCCAGAAGAAGCAGTCTCTTGCGAACGAGGACGTGGACGAGGACGACGCCGTGAAGCAGCACAAGCGTTTCTTCGAGCGCGACGACGACGAAGACGAGGCTGATGACAGGAGCATGGGTAGTGCCGCCGCTATGCAGGCCTTGAAGATGTTTACTGGAGGACAGACTGGGAACACTGCTGTATGACAACGTTCCTGTTTCAGATGGAATGGTGTTGTTGGACGAGAGAGACTAACGAGCGTATAGGAGAGTAGCAGCCAGAGCGCATTTGTGGGACTTGCAATGGCTGAAGCTAGTAAGGTATGTGTAAAATCTTGTTATTACCTACCTAGGTACATGTGTCTAGGTAGACTACGAACCCACTCTAATCTCTCATTCGCAGCTCTTCGATCAGAAGGCTTCTCAAGGCAAGGTCTCGAGCGACAGCAGCAAGGAGTCCGCCGTTATGAAGGCCGGCGAGATGGCTCTCAAGATGTATCTGAAGAGCCAGGGTGGAGGCAAGTCGGAATCCTCGGGCTCCAGCCTTCTTGGTCTGGCATCCAAGTTCCTGTCTAAGTAAACTTTGGTCCATTGGCACTTTTCACTTTTCATGGTAGCGGTAGTGTCGCGAATATGGCGATTAAGTACTTGAACTTCGTAGCGAGAGTATCATGAACATGATTTATGAAACCATTAGCCATATCTAACCGGTCAGGACCTCAGGATCTACATCTAAATATGGAATGTGAAACATCGAGAAGATCTCACTTCTCTACAAACGCAAGATCATTCGTCTAGCAAGTGAGACACTATAGCAAGACAACATCGTGATCGTGTAACTGCGTAACTCGTACACTGTATGGATTCCACCGAGGATAAAGCCTAATCCAGCGAATGATTCGTCATAATGGAGCATGTCCAATCAATTGGCCTGGCGAGTCCCCGTATAGACTGGGGAACCGGATGAAATTCCGTCCCACTACTACCGTTGCGCTACGGACTTTGGACCGGGATCCAGAAGATGGATGTTCGGAGGAGAGGGGCCGAAAAGAAGGGGTTCAGTAAGGATATGAATAGCACCCACTACAATGAGACTTGCCAACAATTGCATCTAGCTACTAAGATGTCTGTTGGAATGGATCGCTTTGAGAAGGATCTAAATGCGCAAGAGTATCCATCAGTGTAAGACAAAACGAGACGTTGGGGGGTGGAGGGGAAGGGGAGGAAAGGGAGGTTGCAAGCTCCCAGTAGCGCAACATTCAAATCAGCAAGTCAAGAAATAATAAAGTCCGCATTAGCATTCTCGTTCATTTCCTCATGTTGCCTCATACATGTCGTATACGTCTAAATAAGTTAAAGTCACCCCCCATTTTGTTGCCTGTGAGATGTCCTCGCGAAGGGCATAGCCGAGCCAGATCCGTGCCCCAGGTATCTCAAAGAATAGAAGGAAGGAAAGGTCGTGTAGTAATAATAAGCGTATTCGCAAAGCCCAGCACACCGTAGTTTTAGTCCCAACACCATGCCCCGAAGCCCAATAGATCCCATAGCATAAGCTAGTCATTTACTTAGGTAAGGAAATACTCATATACGCCGGTACACCCCGAGGCCCGTCTATATATTGACTCATTTGGCGCGACAGCCGTTTAGACCCAATAGTTCAATGCTGCTCTACAACAGGCATGGGTATCGGGCCAGGACCAGTATTGCCTGCGCTTGCTCCGCCGCTGGCATTCTTCTTCTTTTCTTTCTTGGCCCACCGTAGGCCGCAAGCGTTACAAAGGGTCTTAGGCCCCTGAGGCCCTTTTCTCCATTCAGGAGAATCGAGTGTTCCTATATCTATGTGAGTATGATAAACCAATAGTACGTGATGGCTATACGTACCACAATCAGTACAGACATATTCTTCTGCGACTTTGAGCTTCTTCTTTTTCTCTCCGGTTCTAGGATCTCTATCGATTGGTATCGCAATGCCAACGTCGCCTTTGATCAACGTAGGACTAGAGTTGCCGGTAGTAATGCCACGGCTCCGCTCTCCTTCGACATATCTCAGACCTGTTAACATTTCGATAGTGTCGGTGTGTGATGCACCCTCATATCTTGCCATCTTGTCTCTAATCGAATCTGGCCGGCTGCCTGCCGTCACGCCTTCAAGGTTCTCCCTCGTCAGCGCTATATTTAGCGGGTTTGGCCTCTCTGGTGGTGGCATAGCTTGTGAGTCCACATTCGGTTGGTTGAATATGGCAGGGCTTTGAGAAGATGTCAACATCGTATCTTCGGACGGGGCGATATCCGAGCGGCCCTCCTGGCTCGCAAGCCAGCTTTGCTGAGACGCTTCCTCTTCCTCTTCTTCTCTTCGGAGCTCAGCAATTCGGCGCCTTAATCGCTCGTTCTCAATCTTATGTTCTAGAAATGAGTCTAGCAGCGATGCATTCTTGGTCGGATACGGCCGTGACATCATAAATACTGCCTGGCAAAACGGGGACTGGTTCTCCGGGTTTGGCGCAAATTTGGCTGCAGCAATATGAGCATGGCCAACCGATTCGAATATGGCATAACTACCGTCCTTCTTCTTCAGACGATAGAACATGCGCAATGGATTCCCAGTAGCTATAGATTCGTTCAGATCAGCTGTAAATGTCCCCACATCGTCCGGATGGATCAGATCCTTGACAAATCGGTCAATGAGCTCGTCTGATTCATATCCAGTCAAGGAAGTAACACTTGGAGATGCATATCGAATTCTTCCATGTGCATCTAGTATCTGTAGGAAGTCCTTGAGCTCCTCGACAACCTTTGCAGGCCAATTCCTCCTCTTGGTGAATTCGGTCAAGGTGCTTCCTCCTTGTATAGTAGGCTGCGGGGGAGTGGCGAAGCTAGGAGTTATTCCTGCGGGAGGAGGCGGGACTGGACTGTCACCTGTGTTCGGCACAAATTGTGCAGCGTTGTTTGGGACAAGCTGCGCTTGGGGATTTGCAGAGGCCGAGACTGGCGAGAATGGCTGCGGCGGACCAGCTGTCATGTCGTTGAGGCCATCAAGAGTCATAGGCAGGCCATCGAAGGATGTGAACATGGAATTATCATAGAGCGACATCATGTCGTTCTGGCCGGTGGTTGTCATCTGATGTAGAGCTCATCATTAGTCCGATAGTGGGACGAAATAAGAGACTAGTGACTTTTTTTTGGTCTGGTGTTGGAGGCGTCTGAGAGCATGCTGCCAGTACTCACCGGATTTAATGTAGCCGGCGCAGTAAAGTCAAAGATGCTATTTTGGTTTGGTGGTGGTTGTCCGTGGTCCATGATAGCGATAGTGGGTCGTGGCGACGACGACGGTGGCAGCTTGAACCTGACCCGTAGTCAAATGCGACGTAGCGAGTTTTGCTGGGGGATGAATAGCGCCCGGACCTCTGCGACGAGAGCATCTGGTCAATCAACCCCGATTAACAAGGAAATCAATTTAATCAAAATGATTGAACGATTGAATGATGGAACGAGAGTGTGAAAAGATGAGAATTCCACACAAGGTCGAAGCTGAAGGGAGGGGCAATGACGATGCGGTTGTTGATATGAGGAGCTTCAGCTCCAGATCATGGTGGGATTTAAAGGTGGGATGTAATATGAAGGGTTGATAAAGGGGCAAGGGCAAATCGAAGGGAATGGGATGGGATTTCACTTTCTCGATTAACAAAATGGATTGCCGTGTGACCTCAAAATGTACTTGTACTTGTAGGGAAGGTGTAGTTTCTCTTTTCGTACACGCTTACCCACTTCGAATACGTCAGTACGTTAAAAAGCCAAGGATGATCTGGAGAGAAAGCTCCTAAGCAGAAAAGGCCCTGGAAACGATCACTAATTGATAGTACGATTTTTTATTCATACCTTACATCTTCCTCTTACCTAACAGAATGTCTTTCTTTTTCCGCTGTCTATAACTAGGTACCTAGGTATGTAACTAACTGCATGTACACCTACACATAAAGGTATAAAAGCTCTATATCGGTAACCTCCTATATTGTCTACGAAGATACAGGGACGTATATCCATAATTACATAAAAAGTAACATAACCACATATATGTAATTACCCCATGTAAAGAAAAAAGAAACCCGGACCGTACCGAGAGGCCGGATGTACCTAGGGTTCAATTCCGGTCCCAGCAGCTGCCTAGTCCACTGAGCTGCTGCAGCCTGCAGGTACCTAATAGTGCTGACTTTACTAAGGGTACCTACGATTATCAGGCGCGTCCCCCCTCCAAAAATTGCATCACGACGCGTTCATGTTCCGACAGCAACCCCAAGGAAGCAACTTCCACATCACCAGAAAACCCAACAAAGCAACTTCCATCTAAAGCTACCTAATTTAATCTTAATCCTAATAAAAAATATCATCTCATCTCCGTATTCATCTCCATATCCATCCCAACTACGACTTCGTGAACAACACTACCTACACTGATCTCATATTATGGGATCATTGCATGTCGGTTTAGCGTTATCGTGGCACTAATCTGTCGTCATGTCTAAGATTGACAAATTGTCCATCTTGGGCGTTCGGTCCTTCAACCCCCTCAGCCGGCAGACTATTCAGTTTGAGACCCCTCTTACTCTGATCGTTGGGTACAATGGTTCTGGTAAAACTACCATAATCGAATGCCTGAAATATGCCACTACAGGCGAGCTGCCTCCCAACAGCAAGGGTGGTGCTTTTATCCACGACCCTAAGCTATGCGGTGAACGAGAGGTCAGAGCACAAGTCAAGCTCAAGTTCCAAGTCTTGCCCGAGCCCGAGACGACCTATGTTGTCACCCGTAATCTCCAGCTTACCGTGAAGAGAACAACGAGATCGCAAAAGACCCTCGAAGCCACCCTCGTCACCACTTATATGGGTGAGAAGCACACGGATTCGTCCAGGCGAATGAACCTAGATACCGCAGTTCCTGCCATTCTCGGAGCTGCCCCAGCTATCCTCGACGCCGTCATATTTTGCCATCAAGACGAATCATTATGGCCCATGAGCGAACCTGCAGCCCTCAAGAAACGGTTTGATGAAATCTTCGAGGCTATGAAGTATACCAAGGCTATCGAGAACTTAAAGATGCTGAAAAAGAGGCAAGGAGAACAACTACAAAAGCTGAAGATACAGGAGACCCAAGAGAAAACCAATAAGGAGAAAGCCGACAAGTGTCAGAAGCGCTGCATCGCGTTGGAGCAAGAGATAGAAGAGCTAAAGACTAAATTTACAGCAATGGAGGAAGAAAAGAAAGTAGCCGACGAAAACGCCTTCGAGATGCACCAACAAGCAAATAGTTTCCTCGACATTGTCAACAACCTGAAGAGTAATAAGCGTGAGCTTGGTTATCTGCAGCAGAAGTTGGAGGAGACGAGATCTAGAATGGATGAGATGGACGAATCTGACGACTGGCTCCAAGAGACTCTAGCGCAGTACGAAGAACGAGTCGCCAGATTTGAGCAGGAACTCGAGGAAAACAAAAAGCAATACGCCCAATACAAAGAAGACCTCTCAAAGTCCCGTGAAGAAATGGATGAAAAGTTAGCAGAACGGGGCATGCGTCAATCTGATCAAGCCAAATACGAACGTCAGCTTGCCTCGCGTGTCGAGCATATCCACCAAGCAGCCGAGTTACATAGTATCCGCGGCTTTGATGGAGATTTAGATAATCGTAAAGTTCAGGCATTTCAGGAGCGAATCCAGAAGCTTCTAGCCGACAAGAAGCGAGAACTGGAGAACCTGCAGTCAGAAAATGCCGAGGAATTGGACAACAAGAGAGCCATCGTTTCCGGCTTGGAAAACCATAAGAGTCGTCTTATACAGAACCGGACTTCTGCAAGGCAAGCCATTGGCCAGATAGAGAAGCGAATCGCAGCCTTGCAAAATAGTCTTAACTCGGTGGACGTCGACGAGGGCAGCAGGGCGCTACTTGACTCTTCTTTCAAGAATGTGGAAGAGCGTCTTAGACAGACTACGCAGGAATTACAGAACGCCAACTTCGATGAGAAACTACAGCAGGAGGAAAGCAAACTCCAACAGCTAGAGGCCGAGAATAGTAGACTCGGCCGCGAGCTTGTAGAATCAACAAGACTCCTCTCCGACCGAGCTCAACTAGATGTTCGCAAGACGGAATTGGCAGAGAAGAAGCGAAAGCTAGACACCCTTACTAGCACGTGGAACGACAAGATATCTAGTATGATTGGTAGTTCGTGGGAGCCTGCAACCATCGATCGCGAGTTCCAGAAGACGCTGCAAGTAAAAGCCCAAGCGTATGATGAGGCTGCCCGAAAGCGTGACGATATTGTACAGCAACTCAAACAGGTGCAATTTACAGTCTCGAGTGCCCAAGCGAAGGCCAAAAAGCGCAACGAAGAGATAGAACGGTGCAAATCTGCGGTGCTCGGAGCCCTTGAAGCTGCGGATACATCCGAACCAACCGTTGACAAGTTACCTCAGGAAATCGAACGTCTCGAAGAGGAAATCCTCACGTTGGAGAAAGACATTGTTCTTTTCGACCACTTGGGACAGTACTACTTGGAGTGCCAGAAGATGCTAAATAAAAAGAACCGATGCCACCTTTGCGATCGCACCTTTGCTGATGCCAGTGAGAAATCACGTTTGGTAACGAAAATCAAAGAAGCTCTCCAAGGCACCAAGAAAGAGGAGCTGCAAAAAGACTTGACCGACCGCGAGGTGCTACTAGGGGATCTCCGAGCGGTTCGCCCCCAAAGCGAATTATATGCTAGACTCGTGTCAGAAAAGGAGGAATATGACAGAGAGTTACGAGTCAGCAAAGAGAGAGAAGAGAGCATGGTGCAACGCGTTGAAGAGATGGATGAAGTTGTCCGAGAAAGACAGGAAGAAAAGCAAGACCTTGAGTCTATGAGCAAGACGGTTCTCAACATCTCTCAGACCTATAAAGAGATCGAAGAAGCTGAAGCCCAGGTTGAGAGAATCATGTCTCAGCAGCAGTCAAGTGGTGCAGTTAGAAGCACTCAGGATATCCATGAGCTACAGGACAGATGTGCTGAGCAGATGAGAGTAGTAAAGAATAACATCTCTAAGTTATCCAGCGATAGGCAACGAATGCGCGATCTCATAAACTCACTCGAGCTTGAGCGAAGTCGATTGAGCAACAGAATCAGCGAGGCTGATCGACAACTCGAGAGAAAGAAAGGCTTTCAAGACCAAATCCAAGCTCAGAAGGATGAGATGACTAAGCAAAAAGAAGTCATCCAAGAAGCAGAAAAAGAATTAGGATTGATCGAGCCCAAGATTTCCCAAGCTCAAGCTATCCGAGACGACACTCAACAGAGGGCACGTGCCAAAGAGAAGAAGGTTGCGGATGAGCGAGACGGCCTTGCGGCGTCGGTAAATGAGCTCAAATTAATTGACAATGACATACAAGATTATGTGAATCGCAACGGGCCATCGCTCCTTGCTGCTACCGAGAGGGCCATTCAATCTCTTGATAAAGTCATTAAACGTATCGAGAAGGACATGAATGACCTAACGGCACGAACCAACAAAATCAAGGAGGAGATTAGCAACAGCGAAGGGAGGAGAAAGAATATCATCGATAACCTCGCTTACCGTAAAACTCGTCGAGATATCGAGAAGTTCAAACACGAAATTAAAGAACTCGAGACTCGCAATGCAAACGAAGATTACGAACGGCTTGATCAAGAAGCCAAAGATTGGGAAGCGAGAAGTCACATGTTGAATGCAGAGATAGGTTCTCTAAAGGGAGCCATGAAATCGAAAGACGATGAGCTGAGCCGATTGCTCGTCGAGTGGGAAACCGACTACGAGCACGCAGCTAAGCAATACCGTGAGGTGCATATCAAGGTTGAGACCACCAAGGCAGCAATCGAGGACTTGGGCAAGTATGGCACCGCACTCAGCAATGCCATCATGCGGTACCACGCGCTCAAGATGGAAGAGGTGAACCGAATCGCGGGCGAGCTGTGGCAGAGCACTTACCAAGGTACGGACATCGATACGATCCTGATCAAGTCGGACAGCGAGGGTGCGACAGGCCGTAGCTCGTATAACTACCGCGTGTGCATGGTGAAGCAGGACACGGAGATGGACATGCGAGGAAGATGCTCAGCCGGCCAGAAAGTACTTGCAAGTATCATCATTCGGTTAGCACTTGCTGAGTCGTTCGGCATCGGCTGCGGCCTCATCGCGCTCGACGAGCCTACAACAAACCTCGACCGCGACAACATTCGATCCCTAGCCGAGAGCTTACACGCCATCATCAACGCCCGTAAGGCCCAGGCCAACTTCCAGCTCATCGTCATCACGCACGACGAGGAGTTCCTGAGACACATGCGATGCTCGGATTTCTGTGACTACTTCTATCGTGTTAAGCGAGATGATAGGCAGAACAGCGTTATCGAGCGCGAGAGCATTTCTAAGGTCGTTTAAAGGGGAACCTAAGGGGAGAGAAAGTGGAAGAATGCTTATGGAATGGCTACTGAGTGTAGCTCGTGTCTGATGATGACTTTACACTTGATTTCAGTGTTCTATCTATCCACTTGGCAGGTCAGCATGGCGTTTCGCACTTCTCGGCTTATTTGGCCTTTGGGCACTGATTTCATGCTGGCATTATGCAGAGACGCTGAGGCATCTCGGAATGGATGGAAGGATACATGTACTTGACACTGCGCTATGGCTAGCTCACAGGAATCAGTCTTAGTATTTAGCGGAGCTCTGAGCTGTCTTCCCTTGTGTGTACGTTCCTAGGTAGCAGACCTAATATCATGATGATTTACGCATAACTTTACCCTGACACTATTTCGATGGTTTTGCAATATACGAACCCTTAGTATTTAATATCATGATGTAGCATTCATTCATACCGACTATCCTATAGCACAGAAAAAACAACCTTCTTCGTCTTCCTAAGCCAGGTATCATACCCACTATACATACAAAGTTCCAAGACCGATGAAGAATACACTTCTTAGCCCTCATCCCGCCTGGGGTTTCGAAACCTGAGAAGATCTGCAAGCCATCGTGACTGAATCCTCGCATCGTTCGTTTGTTTGCTTCCAGCGCAAGGCAGCGAGCGAGGTAACGCAAATAGCCTTTTCGATTGCCGCCTCCTCACATATCCCGTCTATTCCAGAGGTCCAAAAGTGCGTGGGAGAGCTGCTCCTAATCAGCACCACCTTGTCCGTCTTCCTCTTTGCCGTCTGCGGAAGTGTCCATGGCCATTCCCACATCCGGCCCTCCTTCTCCTTCTACTTCACCCTCCGCCTCCGCCCCCGTCGTAGGCACCGCAGATCCGGACTCCTCCTTAAGTTTCTTAGCCCCGCTCCCCTCTAGCTCATCCTCGGCCTCGCGCTTCGGCGTCGAGCCTCGCCGTATCTGTAGCTCCGAAGTCTCGACATCCATCCTATCGCCCGCAGGAGGCGAGTTCTTGGGCGGACTCTTGCTGCTGCCCCGACCGGACGTCGCCTTGCGACCCACCGCGGCTTCAACGTCGATACCCTGCATCTCGACGCCGCCGCCGGCGGAACTGCCGATCGAAGCGCTGCTGCTGCCGTGCTGTGGCCCCATGTCCTCGGGTCCGATTTCCTCGGGACCGCGCACGTGCGGCTTTTCTTCGTCGGCGCCGGTGACGGAACCTACGGGGGCGTCGGCGTCGATGGGAGGGGCGTTGCCGCTGCTATCGACAGCACCGCTAACACCAACGCCAGCACTACCAGTTTCTGCCGCAGACGGAGGGGACACAGATGTTCTCTCGCCCTCAAGCGCGGCCGCTTGTCCCT
Organism: Hypoxylon sp. PDH2405; assembly: GCA_023628415.1. Classification (NCBI taxonomy): domain Eukaryota; kingdom Fungi; phylum Ascomycota; class Sordariomycetes; order Xylariales; family Hypoxylaceae; genus Hypoxylon; species Hypoxylon sp. PDH2405. The sequence continues at coordinate 217,076 of JAMAKT010000021.1, forward strand.
GTCCCTGTCCCTGCGCCGCAGAAGCGTTCTGAGGGGACTCGGGCGTCGGCGATGGGGAAGCAGAAGCGCGCCGATGGACCTGGGCATGGGGGTTCGCGGTATGTACGTGGTGGCTGGGGACTAGTTGACTAACGGGCACAACGCCGGCGCGCTGCTCCTGCCGCAGCAGCTCGCCTTGCGTGACGCCGACGCCGCGCGCGCCCATCGACGGGATGCCGTTGACGCTCACGCTCACCGTCTCGATGCTGCCTACGCCGTTCGGCCCGTCAATCGTCTCCGTGCTCTCCGTTCGCACTTCCCCTTCTAGCTCCATCGCTGGCCCGGCTCCACTGCTGCTGCTGCTGCTGCTCTGGCTGTGCCTCCCGTCGCCGCCGCCGTTGGGACTGCGCTGCCCGGGAGTGCTGAGGGCGGATGAGGGGCCCCCGATCCCGTGGTGGTTTGGTTGGAGCCAGGGGATGGGCGTTAGGAGAGCCCCGCCTAGAGCCTCGTCGCTGCCGGGCGTGGCCCAAGGAGAAGGCGGGGCGAGGATGTCGGAGACGCCGTTGGAGAGGAGCGAGGCTGTTTTCATGTCTGGGATCGCTGGGGGGAGCGGGTAGATATTCAGGCCGGAGGTCACATGCACGACTCGGTCTAGAGCATGGAGATAGTTTGGTAGAGTGCGATAGTGGTGCTTTGGCGCTATCACGAGCTCGGATAGTCGCTGTAGGGTGTGGGGAGGGTACTTTGGGAATGTAGATGTCAAGGTTGACGTTATTTCCGTCAGCATGGAGGCGATTTGCGGTGGCAGCTCGCCTGGAGCAAGGGGGGTCGGAGCGGGTGCGGGAGCGGATGTGGGAGGCGGGTTCACCCGTGGCGCGACGGGAGTGTTTTCTTTGTTGGTATCTTGTGAGGAAGCTGAGCTAGAGGGTGGTAATATGGGCGATGACGGTAGCGGCGATATGAAATTTTCTGTAGGCTCCGATTCGGTTTGAGTCGGAGCGGGTATAGAAGATGGGATGACGGTAGGTGCCGGAGGCGGCAGGTTTGGTATAGGGAATTCATGGCGCGCGACCTATTATTCCAATGTTAGCTCTGAATCGACAGCAACTGAAATTCAAGTCTAACTAACCCTTTCTATTCGTGAGACTATTCGCGGCAACAGAGCCGGCCAAACAGAACTGTTCCAGAAGTCAGACACGCCGAGGCGGAATTGGATCGGATACAATTGGCTTTCTTACAAGTCGATGGATCCACCATTTGCGACCGTCCGTAAGATGTCTTCCTCTTCAATCTCCATCATATTGGGCCGTTATAAGAGCTGCGTCGATAACTTGTTTGCCGTTGGCGGGTTGTGGTCTAGAAGCCGCAATCGCGTGTTCGTGAATCTTTTTTTTGACGTAGTTGCGCCCAAGCGCGTTTGCCAGCCGGCGTTCGGATCCACTAAGTGATAAGCTTGATATCTTGTGGCGGTGCAGAGTGCATTGCAGGTGTAGCCTGGCCAGGCCCGGTCTGGTCTTTCCAAGGGTTTTAATTGGATTATCTAATAGTTCGATTCTATCTTAAGATTTGATGTTCGTCCAACTTTGGGTGGTATCCAGTTTAACTGCATCTTTTGAAATGCAGCTAATGGATACATACGTACGTACATATGTACCTAACTATTATGGATGCGCTTTTACAAGACTATTGATGCCAGTAGAATCTTGGAACAGTCTTTTGGAAACATGTTTCTATACTCCAAATTTGCGAAGCTAAAAACAGAAATACCTAGCTCATGGGATTGGAAGGTGATAGAGTAAATATGCAGCTTGAGTCGAGGCTCCTGCCTCAAATAGCTGACTCTACATATACCGTAGTTTCAAGAGCCTCCAATTGGCCTTGTTTCAGGTTTTTAATCACATGTGCCCCTTCGAAAGCAGAACAACTAATAAGCCATATCACAAGCACGGAGTCGTACGATAGATTTTATACACCTAAGTATGCCTAGAGATGTATGACATAGTAATAGATCTTGGTAGTTCCAATGGCCAAGAATTTTAACAGGATAGATGTCGGCATGACGACCAACGTTGAGTGTTGCAGTGGCTGAGCAACCTTGGCTCGGACCTCTGCCCTGTCTGCCTCGCATTTTTTATGGATATTTCCGTAGTGGGACTATGGGACTCTGGTGGGCTGAAAGACCCTTCAGGTCTCTTTCTAATAGCCTACACTATATTGTAATTTGTTACATAATGCCCTTAAGGGGTTCAAAGGACTGGGGACATACCACATTTTTGCAAAATAAATAAATCGAATTCGGTGATTGGTGAAGGACAACGGCTAACAGGAAAAACATAGGATGATAGAAACATCTAGTATATCTCAGTCAGGCATGCTTGGCAATTGGCAATAGTGATGCGGATGTTTGTTGAAGATGGAGACTAAGATCAGCCTCAAATGCACTATCAATGCGCCATACTACGAAGCTTGCTCAATATCAGAGAATATCATATGCCGTCGGTAATAAAAGAAGATAATATACTCCGGGGGCGGCCTCTTATTTAGAAGGATCCCAGATATATTGCGAAAGCGTACATCGCATGCTCGTATTGAGGTTGGACAAGAGATGACGAACACCAGATGGGCAGAATGTGGTGCCTTGTTTGCGGTGGCTGTGTGCAAATGTACCTCAGGGAAGAAATGGAGTCCCTCTAAAAGTAGACTTTGCTAAGGTACGCTAAAGAGTTAGCAAGCACGCTAACAGACGTTACCAATAAAGTTCTACCCATCGTACCTGTTCCAAGTGCAAGGTCGATCCCCGTAATAAACCCCAGTTCGAAATGGATGTCAGCACAGCCCATCAAAAAAAGAAGGGCCCGCTATTGCCTATTGAATTGCATCTTCATCCCGTTCCCCGTTTCCCGTCAGCAGAACATCTGAACCTTAACTTCGAAGCTTACATACATTGGGTACCTATTGTACATGCAAAGGGGGAAGATTAGGTTAAACTTCAATCTTTCATTTCGTTCAAACAAAAATAAAAACGAAAAAAACAACAACAAATCATCCGTGTCATCTTCTTGTCGGCGATAGGAGAAACACCTCTCTCATTTGATTCACTGATTGTTCCCTTTTGTTTCCTCCCTGCGTCAATCCGACTCCGCGCCAGACTGTGACAGTGACAAGAAAGCCAAGGGAAACCGAGTAACTTCCAAGGTATTTTTTCTTTTTCACACGCCGACACCAAATACGGGCGCCAATACGTACAGGGCAGTTGAGCGACATCTGGACCAATTCTGGCAGTCTAGGCCGCCAACCTCAACCGGTTCCCACCCCTGCTTCACCCTCGTCACGGATCAAACTCATCGGCATGTTTCAGCCGGTCTAGCACTTCCATACATACCTCTGTCGACCTGGTCAGCCAAACCATCAATTCTCATCATCGACCATTCATCCTCTATTCCGCCGAACCATACAAGACACATCGCAACGTTGTAATAAATCAACGTTGGCGATACATATCCACTCAAATATCAAAATAATATTATCAGCTACGAAACACAAATCCGATTCCTTTGTTCTTCCTTCCCACCATCTCGCTAGACGCCCATCCTCGGCCCCCACCGGCACCCTTCTATATTGTGTAGGACTGTAGTGAAAGAACAGTACAGATCGCCGATTAACACGATTGGAGTCCCCGACCATATCATCCCAACAACATCACCAATAACAAATTCGATCGTTTCCATCCACGCTCGTTATTTGTACGGACTCCTCCTAAAGTGAGGAGTCAAGTGCCATCAATCTGGCGTTCAATCGAGAATCTCGGTCATTCCTACCAGGGGAATCGGCAGGTTTCCGGCAAATCCCCTCTAATCAATCTTTCCAACAATATCCTCCACAACAAGAGTACGCCCAGTACCCTCCAGACCAATATCCCCCTCCCCGCCCTCAGTACGAGAGCGGTATCAACAACATCATGGCGTCAAAGAGTAATCGGACCAGCAGTCTAGCGAAATCTACCGGCGAGATTTTCACTAGGAAATGGCCACGATTATTCTTCATCGTCGCTGCGCTGCAAGCCATCATTTGTATCGCCTTCGAGTCGTAAGTTAGCACTATTAGCATCATTTCCGACCGCGAAACTAACATCGACCCTAGATACACCTTTGCCCAGTTCCAGAATGGCCTGAGAGACATGACGGACGCAGACTGGGGCACCAACAAGAACGACGGCGAAGCCCAACTTAAGACTATTCCTACTTTCCTCGGCCTACTAATGCTCGGTTTTATTTACGACATTGTGTTGGTTTGGGATGCGCTTCGCATGAAGAACACAATTCAAATTATCGGGTTGTGTATCGCGAATCTAGCTTTCCTCGTGTATAGCGCCCTCCAAATCGACCAGATTCACGAAGCTATTACAATATTAATAAGGTTCAACGCATTCAACAATCTCAATGTTTGGGCCGAGGTTCAGGGCGAACTCATCGCTATTCCATGCATCATCTCCCTGGTCAGCGTTATTCTAAGCTTCATCTCATGGAAGCTCTACCAGGAGTTTGCGTGGGATATCCTTAAGCACATCGGTGCTGATTACAGGATGAAGAAGCGATTCCTACACTACCAGGTTTGTCCACATTTCTATTATATCTCATGAACTTAACTAACATGTTCTCCAGGTTTATATCGCCCTGTTGAAATTCGACTTCTTTTTCTTTGTCGGCTTTACAATTCAATTCTTAGTTGTGGTTGGAGGGAAGACAACCACTGAGTTCATATTGACCGCCATCGCCATTCCTGTCACCATTCTCATTCTTCTCTGCGCTGCATTGTTCACGAGACGCGAGTGGAAGATCGGCATGATCATCATTATGATCCTCTACCTAGGTGGTCTGACCTACTTCATTTACAAGCTCGCCCGAATCTATGATCCACACGAGGCTCAATTTTACGCACCCGTCCGAAAGTCGTTGACGGCATTCGCCGTGCTTACTATCATCCTTATCATTCTAACCATCATTAACGGTATGGTTTGCATGTTCAACTTCGGCGCTGGTCTCAAGGCGCACCTTCTCAGTCCCCGACAGGAGATCGACAAGGACCAAGCCAGCTACTCGATGCATGACGTCAAAACAACCCAACTGCCAAGCAGAATGACGATCGATTAAGACTTCGAGTTGTAGCATATAGATGTACAAAGCGATACGATTCAACGACCTTTCCTTTCGAGCTTTATTTCCCCAGATATCCAATCGATCGCGGCCTCTGTTGTAGAATGAGAAGGAGAATGGTTTCTCATGGACTTGAATTTTTTTTTTCTGGCGTTCAGTGATTGAATCTAGGTTCAGCCTTCGGAGTTATAGGACCACATTTCTGTTTTTGTCAATCAATCCTGTCCGCTTATGTCGCGTCTGATTTGGTTGATCTGGATATTCCTCGCCCAGCTGGAAGAGGCGAGGGTGTAATACCAGTAAATAGCAAGGTGCTAAGGAATACCCCCAGTTCGATGTTCTGGGTCAAATGGGTGCATGGTTCTAGGTTTCCCCAATAGAGATGATGGAAATCAAACATTCGCGAAGATATGTTACGTACCTAGTTAGCTAGCAGAATAAAGACTGAAGTTCTGCAATCCGTATTCGTATTGAGACTATTGCGTTTGTGACTACGAGGAAGAGATGATTACGCTCATCAACGATCTAAGAGTCACAGCAGAAAGCTGACCAGAAGCTGAGGAGAAATCGGAGAAGTTCATCTAAGGCCAGATCGTCCTTGGCAACATCCTGTCCACTAGAGTTAAGCTGAAGAGTTGGTGGTTTTATAGATTCCGACTTAATAGGACGCTGTGAGTTCCCGTAAACCTTAAGAACCCCTTAAATGTCAAACGGGGACGGGCCAATTATTTATTAGCTTACCCGAGCCCTTGACTTTTGACGGCGTCTGAGCTACCAAAACAGCGGTAGCGAAGAGATGACGTCTAACGTAGGGCTGGATTAGCTCTTCCTGTGTGACTAAATCTTATTTTAGGGTTCTCTCGAGGTTAAAGGTTCGAGGTTATTATCGGAGAGAAAGGGAAGATGTCTCGCTGAAGATAAATAATTCTTTTTAACAGATCAAGCCTCTGATCCATTATTGTCGACACTTCACCTACCCGGCATCTACAGCTTCCACTTTTTCTTGGGTTTATACTTTCATACACACACAAGCCGTTTCTATCACTCATCCGTAAAACGTCTCGTCTCGAATCTTGAACATCCGCCCTCCCGCATCATTGAGCGCTACACTCGGGTCACACACGCAATCTTCCCGCTACACGCCATCAAGGAGACCGTGAAACTGGTCTTCGTGCGGTTGTTCGTGTGCGTAGCTTGCTACCGAAGGGTTGCTCAGAAGATGAAGGATTGGACTGTATTAGGGTGAAGTGAGTGTGCGAGGAGGGAAAGGCGGATATAATAATACAGGTGCTTATGTGATTCGCGTTTTCCGCGTTCGTCATAGCTGCGTTGGTGCAATTCAGGTTTCTCTTCTCTACCTAGGTACATATTGTATGAGATGTGGTGGGATAGCCGAATAGGCCTTCTGAGTACCGTATGTCTTAAGTAATCGGCAAGTCAGGGGTTTCAGTCACAATAGGAGACTCAATTCTTCAGCTCTTCTAAGTATTGGTGTACACTAATGAAGTTAGATCATCCTCGCCGTAGGATAATAATGATGTGTCTGTTTTCATAATAGTATGAACGTTTGGCAGCAAAGGCAAGAATGATACTATTTCGAATCCCGTGATCTCCATAGCTAGCAATATATAAGTATCCGCCGAGATTTAGTTGACATTCACAAGAACTTATAAAGAAACCATATGCTCGCATTTTTACTTAGATAGTATCAGTACGTCTCAAGCCTGTCTTGTCTTTTGCGTCTCGCATATCGTTCGCAGCACCGGAGGAATGATATATAGTACTTGAATTTGATAATAACATGAAATTTTAGAGGTAATTTTCGTAGCCATAATTATATACTATGCGGTTATAGTTCCAAATGTAGTCTTTGCTGAACCAAGTAGCTATCCATCTTTCTCGTTCATCATGGCCAGGAGGTCGTCAAAAAATATGACAGCTGAGATTATAGAACTAATAAGCTATCTCATCATCTAACTAGAACCAAGGCGTACATTGTCTCATCGTCCGGAGTGACTCGAGCCGCCTTAAGATTGTCAAGACAATTCGTCACTGAGTATTAATGACAGATAAACTTGGTTGACAATACTTAGCGTCATACTTCAAATACATTAGACATTCACCTTCTCTGATATTAGTGAGTTAGAATACTACTTCTTAAGAGGGAAAACTGAAATTCACATGGTTTATTTCCTACCAGACGCATTCCCTGATGTGCCTCTTACCCCTTTTCTATTTCACTCCCCAATACTCTGTAAATGACATCCGAGAACATACACTCTTATCATCGTCTTACACCGCCATACCTATATACGATGTTCGTCTCTCCTCAGATCCTGTATTCTATGAAAAGGCACCTACAGCAGACTTATTAACTTCCTTCACTCCAACTTGACCATTTAGAGAGAATGGATACCCCCGAGAACTCGGAAAGCTGGGGGGCGTCTGGACCTGCCGAACAGATCCTGAATATCTCAGACGTGCTAGAGCACTGCTCCTGGATTTTCTACGCACTTCCTCGATCCAGCCCTCGTACTGAACGTCGGCGTTTTCCCAAGATCCCGAACAATCTTCAACCAGACTTCCACCGTGTTAGCGATGACATTGAACGGCTCTTGAAACCGGAAATTCCAGCCGAGTTCCGCAGACTGGTCTCCCAAGAAGTCGTAGAACTACGCGAACGTCTTGTAGCAGTGCATCGGAAGCTTCGCCACTTTCTCACACTTGACGATATCCTGTTCCCCCGGATAATCTTCGATAACGACACGTCTCACATTCACTACGAGGAGTTGACCCAGATCTCGGAAGAAGTTGAGGACGAGTGCAGGACCATAGGTTGGATAATAGATCAACTCAAGGATATCGTACAATTTTATGATCAAGTCGCCGTTCCCTACCCATTCCCTAGCCTAGAAGAGTTTCTAGGCGGGTATGAACCTAGCAAGGCGCTCTTATATAGCGGAATGATACGCTGGGTTAAAGCACGTTTCCCCGATATCTCAACCGAAGCATGGATCGTTGTCGCGGGCTCGATGACTAAGCATGTGATACAGCTCGCAGATGCTATAGCTGATGTACGAAAGGAATATTGCCAAGATAAATACGTGGAAACGTTTCTGGATCTTGGGACGGAGACGGATACAGATGAAACTGACGATGACGAAGTCGGATCGCCTCTTGATGGCTTCTTCGTGTGCCTTGTTCCCGGATGTGCTGAGCATAAAATGATCTACCATGATAGGTTACAATGGGAGAGCCACATTCGCACAAATCACCCGCAAGTCTGGGAATGCACGGCAATCTCACATAAAACGGACCTGCCACAGTTTCGCTCATATCAAGGATCTGCAGAACACATGAGCTCGACACACACTCATTCTTTTGACGAGTCTGACTTGCCGGATTTGGCGGAAGCGTATAGAATACCCTATCACTGTCCTATGTGCTCCTCCTTTTCTGATCGCGATGCTACTAGGAAAGATCGGAGCAAGGCTCTCCTGGATCACATGGCATTCCATTTCAGCACGATACACCTGTATTGCAACAGACGGGCTCGTGATTTCGGGTGGGCCTGAGAACGCCTTGGGTTGAAAGTCTGAAGAGAGCCTTGATGGAAATGTCCCAGAATCCCTTTTTGCGGTGTAAGACTACTGTCGGTGCCTAGGTAGCTATTAATATACCAGTGTGTGAGTATTATAAATAATGTGTGGTGAAATAAGATGAACACTGGGCTAGGAGTGCCCTGGGATTACCTTTATCATATACGAGACATGAGCCTCTACATGAATAGGAGATGCAAGACTTGTATGGCTGCATGCGTTAACTCCTTTGACAAACAATGGGAGTTGAGGATAGGGGTCCTCTGCTACGACTAAGAAGTGTCTAATATACTTGAATTACTATAGTTCCTTTTACTGGTATGAATATCTAATTATGATCATTGCTTTCTGCCTAGGTAGATTACTTCGTAGATAGAAGTTATTGAGGATTCTGTCATATTTAATCTGCTTGCAGAGTCACTTCACCGTTGAGTTAGGTTACTTAGTAATGTTACTTCACTCATAGAATTAATAATAAAGATAAAAGTTATTATATTGAAAATTCTATTATTTAAAATAAATAATAAAGTTAAATAAATATATTACACCTTATAAATATATTCTTATATAATGTTATATAAGTAATATTAAATTACTTAAATTTTATATAATTATTTAATATATCCCTTTAAATGTTATCGTTAAGTAAGTTTATATTATCTCATTTATTTTAAATTATAAAGAGATTTTTTGTTAAATTTTAATCTTACCTTTTTTATAAATAATCTTTAATATTTACTAAGTTAATTAATTAAATAAATCTTTAAAATAATATATTTATTAATACCTTTATTAATTTATTTACTATTATTTCCTTTAATTTTTTATATTATATTTAAATATTCTTTTTTTTTATTTTTTATTTTAATTAATAGTTATAAATATTAATATATTATAGTTTAATTTATAATTTCTTAATATTTTTATAAATTAACTTAATAATTTAATTATTATTATATTAAATAGTAATAATTAATTCATTAAATAATATATTTAATTCCTTAATAAATTAAAATAAAAATATTATTTCTTTTATAATTTATAATAGTATTAATAATTTAGCTTTAATAATTAAAATTATTATAATATTTTATTTATTTACCCTTTATTTTATTACTTTTTTAAATAATTTTATAATATAAGCTTACGAATTCTTTTAATTTAATGTGTTATTAATAAAAAATAAATTATTAATTACCTTTAAAATATTTCTTTCTTTTATTTATATTATTAAATATTAATATTATTTTAAATATAATATAACTTTATTTACTACTTTATAATAAGTTAATTTAAAATTTATTAAAAAATAAAATAGTTGTAAATATATAAAAGTTATATTAAGTTATATATTAATAATAATATATAAAAGTAAGTTAATTTTCTTTTAAAAAAAGTTAATAAATTAAAACGAAGCCTTTTCTTTATATGGAAATAATTTCTCTTTAATTATAAGGTATAAAAGTATATGCTTTAATTCCTTTAATTATATAAAACCTATAATTTTATTAATATAATTAACTTAGCTTAACTAAATAAGCTTTAAGCTTTTATTCTAAAATATTTTAATATTAAAAAACTATTAAAGGTTATTTTTTTTTAAAAGGTAATACTTTTTTTTTAATGGTATAATAAAATTCTTTACTTTTATTTTATTTTTAAACTTATATATTAATATTAAATTATTAATATAAAAAAATAAAATAACTTTATCTTTTTTATAAATATATAATTTATAAGAAATAAAAGTAAAACTTATTTACTTTAATAATTAAGTAAATTATTATTATTATAAAACCGGTAATTCTTTTATTTTGTAAAACGTTTTTAATAATTTAAAGATTATGTTAAGTTTTTAATAATTAAAAGGTATTTTTATAAACATATTATATAACACGGTTATATATATAAACATATTTATTATATTAAATTATTTAAGCTTTAAATTAAAATGTATTATAATTATTATAAATGTTTAAAATAATTATTTTACTAAGGTAAAGGTATATATTTATTCCGTTCTTATTTTTTTTTATTAATTTTCTTTTACTATTAATTTTACTTTACATTTCATAAAATTTCTATGTTTATTTATTTTATACATATATACTTACATACTATTTAATATTTATTTATTTTTACATTATAAATTACATATATAAATTTCTTCTTATATATTTATTTCTTTATAACTTTAAAGGTAAGCTTTTTTAACTTTTTTTTAAAGGTTTTTTATTTTATATTACATTATTTTGTTATAATTTTAAAATAATAAAGGTAATATTTACTTATATAACTTTTTAAAGTTCTTTAATAATTTTAAAAACTTAACGTAATTAATTAATTTTTTATTAATAATTTTTACTTATTTACTTAATTAATTAATATTAAAGGTAACATATTAAATTAATAATTATTTAACATTTAAAAATACTTTGCGTTTAATTAATATAATTATATAAATTATATTACTTAAAAAGTTTGTAAAGGTTAAAAAAGTAAAGGTTAATAATTATTTAATATATTTTTTAAAGGTTTTTAATTAATTAAACCGGGAAATTCCTAATTATTAATAATGCTTTATATTATTATTTTCTTTTAAATTCTTTTTTTAATTTTCCTTAATATTTGCATTATTTATTATTTTAATATTTTTTATATTTTTTATTTTAAAGATATTTTTATCCTTTATATAAATATTATAGTTATTTTTGTTTTATTAAAAGAAAAATATACTTAAGTTTTCTTATATACTTTTAAACGTAAACTTTTAAATAAATTCGAGTTATTCTTTATAATTTTTAATAATTACTTAAAGAAAATTATCTTTTAACTTTTTTAAGTTCTTAAAGAATAAACTATTTTTATTAAATAAAATATTTTAAATAAAGATAATTTTATTAGTTATTAAATTTTAAATGCAATAAATATTTGTTAAATTATAACTTATTAAGTAATTAATTTACACTTAAAAATTTATTTATTAAAGTTTATTTTACTTAAATTATACTTAAGTTATTATAACATATACTTTATAATTATATACATATAAATATATTTATTATAACTTATAATCCTTAACAATACTATTATTTTTGCAAATAATAAACATATAAAATTATTTATATAGTAATTTTTAATTATAAATATACTTAAATATTTAATTATAAAGGTATATAACCGCTTTATATACTTTAAGCTATAAAAATATTAATAATTTAATACTTAACTTTATTACTTAAGCTTTTGTTTTAATTATACTTTTTAAGCGTTTAATTATATTATTTTATTTTTAAGTATTAATAATTAAAAGCTTTATTTAAATATATAAACTTATAATAAATTATTATACTTTTAACTTTTTAATTATTAACTTATTATTTAACTTAATTATTTTAAGCTTAATTTTATATTAAGTTTTTAAGGTTTTTAGTAAATTTTTAAACGTTATAATAATAAATTATATTAATTTTTCCTTTAAATAATAATTTTAAATATAACTTAATCATTTATTTATTATTAACATAAGGTTTTTAAAACCTTTAATACTTATTTTAAAAGGATAAAAGTTAATAATTAATTATACGCTTAACTTTTTATTAATATGTTATTTTTCACATTATATAAATTATTTAATTTTTAATATATTATATACATTATATTTAATAATAATTAAACTAATAATTTTCACCTCTTATAAATAATTAATTAAACGTTTTAAAACGTAAGAATTAAAATGCCTTAGTTAATAATATTATTTAATAATATTATTTCTTTTAAAAATATACTTTATTTTTAAATTAATTTATTTAACTTAATTATAAAATAAGCCCTTTATTATTTTATATAAAATATTTTCCATTATAAATTAATTATAATAATCGAACACTTTACATAAAATAAAGTTATTTACTTTATAAATATAAGTTTAAATTTTTTTATTATTTCATTAATAACTTTAACGGTAAAATAAGCAAAGGGAAATAAAATTATAAGTAAAATTCTTATAATAAGCTATATTATATAATCTTATAAATTAATAACTTTTAAGTTCTTTAATATATACATTAACATTATTATAACTTAAAATAAACATTATATTATTACTAATTATTATTACATTTTTTATAAGTGCGTTTTAATAATTAAAAAAGCGGAAATATTTATTAAAAATATAAATAATATTTCTTAAATTTAAAATTATTAAATAAACTAAAGGATAATATAAAATCGTAAAGGTAACTTACATTATTATAATTAATATAAACGTTATTATTATTTAAGAAATAAACTTAATTATTTATTTAAATTAACTTTAACTTAATAAATCCTTTTTTTTATTCTTTTAAAATTTTATATTTTTCTTTTTAAAATTTTTAATTTTCTTTTTAACTAAAAGTTAAATTTTTATAATATATTTAAACATTTAAAAATTATATTATTATTTTTCTTATTAATTAAGTCTTAACTTTTTAAATATATACTAATATTATTTAAGGTTATAAAGTTTAAAATATATTTTACACATTAAATTTAAATTTAATATAATTATTTATTTACTTCTTTTATTATTTTTTTCTTAATAATTATTAATATTTTATTTTTTTTGTCCTTTATTCTTTTAATTATTATTACTTAATTAACTTTTTTTATTATTAAACGTTTCTTTATTTTATCCCTTAAATATAAAATTAAATATTTCTTTTTTAACTTAATTTTTAATATAAATTATAAAAGTAATTTAAACTTTAACTTAAAGTAAGTTTACTATTATTTAAAAGGATAAAATGTTATTATTAATTTTATTAAAATTAATAATTTAATAAATAACTACTTAATTTAAAAGTTAATTACTAATTAATTTATAAAAATTATTAAATTATTTAATACTATATTAAACAATTATAAAATTTTTACCCTTAACCTTTATTATAACTTTTTTTTATTAAAAAATTTAAGCATTTTAATCCTTAAATAGCTTAATTAATAATATTACTACTTTATAATATACGTTTTAAGTAATAATTTAAAGTTATACATTAATAACTTTTATATATTCCTTTAAAAATATATATTATTTATTAAAACTATTTTTTAAAGTATAAGTAATATTTAAATAATAAGATAATATCGTTTAATATATTTATAACTTTAATTTTTTAATTATTATTTTTTTAGCTTTAATTTTTTTTTTATTTTTTCCTTATATACATTAAAATTAATTAAAAAAGAAAATATTTAAATATTTATTAATTTAATAATTAAGCTTAACGTATTTCACAATTAACCCGTTATTTTAATTAACCCGTTACTTTTTAACTTTTTTAATATTTACTTCATTTACTTATATATTTATTTATAATTATAATATATTTAAATTATTTAAAGATATTAAATTAAACCTTACCATTTAAGCTTTAAAATAAAACCTATATCTTAGCGTCGTACGCGTTACAAAAATCTATAATATCCCTTAATTTACTTTACGCGATAAAATAAACGGCATATTATTTAAACGCGATATTATTCATCCTTATTTAAAGCTAACTTTAATAAAAAAAAAGGTAATTATTAAATATATTCTTAACTTAAATGTATAAGCATTTCCTCCTTAAATTTAAAATGTTAAAGAAATAATGAATATATTACTACGCAAATGCGATGTAAAACGCATTAAAAAGAATTAAGCTTTTAACTTTATTAAATAATAACCAAAGCTTAAAACGCATTTTAATCGAAGAATTAATTATTAAAGAGTTTTATTTAAAGATTTAAACGTGTATTAAAAGTGGTTTAGCTTTATTTAAGATATAATTATAAAGTATAACATATAAGAAAAGAATATTTATAACTTTAATAAGATTAAGTTTATAATAAATATAATTATATTAATAAAAATGATTATTATAAGCTTTAAAAAAAGATTAAAGCTTAAGTAAAGTTAACAAGGCAATTAAAAATAATCTATAATTATATAAGTTATTAATTCTTAAGGTTAAGCTATTCCTTTATAAATTATTATAATAAAGAAAAATTACCTTATATTTTAATATTACAATAACGGATTTCCACTTAATTAAGTTATTTTAATTTTAAATAATAAATAAATAATAAATAAAATTACTATAAAATAACTTAAATATTTTAATAAATATATTAAGATTTAAATAAAAGGTTTAAAACGCTTACTTATTTTAAACGGCTATAAAAGCTATTATTCTTTAAATTTTAATTAATTTTACCGCAATAATAATATTATTTCTCTTTATATATCTCCCCATTTATTTTATAAGCTTTAACCTTTTAATATAAGCATTTTTACCATCCTAAAATATATATATAATGTTAAAATTAAAGCTTTAATATAATGGTTTATAATATATATCGCAAAAAAAGATTTCTTTATCGCTTTCCGCAATATATTTTTTATTACTTTTATAAAAGATAACATTTAATTTAACTTTAAAAACATTAATTTAATCCTATTAAACTTAAATTATATTATTTCATAGCTTAATGCGACGTTAATAATTTAAACTTCTTTACTAAAAGTTAATTTATTTAATATATCTTAAATTTTAAAAACGCTAATTAACTTTAAAAATATAATTAAGTAATTTATTTACGTTAAAAATAAAATCATTAACTATTATACTAACTTCCTAATATTAATTATAAAAGCCTTAAGTAAAATCTTAAAATCTAACTATAAGATAATACATAAGATAATATTTTTTAAAGATTAAGTTACTAAGTTAAAAGAAACAAATTACTTACTTAGCAAATATTACAAAACAAAAAACAAACGCTTATATAAAAGAAAATCTCTTACTTATAAGAAAAATTAAATTTTATAAAAGCAAAGAAAAAATATTAAAACTACAAATATAATTAAAGGTAAAGAAAGTAATTATCGCAAAAAAGCAAAGAAAAGTATAAAGCGTTATAAAATATACAATAAAATAAAATACAATGTAAAAACCTACGAAAAAGTTATAAAAACGTTTAATGAAAAGAATTAATTTAATTTTTAATTAATTTAAATGCGTTATAATTATCTTTTCATTAATTAAAGTTACGAGGTAGTAAAAAAATAACGGGTTAATTAAAATAATAAGTTAACTATAAAATACGTTATTATTTTTTAATTATTTTAATTTATTTTTTAATAATTACTTAAAATTAATATAAATAAATTACTTAATTATTAATATTTATTATTATTTAAATTATAATCTTTAATATTTATATTAATTTTTTTTTAAATATTTAAATTATTAACTTTATTATAAAAGATTATTTCTTAATATTCCTAATTTTTTAAGCTTATTAACTTAACGTTAATTTTTTTTAACTTTAATATTATTATTTACACTTTTTAAAAGGGTTTAGTTTTAAAATAAAGGTAAAATATAACAAATAATATTTTTTTTAAAATAAGTTTTAATAATTTTTAATAATTTTTAAACATATAAAATTTTTAATTATTACTTTATTTATAAAATTAATAATAAAGATAAAAGTTATTATATTAAAAATTCTATTATTTAAAACAAATAACAAAGTTAAACGGATATATTACACCTTACAAACGTATTCTTGTGTGGTATCACATAAGTGATACCAAATCACCTAAATTCCACGTGACTATCTGACAAGTAATGATAATAAAAAGAAGGTTTAATGACATTGCATGAGAACTGTACATCGTGTGAAACAATAACAGTACCCACCGAGGAATAGTCATTCCTTCATCGTCAGTATAACTACCTAGGTACCAAATAGGCAAGTAGTGATTGTATCTTACTAGTATCTCGACTTGCTACTGGTCTCCTGCCGGCATCGTGTTCATCAAAGGGGGAAAACGACACAAGTTCCAGTCTCGAATGACTTTATAACTAATAACTATAATGTAATCCACCTACGCCTCACAAATAATGATATATCTACACTAAAAGAGTGTCTGAAAACGCCTTCCGACCTAACACCTAAGACCCGATACCACCGCCTGCTGTACTGTCTTGAAGATACCCTCCATTCCCCAGTCCAGCCTGCTCTCTCGCCAAACGCCTGAATCGATCGATCGATCAATCAATCGCAGTTAATCTTGATCAACGCCATCTTACGCCGCACAGTCGCCAACCGTAGTTTCAAGTACGTAGTGGAAGAGATGCGTCTTTTGTTCTACAAGATGATTTCCCTCGCATCCTTGACTAGACCTTCGTTGGGGCAGTAAGGGCACTTGTACCGGCTGCCCTTAGCGAGCCTTTGCAAGCTCTCTCTCGCCAGAACGTGGCCGCACGGCAGGATGACCGGCGGGTTGGAATCGGTGGTCTGGCCCTTGCTGACCGGACACACGAAGATCGAGTGGTACATCATGCTGCGGGGGAGCGGCGTCTCGAATGCGAGCTCGTTGTCCGTCGTCCACTCCGTGCCCTTGGCTTTCGTCTTGGACGTGTACTTGACTAGCTGGGGTAGAGCCAGGGCCCCGGCTGTGGCTGCAACGTAGAGAGGGGATTCGGCTGATAGGCCTAGAAGCGAGCAGAACTCTCGTGTGAACGATGACGCGACCTCCTCGAAGGCTGCTGAGATGTCGAAGATGGGGCCGTAGGGTGAGTCAGCTAGGTTCTGCGAGTAAACGATTGCGGCGCTGAGCTGCTGGATCTCGGGTAGATGGCGCTGCTGGAAGCGGCCGAAATTCTCCTTCGCGTATCGTATTGCGCCACGCACTCCGTTATCTGGCGTGTCAGGCAATCCGTTCACGGCGGGGCCCTTGAACAACCATATATACTGCAGTTTGCAGAGCTCGAACTCTAGATTCGAGCCTCGAGCCTCGAGCTCTATGCAATTCTCCCGGGCCCAATTTATGGCCGGCAGTAGGTTATGTGCTTTGAGGGCAGAGAGGGTCGAGTACATGTCGGCGAAGGAGGACTGCAAGGCTTGGGATTGGAGCGCTGTCAGGTCCGAGGGGATGTCAGCATCGGTTATGATGGTGTCGGTGGGTGTCTCAGCATGAGGAGATGTCGGCTGTAATGTAGATGGAGATAACTGATTTCGCGGCTGTTGATTCTGTGCATTCTCGGACGGAGGTTGGGCCTCATTTATGAACATCGATGCCACACCAAATTGACCCTCTCGAAGGAGATGCATCGCGATCGCCCGATTTATCAGTGCCGACTGGGACTCCATCGGATCGTGTTCGGTAGGCAGACTGCCTTTTACCTTAGTGAAGGCATTCTTGAGCGACTTGTTGAATTCATTCTGGGCCTTGTAGACAGCCCGCAAGTCGCTATTTAGTCCATCTAGTTCTTCTTTTATCGGATTCTGTAGCTTTGTAAGGGTTAAACTGGTGGTATGAGGATCGTTCGCTAGAAGAAAAAGTTAATACTTGGTTCAGACTCGGGGGATAAATGTCAATTCGATGGGGATCGGCAAGCAAGTAGGAGATGGTTTACCTGATGCCACTCTTTCACGCGCAGTGGTAAGAAGGTCTATGATCTTGTCGACATCTTGAACAGCGTCAGACAGCTGAGCCGAGCTGGTCAGCTTTTCCAAGTCCTTCTGCAATTGCAGGAAGGCCATTTGGTGCTTTGGTGGTCTGGGATGTTCAAAACGTGGACTCGTCGTTTGTTATCGTTAAGTTTGCTCAAAGAAGCTTTTGACGGCGGGTTGTTTACGACGACCGCCGGGACAAGGTGGTAACTTTGGTTCTCATTCCTGTCACATTCACTTTAACTGGTGGCTGAAGGCGACGAGTTTGTCGGGTTTGCAATCGAGAGAGTTCGGCCTGTGCAATGTTGTTGGGATAACGTCGATAGTCTAAAAGGTTGCATTGTACTGTAGAAAGGTAGTCCGGATAACGAGCTGCGTTCCAATGGCTACATACTACTTGCGACGTGATATCGATAAGGCGATTAGATATCGTACAACACCTGCCTTAAACATACAGTCGAGCTTATGCAGAGCTGTCTCATTATGGACCAATCATTTAAGTAGGAAGATGACCGTCTTTTTGCCGGAATTCCGACATATGGGCCCACTCTATTTAGCAATGACGCATATAAACCCCACCACGGATAGCACCCCCTGGGACTAAGGTTTGTTAGAAGGTTTCAGGGGTTATTCAGGGCAGCTGAGCTTCTGTCTATGCTGTGCTCAGGTAGTAGCTACTTGGCTGGCTACCTCTCCAACCTATCCAACCTATCCAACCTAGGTAATTCAAGGTGACACCCGACGTCTTTTAGATCATACCGTCACATGCCAACATTCTACGACAAGAACACCCAATTCAGCCCATCTCGCCCGTCTTGCGCGTCGTAGTGTTTGTAGTCTTTGTCAATCTACTCCTGTCAACCTGCTTAGTCGCCATGCCCTCAAACTTAAATCCCAACACACGATGAACAGCAGAAGAATACAGGATCGAGGGACAGTAGTGCAACCATGTCGTTGCGACCGCCTGTATCCTCGAGTGAGCCAAGAGTTCACCGAGACGAGGATCCGGCGCTTATAAGAGCATCGTCGCAAAGGAATATGGCTGGGAGCCAGTTAGAAGGGCCTATAGCTTCCTTCGATGCGCGACAAACCACTCCTGCACAGACACCTTCACCTGTTTCCCAACGCCGCCGTGTCATTATTCCAGACCCTGTAGCTCTCAGGTACGTTACGAAAGCCATTTAGGTCTAATCAGATACCAGAACACGGCTAATATCATATTACACAGATATTTAGAGGAAGATCCTTGCGTTACTGTCGTCGAACGAAGACAAAAGCTCCAAGGTTACGAGTTGTACTTAGTCGAACAATGGGCCTGCTCCCGCCAGTCGCCGACCCTTGTAATTGTTACATACACTGGAGATGACAAACATGTTGTTGTGGTTGGGGTGCTGGCCGTCCCCGCTGACGAAAAAGCTTGGACACCGAGACTGCGTCTCTACTTTAAGGCCATTCAGAAGTACCATGCGCGACCGAAAGACACCGAGTTAGGGGAGCTCATGGTGACGAATCTAAGCAGCTTTCCTTCTGCTTTGACTGTCATACCGGTCCCTGATGGTGATATTAAAGCACACCGGAGGGAGTTCATCGTCAATGAAGATCTCAAGAGGTTGGGCTGTTCTGGCCGGTCTGGCCTGACTTTATCCGAACCTACCGGGGCAGCTAAGGCCAAATTCTATCAACTGTACAAGACTACCGACAAAATACCATTCTCTGATGCCGTCATCGAACTGGTCAAGATGTGTCAAGGAGCACTATTGTTGTTTGGAAAAATGGAACAGGTTTATATCGATGGACTTCTATGCGATATCACCGAAACTGCTTTAGGGGATTGGTGGACGGAATTCGGAGCAGAGTATTATAACATCGAACCGACTGATGGTATTCTCGGACCAACGACTGTCGCCGCATTACTTGGTTTATTGATGGGTGCGCGAAATAGGCTAAGCTACTTGGGATCGCCCGTGCCTAAAGACGTCTTTGATATCGAAGCCACCGAGAGAGGCATCTCTCATTTCCAGAAGTACCACAAGCTAGAAAGGACTCGTCGATTAGATCGACAGACCATGCACAAGCTCCATGCCATGACGGCGAAAGCAGCTGCAGGAGAGAGTTGGGGTGTACAGAAAGCAGTTAAGTCTACCGTGACCGAATTGGGAGGCAAACGAGGCGAAATCGTTCTTGGGATGGTCGGCGGGCGTGACAAGGGAGGGATCGGGGACACTGAAACTCTCGACCTTGACAGATTTATTAGTTTAGCCTCCGGAGAGCGCGCAAAATGGTTGTGGCTCGGCAAGCCTAGGCGCTCACCAGCAGACAATCACGACAAATCTCTTCCCGACATGAGCAATATACTGTTTGGGAAAGAAGATCCGTCAGGCCAAAGCAAGAGGACAAATACGGCGTCACAGGACGAAGAAGCGGAAACCCGCCGTCGAGAGGATACGCCAGTCTACTCCACCCCGGCTCCAGGATCTGCGGTTAGTATAGTGGACAACCTTGGGGAAAAGGATACCTTCCGGCGTGGAATCAAGAGCGTTGCTCGGGATGCCCGCTCGGGTCTTGGTCGAATAAAGGACGCCGTATATAGCGGAGGGGGTCTCCGTGGTCACAGTAGCCGGCTATCGAAAGACGAATCATCCGAAACAACGGCCTCCGGACCGCGGTCGTCTGTGCTAACAGACTCTTCAGCAGGTTTTGTGGCAACCCCGAGTCCCGGTCCGGGCCAGGTTGGTAGAGTATTCACCTGGAAGAACAAGCCGGAGGAGTATCTGAATGCTATTAACAGCCAGAGGGAAATCGAATCTGCACCGGCTTCGGTAGCTGTATTAGGAACAGAGGAAACATTACCCAAGGAATCCCGGTTAGCCACCCAGACGAACGGTGACGTGCAAAAGCCTATAAATGGAGACGTCAAACGGGTCTTACATGCTTCGGAGATGCGAAACGAAGTGGCAGCGGCAGTTGATTCAGTAGCCGGCTCAGTCGTGGCTGAGAGTGATTTGCAAGGACCATTCGTGGACGCGGAGCAGCAATTCAGCACTACTTTACCCAGTCTATATAGGCGACATAGTATAGGGGTATCACCACCCATAGATCACCCTCCTCCGAATGAAGCCCGATGGGCTCGGAGATTATCTTTCGGAGATGCCGAGGAAGCCGTTCTTCGATGGGAAGAAATCGCCGATCTCGACCAGAGCGACGATGTGGACAACATAGCAGTCTTGGAGAAAAATACGTATCTTACCGAACTTGCCAGGAGCCTTTATGTGAATATCCTCAATATGAAACAGGGTATTGAGCCTTGGGCCGATGCGAAGGTTAGAGCTATCGAGGAGATGGACGACTACTACACCCAGCAACAGGAAGAATTGCAAGCGCTCTACGAACAGCAGACAGATGCCTACCGACGTGCTAAGGACTATTCGCAGGAGGCGATAGCTGAGCAGAGGGCACACATCACAGAAGCACTTGGAGAGGTCGGAGTACTGACGGCCAAGTTGGAATACGAGATTAATGCACTCGTCTCCCGCGTCCAAGACGTTGAAGAAGGAGTAGCGCAGTTCGAAATACAGGTGGACGATGTGGAACGGAGAGCCGAAGAGCTGAAAGCACAGCTGGAAACAGAGAGCTGGCTGCACTGGGCGGTGCGAACGTTGACGGGCATAGGAACGGGCCCGAATATCACGAGGCCACGACCACAAGAGCAACAGAAATGAGAACTTATCGGTCTTCTTATCTTGCTTCCACCTTGCTATATACTCTCAGAAATTTCTTTAATTATGGATTGGAAAAAAACAGGGGCTGCGGAGCATAGCATATGTATGGCAAAGCGAGCATTCGGAGTTTGGCGAGTCATTGTCGTCTCTTCCAATGAATTACATGTACTGTATTTCTAGATACCCGGGCTTGTGCAAAATAGATTTATTACTGCCTATTGCCTTTGATGCAATATCTATTTGATTTTTGTATCTCTACCTGGTATCGTATAGGTAAGTTGTATGTAGTAATTCTATCGAGCAGCCCAGTCAATATCCGGTGGAATGGAGTATGTACCTTAAGGTAGAGAAAGAGGAAGGGTATTGGCGGCCGTCTGGCACCAGCTGCGGTGGGTCCCTGATGCCATTGGATTGGTCCGAAGACCGGGTTTGTCCGGATTCGTGGAGCGACTCTTGGCAGAACGGCCCAGATCGTATCACATATCACCACGTGACGTAGTTGCCCGATCGGACTTATCGGGCTACGGTGCTTAATTACCCAGGCAAATGAAAAGCCGCCCTTGAACCCTTGAACTTAGATTAAACTTACCACTATTCAACATCATTCATTCCGATCCTTCTCAACGCTTACTCACGTACACAACTACTCCCCAACCGTCGTTTACAGAGTCGCCATTCTTCTATTCTCACTTCCTGATAATTCTACATTCAGTCCTTTACTTCTTCGAAATGAGCGCATCCTCCAGAGCTGCCCAGAGGGCGGTACTTATAAACCCCTTTGCTGGGAGGACTGCTACTCGACCCGGCCTTGCCATTCCTACAGCCTATCTCGGACGGAACCGGCGATTAGCCTCAGAACTCACAGCACGAGCCCTTCTAATACCCATCCGAAGTATATCGACCGAAAGGCATTCAGTCGGGTTACCTGATGGGCCTCCCCCAGGGTTCAATGCCGAGCAAGCCAAGAAGCCACTGCCGAAGACAGAGCCGCCTAAGAAAGCGTCGGAGACTACAACAAAAAAGGCCGAGGAGACAGCATCGGCAAAATTGACACAGACCGTTAACGAACCTACCGGAAAGCCAGAGACTTTGTCCGAGTTGGCCGCAAAGAAGGATGCAGACATCGAGAAGCAGGAAGAGAAACAGGGGAAGAAGCTCACTCTCACACAGAAGATAAAGCATGAGATCCAGCACTACTGGGACGGCACAAAGCTTCTGTGGACGGAAATCAAGATCAGCAGCAAGCTCGCATTGAAGATGGCCGCTGGTTACGAACTTACCCGACGAGAGCACCGACAACTTCAACGGACGGTCCAGGATCTTGGTCGTCTAGTGCCTTTCTCCGTCTTCATCATCGTTCCTTTCGCCGAAGCCCTCCTCCCTATCGCCCTGAAGCTATTCCCGAATATGCTGCCGAGTACATTCGAAGGCCAACAGTCAAAGGATAAGAAGGCTGCAACATTGCGAGCGACCCGTAAGGAGGTTAGCGCTTTCCTCCGCGAGACTCTGAAAGAGACCGGTCTGCCTCTGTCACCTAGTACGACACAAAAGGAGGAGTTCGCTACTTTCTTCCGGAAATTGAGGGCTACTGGAGAGAAGCCAAGCCCGGACGACGTCATCAAGGTCTGCAAGGCCTTTAGGGACGACCTTACTCTCGACAATCTGTCAAGGCCGCAGCTAGTGTCTATGTGCCGATACTTGAACCTGAACACGTTCGGCACGGATACTATGCTCCGATACCAGATCCGCCACAGGATGCGACAGATCAAGAGAGACGACAAGGCGATCAGCTTTGAAGGTGTTGATAGTCTCAACGTTTCCGAGCTTCAGACGGCGTGCGCCGCCCGAGGTATCAAGACGCACACAGTGTCACCTGCCAGGCTACGGGAGGACCTTCAATCTTGGCTGGACCTACGGTTGAAACACGGCGTCCCATCGACGCTCCTCGTTCTAAGCAACGCCTACATGTACGGCCAGAAGACGGACGAGGTCGGCTTCCAAGCGCAGATCGACGCCCTGACGGGCGTGCTGTCATCCATCCCCGAGGAACTGTACCACGAGATCGAGCTCGAGGTGCACAACGCCGAGGGCGCCGCGACTAACAAGCAGCGACTCGAGGTCCTCAAGGAGCAGCAGGAGCTCATCGAGGAGGAGAACGAGCAGAACCAGGAGAACCAAGAAACTGGTCTCGCTACCCCTAAGGATGTCGAGGATATCGACGAGAAGGAGGACCGCGCCGCTATGGCCGCCTCCGAGCAGGGCCTCGATAAGGAAGTCGTGGGCGAGGCGGTGGACGCTGAGGCTGATCAGGTGCAAGCTAAGGACGCGCAGCAGGAGCAGCAACAGCAGAAGAAGGTGGAGGAGCCGAAGAAAACTGAAAACTAAGCAAGTGCGCTTTTAAAAGTCTTGCGAAAAGCTGAATATGAAATGAAATGGGCGCTGCTGAAGCCCGGGATTGAAGGGGGGGAGGGGGGCGCCGGCTTACGAACAAAAACAATCAAAGTGTACGAATGAGAAAAACAACAACAACGAACTATTTACCACCATCACCGCATTATCGCTTCTTCTCTCTTTTGTTTTTTGAAACCGTACATGTACACTTGTATTATGGCAACATCGATGGCACGCTCGCATGCTTGCCGGGCATTGTCGGTGTATCACGCATAAGCGGTAGGGAGGAGACGGGACGGGAGAGTAGCGGTTCACACCTAACTTACAGTAACTTATGGAAAGGGAGGGGACAGGCTAGGCTAGGCTAGGGCTCTAGGTTCTAGGCTTTATCATAGAAAGGACATATCTCTTGTCAGTGTGGAATTGAATTAGACGGCGTTAAATTTCTTTTTACTTGATGTTTTATTCTTGGCCAAGGGCTCGTTGGTTGGTGAATTGTGGAGGATCCAAGATGCATGTGTTAGAAATCCTCAGCTGTTCTGGAACAGCTATTTAAACCCCATGTTGGTGTGAATGTGCGTTTTGTGAGACACACTCGTGGTCTTGAGATGATAGCGTAGGACTTAGGTAGCATTATGGTGGCTTTAGCTGAGTCCTACCAGACCGGAATACCACTCTTCCATTTCGTCTCGTCTTGGCTCCAGTTTGGCTGGCTGGCCTGTTGGGAGAAAACGTGCATATTTGAGGTCTTAGAGCCTGGCCTGGACCTACGGTAGATACCGGTGTCGGATCCATATATTTTTATCTTTTTTATCTCGCGTGCGCGCGGGCCTTAGGAATGGCCATTGTGGTTCTCAGCCTCATCCTGGCACAGGGGGCATGCAGAATCTGCAGAAACGGATGGACACATAACGTAGGCGGAACCCTGCGTCTTGTGAAACGTTGACTAGTACCGCAAACACCCACCGAGAAGAAGGGGGATGGGGAGGTGGCGCAGGGGCAGCTCCGGCTAGGTGGCACCCATATCGATTATAGATTACGTAGATGGTAATCGAGCCCACGATGATAGCCTACTTGAATGCCAATGCGCATAAATGATAATATAACTCATGAATCCACGATACTTATATATAGAATTGGCATGATCATATAGAGAAATGAATCTCGATGTGGTATTAAGCTAAGGATCGTACTTAGTAGTTAGTTGAACACATATTACTTTACGTAAAGATACCAATTTATAACTGAATTGAAATTGACTAATGTACTGTAGATAAAGATACTCATGTGTAACCCAGGAGTCCTAGGAACTGGTAAACGTAGTGTAGGTAATTAAGGAATCTGCTTGGCAGTGGATCATATCGTAGCTTTACCTCCTGAACTCCTGGTCCGACATGGGGAGCTAACCCTGACCCACGGAGCCTCCTAACGAAAGAACAAAAATCCCGATTGCCTTTTACGGAAGGAGACTATCTACATGCACGACACAACTTAATCTGTGTTATCGTTACAGCCGAAATCCTCCTACTAGTATGTACTTTCCTTCTTCGACGGCAAGGCAAGGCAAGGCTTGCTGCATGGAGCAGCCAGCCAAATTGACTGTAACATATGAAGCCTATAATGTAAGGAGAAGGCGAGAACCGAGGATCGTTATGAGAAGTCCGTAATTTGACCTTTTTTCCTCTCTTCTCTCCGATTAAGTCAGCTCACGATGTGCAACTTCATGCTCACTGCTCACCGAGCAAAGTGCAGGTAAATTGCCCAGGAAGCTCACCTCAGTCCATGTTTGCTATGCGACCCACGGATCTCCGGTTCTTCAATTTTCTTCATCTACTATCTACCTCGTGCGCAAACCTTTCGGCTTATGCCGTGTTAATAGGCTGTCGAGTCTGTTTGCTGGGTCCCCGTTCTCTTGGCGAATGGTTGTCTCGGTTTCATGCCGGGCTGGCGAGGTTGACAGCCGTGCCCCTGCCTCAAATCCTTCCATTAACCCCCGAATCCTCACCCATGCTGCGTGGGTATGGCAGGGCACAAGCCACTTTCAGCTGAAAGGAGATGGGATGGTTTTGGGGGAGACTTACCTTAGAAAAGGCAGGTGTTTGGTGATGTTGGCTATTTGGAGGTTTGATGTCTCTACATAACTGGTGGTGGCCCAGCTATCGTAACATCGCACATTCGTTTGGTCGTGAGGGCTTCTTTTGCAACGGATTCTTGCATTTCCATTCCTTTATATTCGCTCCTTACATCCGACTGGTGTGAATGCTCCGGTCAGCATTTCAGTCGACTTTCATTTCGTGGTAGCAATACATCCGCCGCCATGTATTGCTTACAGACTTTAGTTCTCGCCTTCGGCTTCGGGTCGTTGCTGGAGTCAGCGACTGCGAAACCTGTCGCCGACTTAGCAGCACTCCAGCCTCTTGCTCCACGTGATGTACAGCTCGCGACGCCGCGATACTCGCAGCGAAAAAGATCGTTGGTTAGGCGCGATGCTAACACGACGTTTGATATGGGCTTCGAGGCCAAGGACAAGACGTTGTTTTCTGGGTATGTTGCATCCCTGACGTTAGGTACTCGTGAATAGTCAAACGAGTCTATACTAACATTGGGTTATAGCGACTGGAGTGCTCTAGGCGGAACTTTCTCACTATCACTCGCCTGCGTTGAGTGCCGGACCTGGGGTACGCTTGTAGCGTCGGCTGACTTTCCAGACGACCTCGGCGAGCTGCTTGGCGACTTGAAAGATTTTAACCCGCTGAACGACGCCAGCCTGTCCGTCGGCTTCCAAGGTGTCGGCGCGCTCGTCGACCTGAGCGTGACCACCAAGGGTAGTGGACAGTTCACGATTCCGCTCTTCGTAGCCGAGACACCTCTAGGTATTTCTGGTCCCGGATTCCAAGTCGGCATCACTTTTGGCGTGGACCTTGTTCTAGGTATAATGGGCGAAATCCAGGCCGAGAGCGGATTTCAGGTGTCCATTGCCGACGGCTCGTCCTTCACCATACCATTGGACCCTAGTGTTAAGAATATTGCCAAATTGTAAGCTTCTTCCTTCTTTTCTTCCCCTTTCGGTCCAATTTTATTCTTAGTCCCATCTATTTCCCCATCCCATAATTCCTTGTCCGATGAAACCCATCAACCCGTCTAACAACCACGCCAGCGACGGTGCCTCAGCAAGCCTGCTCCCTCTAAGCGTCAACGCGCCCGCCAACATCACCGCTGCCTTGCGCCTGCGCGTGCAAGGCGGAATCGACCTCCCGGGGAGCGACCTTCTCGACGCCAAGGCATTAGCCGGCGCATACATCAACATCCCTGAAGTGATCCTCGGCGAGCAATTCTCCAACCCTCCCGCCAACGGCAGCAACTGCATCCTACCCGCGTCTGCCGAGATCAATATCAACGCGGGCCTATTCGCGGACATTGGCGCCGAAATCGCTAATTTCTCGTTTGCGGACTTCAACCCGACGCTGAGCACCACGCTGTTCAGCGCTGCGACCAGCACGTGTTTCATCACCGCTGGCCAGGCCACTTCCACTGCCGCTCCGGCTCTGATCACAGGCGGTGCGGGAATAGGCGGCAGCGTAACAACCACGATCGCATGCCCTGTACCCCTCGTAACCTCCACCGCGACCACGACCAACACCTACGCCATCACATCCTGTGCAGCTCCCGTGGCCAACTGTCCCGCGAGCCTAACGCAAGTCATCGTCGTCACGGAACCCACGACCGTAACCAAGTCCAGCTGTCCCGTCTCCGTCAACGCAACCGCAACCGCTACCCCCACCCCCGCGTCTTTCGCCAACACGACTATTACCTCCAACGGCGGTAGTGGTGGTTATCCCGCAATCCCCCTAACAAGCCTCACGGCGCCCGTCACGAACTCGCTGACGCTCGACCCCTCCATCACGGCCCCCGACGTTCCGAGTGTCACGGGCTCCGCCATAGCTACTGCTACTGCTACCGCGACACAGGCGGACGCAGCTCAGGCTGCGGAGGAGCCGG
Source organism: Hypoxylon sp. PDH2405 (assembly GCA_023628415.1). Taxonomy (NCBI): domain Eukaryota; kingdom Fungi; phylum Ascomycota; class Sordariomycetes; order Xylariales; family Hypoxylaceae; genus Hypoxylon; species Hypoxylon sp. PDH2405. The sequence goes on from JAMAKT010000021.1 coordinate 245,408, forward strand.
CGACGACGGTCTACGTCACTGTGAAGCCTACCAAGTGCTCTAAACGCAAGCGCGCGAGGGCGGCGTCTATGGCGTAGGCTGTGTGGTTGTAAGTGAGGGGATGTGAAGTAGTTGGTGTTTTGTACTTTGTTAATATCGCGCCCCGACCGTGTTTGGGATAATTCCTGTCCGCGTATCGGGAATTTTGTATTATAAACCATACCTGGCTATTAAAGCTAGGGCTCCGGGGCTAAAGCCATCAGATTTGTATATTACCCTTAATAGGCGGTTTTTATACCGTTATCAATATCAAAAGCAAGGTCATATTTTAGGTACTTTGTATCAAGAACTTAAGTAGGTACCTACCACGATGTCATGTGAAACAGAAATCACATAGTATGTATTCCTCTTGAAGCCTCAACATCATGATTCAAAGCGCATCCACGGACAAATAGTAGTCACTGTCCAAAACCCTCAACATCTCATTTGCAATGCTATCTTATCGACGGCGCATAACAGGTACCTAACGTACCTGGTACTGTAACTTTACACTCGAAGTTTAAATACAACGGCACTCATCATACCGTGCCTCCCTATCCTATCTTGCCCTTCTTACCCCTTATCCGACCTATCCTAGCCGTCAATAGGACATCTATACACCGCCTCGCGACCGAACTCATCCACTTCTCTATGACTATGACCGTCGCCTCCATCTCCTCTCTGCTGTGCTTGCAGCGCGTCCAGGCACGCCTTGTGGTAAATATGTCTGCAAGCCAGAACAACGAGCGGGCCAAGAGGCTGCTGATCTTTCCGTCTTGCGAGAGCGTCCCCGCTTCCATTTGAAGTCTCCTCAACAGCCAGACCCTGAACATCTTGTTTACCATTCACCATCTGGTCCTGCGACGAGCTGGTACCATTAGCCGCAGCTGGGACTGAAACAGTGCTTTTCCCCTTCCCCTTCCCCTTGTAGCTCTCTTCCTCTCCCGGCGGAGAAACAGCCTTGCCCTTCCCTCGCGCAGCCGCTAATGCAGCTTTCTTCTCCTCGCGCTTCCTGTTCTCGATAGCTTGTTTCTCCTCCCAGGCCTCGAAGACATTTCCAGCAACCCCCGGACCCCAGACCCGCTTCCCGCAAGCCTCGCACGTGGACCCTCTGGGTCTCCAGCCGCGTTGGCGGAGCTCCACGGCTTCCTTTACGTTGACGAAGAGTTGCTGTTCGAGGAGGCGGTTCGAGAGCCGCAGGATCGATTCCTCGTAGGCGTATGCCGAGAATATTGACGTTAGTACGGCTCGTAAGTCGGCGAGGTTCGGGGAGGTGCGGGCCGCACGGGTTAGGAAGGCCCGGAGGATGCGGAGGAAGGTGAGGCTACCCCCGGAGGAAGTGACGAGACGGTTGTTTGACGGGGTGCCGCTTTGGGTTGATGTGGCGGTCATCAGAGCTGTGAATGTGTGTTGCACAAGTGATCGCAGGAGCGCTACTAGTTTGTCGCTATCAAGAACTGGTGTTGGCGAACTGCTGCTTGAGACTTTAATCGACTTCGAAGGCGCAACAACAGATGACAAACGCCGTGTAATTTGGACGGTAGTGTCTATCAACTCAAGCCATAACGACTCCTCCGGAGTAAGATCGCTGGGCGACGGGGAGCTTCGTCGGCCGATCCCATTGAGCTTCTTCGACGTTTTCATCTGCCCCTGACATAACCAGATGCCAACATGTGTGTACTTCTGTAGGCCAGTGAGGAGTTCTTCAGCAGCCTCCTTAACGTCAAAGTCATCAGCATGGTCATCTGTATTCGCGACCAGACCTTGGAGAGCCGACTCTAATGTTTCCAGGTGTTTTGTCAGGCGGCTCATAGCGTCTTGTACTTGTCCCTCTCGAGCCATGAGAATAACAACAGCGTCGATAACCCCAGTATCTTCCATGATTGGAAGCAACTTATCGAGCTTCAGGTTCGTGGCCTGCACGATACCGACATAATCGGATACGTGGGAAGAGTTATATCGACACATGAGTTGCACATATAATTCAATGAAATCCCGGTCGTATGTAGCAGCAGGCTGTTCTGAGGTTTCGGTATCAGGTTCAAGTAGAGCTTTGAGGTAGTCATATTGTAGTTCTGACCCCTCGTCAAGCGAGTCTAATATGAATCTATGCAAATCTGGCGCGTATGCAGCTATGGTCTGAGCTGCACGAACTGGATCCAGCTCAACAAGCTCGCGTGAGTGCTGCTTGAGAACGTCGTGCACGTCATGGACCTGCTTCTTAGTGAGCCCAGCCTGGGGCTGTAAGCATTCTGCAATGCAATCGAAGACTTCCATTTGGTCTTCTGGGTCCTCGAAATAAGTTTGTACCAATTTCCCATGCTGCTTGTCGTTCCTATAGATCCGCTTTAGAATACGGTAGAAACAAGCCTTCTTGAATAAGGGGATCATGGTCGATATGTCTGGCGGCTGGTATATGGAAAGCAAATATTCTGCGCTTAGCTGTGCATCCTCAGCTAGATCTACTCCGGGATACTCGCATAGTCCGGCCAATACTTTATCAAGGGTGGACCCCGGTATGAGAAGATACTGCGGGAACTTTGGAAGGTTACGAGCAATGAACATGTCCAGATATATCGTATCTTCTGGTGCAAAATCATTTGGGTTCATGATTTCTAGCAGGATGGACACGACATATTGGCGATCGACTGTCAAGCCGAAAATTTGTTCCTCTGGAAGGTCTTTTCCAGTGCCACCGTTGAGTTGTTTGTCTTGAGAATCATTCAAGAACGAATCTTCGAATGCCTCATTCAGAGCACTTAAAAAGCTTGGAGCGTCATATTGCAATATCATCCTGAGGTATGGAAAAGACGGTTCCTCTGCTTGCGTTGGACGAGTGAGGAATGTTTTACCGCTGCCTTTTGGCCAGGTAATACTCTTCCCGGAAAAGAGAAACCAGTATATCTCAGCCTTGGCCTTTGACGCAACTTCGTCTTCCATTCTCTCGCCATTAGGATATATCCTTCCAGTCAAGGTGTAAGAGAGGTATGGGAACATCTTAAGTGCATTAATCCCATAGTTCTCGTCTTCCATCAAATTTCTCGAGGTTGTATAATCGGTGTTCTGCACCAGAGGTATCAAGAGAGTAAGGAGATCGATGAGGGGGGTAATGTAATCGGATAACGCCTGGTTCCACACGTATATGAGCGCATCATAGAGACCGTGCTGTTTGCATAGAGTTGTAACCTGGTCGATATCAAGAGTAGTTGTTTCCATATGGCAGATAATCTCTTCTAAACGGCTTTCCCAGCCTTTACTGACATAATGACTGACCATTGCTTTGACGGCAGTCGGTGGTATAGTTGAGATCGTCTTCTCAAGAATGTACGGCTCCAGTACCTCTAGGAAGATGCCTTCGACACCAGCGTCTTCGTACCATTCGTACATCTCGTCGAAGAGGAAATCGAGATCCCCAATGCTTTGGCATGCAATAAAACAGGTTTCGGCAAGTTGTCGTAGATGCTGGTCATCTACCGAGGTCCGATTCTTTTGTCGTTGTCCGAAAACATACTTAAGAGATGCACTCATAATCTCCATTACCTTGTCACGCACCATCCGATGCCTCAAATTCGCATCTTCGGGAAGGCCAACCGTGAGCTTGTTGGCATCTCCTGTATAGTATGACGTTGCCAGCTGGATTGCGCCAATATAGTCCCCGTTCTCCATCAATGCGATCAGTCGATCGGCCCAATTCGATAATGCACCGATGGATACATCATTGAAGCCTAGTAGGAAGATACGACCTTTATATGCCTTGAAACTCATGTAAAAAGCATCCGCGACTACACCATGCATGGACGTGTCATTCTCATCAAGTTGCTCGACTAGATTGTGTAGCTGGGTTGAGAAGAGATCGGCATGGTAGATGTACTTGTGGATAAGATCAAAGGCTTCGGTCATTCTCATCGATTTATCTTCAAGAACAATAAGCCTCTGAGTGATAGTCAGAACGGTCAAGACGGAACGGCTGAGCCATTGGACGGCCACGATTGCTTCCTCACACTTCCATCTACTACGTGCCTTGAACTTCAGTATCGGAGGTTTATCTTTATCGTCTGTTGGTATCTCCTCCACATCTAGGACAGTGAGAACATTTGACCAGCAGTATACAAGTTTGACCTTGGACATGGTGCTGCCAGTGCTAGGATCAGGCACTTTCAACTTGACCGCGGGAAACCATGCCAAGCAACCGGTCATAGCGCTGTGCGGTGCCACATCCTTTGGTCTAGCTGATTTATGCTGAGTTTGCGCAATCGGTGTTGTTGAGACTATGACAAGTAGATAAGGGGTGAGCATTGCCGTAAGCCCCATCGAATCCGTCGCTCGTTCCACATTTCCGAGTGGCAATGGTGAGAAGGCCAACACGGTGCTGGGCTTAAGAGGCTTGCCTGACGAAGGAGGCGGAGCGTCGGGATAGCGGCCAAGTATTCTCGTTGTCTTGACCGTCCGCCCAAGCGCACCGGTACCCCGAGTTGCCAGGTGAGAAAACGCCATGCCGCGGTCGTCGGCAGAGACTAGGGCGGTGTGCCTAGTGCCTAGGAAGCCTAGATGTGTTATCGACACATTCGGCATATGGCCATCCACTGTCCGGTTCTGTAACTGAGACGAGTCAAGAGGTGGTATATGTAGGAACGGCCGAGAGGCTCGGCTGGTGTCCCATGTGAAGATGTTTCCGCTTGCATGACCTCCGGCTATTGTCGTATAGTCTGCGGATATGGCGATGGCAGTAATGGGCCCGGATTCAATCGCTGTGGGCTGGTTAAACAAAAATATATAAGAGGCTAGAGACAGCAACGAACCTTTAGTCCCTGGGCCTATGATCATTTTTAGATTCTGGTTGTAATCAAACATTAATATTATGCCTTTGGAGGTTCCCAACACGATCGATGCAGAAACTGCTAAACAAGTAGGAGAACCGAAGCTACGCTTTCCGGCCTCAGAAAAAGCTTGGCCGTTCAACTTCTTAAGCTTTGTCCATCGTACAACTTCCCATGGTGGCGTAGGTGTTTCGGTCTCGCCGGATTCTGGTAAGAACTGACTGCTTATAGACGCCTGCCTACTATGCCCCGTAAGAAATGCAGGTGATGTCGGCCGTGGAGATAACGTGGATGGTGAGGATATGCGCGATTGGAATCGTCGATCGAATGGTCTAAATGATGGCGTAGGACTACTTAGCCCGGGGCGCGAAGCCAGAGAAGGCACTCTGCTACTGCCAACGGAAGATATCATAGACCCCTAGAGAAGCTGTCAGCTTAGCTCCCAACGATAACATAGATCATCGCTTACACCAAGAGAGGGCGAGTCGTCCTGCGCAGACAGCAGCGAGTCAATTGGACTCCCGGCTCTTCGAGGTAGACCCTCAGCCGACCCTTCTTCAGACGCATCATCGCGATCCCGCATCAGTTGGCGATATCGATTCGCGATAGGTCCATTTTCGTTAGGCGGATCAAATATGACGCTCGTTCGCTCTTCGACAAGGTCAGATACCTCTTCGTGTTCCCGTTCTGGCCTGATAGTCTCGTCATCGCTTGACGCCGCGTCTCCATCAGGAGACAGATCTAGGTGATCTTCTTCCATACTGGCAGCCCCATCGTCTCTCTCCGAGGAAGGCAAGCTCATTGAGATATCCTCATCGGTCGCATGACTTCAAGAATAGTCGTGAATTCAGATATCGCTTCGCGTCGTAGCTCTGAATAAAGAGCGCCGCTACTTTCTAGCTCCCGAACTTGCCTGTTCTTAAAATTGCGTAGTAAGCTCAAAGCTCAAAGATCAGCTCTATAGCTTTATTAACAGCCGACATTCAGATCGTGCGCGTCGTAAACGGTCGCGGGTCATCGGATTGTAGAACGGAGATATCTCCTTTAAAGGGAGTACAAAAGGAGGTTAGTATTGTACAAGTGTGTTGAAAGTCGTCGTAGCTCCTCTCGAATCCATTCAGGCCTGCCTTACGTATCTCCTAGCCAAGCTAGCTCAGCCTTATTATTAGCAAACATGGGGGTACAACAATAGTGATAAGCACTACCAATCAGCACCTATCATCAACTAAAGTGCGCCGAGGGATAAGGGATAAGCGACGCACGAGCCAATTAGATACAGCTATCAAGACCCAGTAATCGATAACCTTGCTATATAATCCCTGCACTATTAAACTTTACAGGTACCTACATGTCTTCCAGTCGCGACTCGACGATTTTATACCAATTTTAAACACTATCTCGATTTGCGCAATCATGTCATCGATAGGACCTCAACTACCGCCGCAACTCACTAAGCGGAAGCGCACCCCTGATGACGAATCTCCAGACTCTCCTGCCGCGAAGCTACAAGCAACAGACCGAAACAAGGACGAAATAGATCTTAGCAGCGGTGATGAAGACGGCTACGGTCCTTCCGCACCGAAACCTACGGCGGAGGCGCCCATAGGGCCTATAGGGCCTTCGTTACCACCTTCAAATACAGACGAGATCAACTTGGAGGACAGTGACGATGATGACGTCGGTCCATCTGCTCCACCGCCTCCTACTACTACCCGGCCATCTATAGGACCTACACTGCCCTCCGCGAATCAAGATGAGATCCCACTAGAAGGTGACGACAATGACAACTCAGAAGACGATGTAGGACCAGCGCCGCGCCCAGGTCCAAACCCGGCACCAGCAGTCGCAAAGCGCGTCCAAGGACCCGCGCCCCCACCAGCCTCCCTCTCCGAACGACCTCCCACATCCCCCAACCCCAACCCCAACTCCGACTCAGAATCCGACGACGACGACTACGGCCCCGCGCTCCCAACCTCAACCTCGCACCTAGCGCGACAAACCCAAGCCCTCGCCGCCTCCGAAGCCGCCCGCGCCGCAGAAGCTGCCGCGGGGCCCCGTCGCGATGACTGGATGCTCGCGCCACCGACCGCGTCAGGCTACCGGGCGCCGGATCCGACGAAGCTCAAGAACCGGCGGTTCCAGAGCGGGCCGCGCACGAGCAGCTCCACCAGCGGCGGTGGCGGTGGCGGCGGTGAGATAAGCAGTATATGGACGGAGACGCCGGAGCAGAAGCGCAAGCGCCTGGAGAACGCGGTTCTCGGACGCGATGTGTCGTCCACGACGCAGAAAACGAGTGCTGGCGGTTCGGGTGGTAACTCACGAGGCCCAGGCCCAGGACTAGGGCCAGGAGTGGGGAAAGAAGGGGAGGAGGATGATGCAGAGCAGCAAGCGCGGATCCGAAGCTTCACGGAAGCGACGCGCGGGAAGAGCCTGTACGAAGAGCACCAGCAGTCGCGCAAGGGGCGCGCTCTGGCGCCGGACGAGGAGGAGGACGACCCGAGTAAGCGCGCGTTCGACAGGGAGAAGGATATGAAGCTAGGTGGACGCATCGGCACGGCGCAGCGGCGGGAGCTGCTGAATCGGGCTGCGGATTTTGGGGGTAGGTTTGCGAAGGGGAAGTACTTGTGAATCAAAAGAATGCCTGCTTGATAAATAGGGCCTGTTGTATATAAAGCAGAGATGAGGAAAGGGGAGAGAAAAGAAAGGGGTAATGCTCTAATGTCAACTCCTAAGATACCCATTCTGGATGCGCGCATACACCATAAATCATGAAGGCCGGCATACCCTACACATACCACATCCAAGATTGACACTCCAAAGCTTTAGTAACCGCCTACTCATAAGCCTAAATAAAGTCATTGTAATAGCGAATAATACGAATAGTATTATAAGTCGTAGCATTCTGCTCAGCTGTGTTGGGTTGCTACCTATGTACTTCACATCTGTCCATCTGTCCATCCATCCATCCATCGCCTCATCCTCGTGTCCTGCCTGCTCATAAGTACTAACCACCTAAAGTATTTAACGAAAATCTGCCTGCCTGCCTGAACACCACGTACTCCTACAATATGCATGCGACGCCTGCCTACCTGCCTGTCTGCCTGCTAGGAGCGGCCCGGCTCTCGAGAGAGTTCGGGGTGCTGGCCCAACCCTTAAACACCTAAAAGATATGAACGTCACTGAGGGGCTTCTCTCCTCAACTGACAGTAAAACACAAACTCCTCTCAAGTATCAAATTTCCAGTCGTGATTCTGACATCTTGCCGATTAGTTTAACTAACTCCTTCCGTTCCACCGGATCTGCATAAAATTTCCACACTCGCAAGTTGCTGAACCAGGTGCTCGCTCCTATGTTCAGTAGTCGGGTACGCACGTAAGAGAAATAGGAAAAAAGGGAATAAGAACATTGGGGGTATGGGGGGTATGCTTGGCTCAATTCGCACTGTCGTGTACATGCGATGTCTCGAATAAGCCAATGGAAAGAGAAGTAATGCAACATTTATATATTCCGTTGATTAAGCCGATGCTCTATGGAGATTAGAACTTCCTAGTTCGCTGGTCGTACACCTGCTTCCAACTGTGATGGCGTGGTATTCGCGCCACCATTGGCACCAGAAGCCGTGACCTCACCGGCTTCAGTGGCTTGTCCGTTGCGTTCTCTCCTCACCATCTCATTCAGTCTGAACGGTGGGAATCGACTACGAACTCTCGTGAAAAAACCTGCATTATCTGCGGCGGTGGGCTGTGGTTCAGGATGATGGTGGTGTCGTCGTCGCTCAGGACGGTTTCCTCCCCATATGCGAGGTTGTCGACTGTAATTGGCTGGTGCCGTACCTGCACCCGCACCTCCAAAGCGACCCGCGATCATACCACGCGGAGCCCCCCGGAAATTACTCCATGACGTGAAAGTGCGTTGCGGAGCCCTCGGCATATTCATACGACCGTGGTGTCGGGATGAGTCATGGTTGTGAGCTGTAGGACTCGTCGGGTCACCATCCGCAGGCGGCGGACGGGGTTTAGGCGTGTAGTAGTCGGCCTTGCAGAGAGGGCAGGAGGCTCTCCGGTTAGTTAACCAAGGATCAATACAAACAGCATGGAATGCATGGCCACAAGTCAAGCCACGAACGTCGTCGTCGTCTTCGAGTGTGTCGATGCAGATTGCGCAAGTATCACCCTGCGTGCCTAATAATTCAGGAGGCAGGGCAGCGTCGATATGCTCGTCATCTTCATCCTCGTCGACGCTCGCGCGATGGTCATGGTCTTTTATGTTAATACTCTCCGCGGTTTGCGCATGGGTAAGTGGATTGTCGCTGGCCGCATTCGCATCAGGCGTGGCATCCTCGTCCTTCTTAAGGCCGGGTTGCGACCTGTCTTGCTCCGCAAGCTTCGGTGAGGCGGTAGAGTCGGGATGATCTTCAGCAGGATCGTGTTCCTTCGATGGTAACTCCGGCACAATGCCTTCGACGCTCCGTACGCTATTAGCGCGACTTGCTGGTGCCGAAACGCCTCCAGCGGTCGGTAATCCTTCCCTTGCGCGAGCTGACACCCAAGCCTTATACTTCATCATTGGGAACTTCTCGTTTACTTCGTCCATCGTCATCAATTTCTTCTCACGTCGTCGACGGGGCCTAGTAGGCATGTTCTCGAGATTGATGGGTTCTCCATTCTCATCCAACCCTCGCAACTGTCGATTGCGGGCATTATAGCGGAAACAGTACTTTACGCCAACAATGATCCTAGGTCCAAAGTCAGAATCTGAATGTATAGCCAAATGCTATCTGTCAGTAATGATTGCTCACCAAAGGTTGGTGAAAACAACACCAAAACCTAAAGCAACGAAGAAGAGGAGGGGAGAACTAGTCGATCCTCCACTGTTGCTCTGGTCATTGTTGTTGCTGTTACCGGATGAAGGTTCGGGGGTCGGGGGCGGCGAGACTAGGGACGATGAGGGAGTGCCGGAGGTGGGAGATGGTGTCGCAGTATTCGTTGAGCTTAGGATAGTAGTAGGGGCCTGTCGAATTTGATATTCAATGGCCCTTCCGACGAGATAGGCGCCATCCGCCAGAGCCTGATTGAGGGCGGCCATCTTCGCAAAATGAAGACCTTGTTGAGGATAGATTTCGGAAGCGGCCGATTAATCGTCAAGTGAGGAGGTCATTGGCAAAAAGCCTCGACTTGTTGGCCGGTAACTGACTGAGGATCCTATTAAGACAATCGTACCCCGAGCGCTGATGCCATTTACCGTCAATATCGTCGGACAGTGTATCCAAGGTATGCGATGCGAATGAGATGTGCGCAATATGCGTCCTCTTTATTTACAGCGAGTCGAAGGGGAAAAGAAGAATGACAAATGGCAGATGGCAGATGATGCCGAGTTGGCCCAATAACTGCAGTAGAGGTGCCAACTATGAAACGAGGTGTGGAAGTTAGCAGGTTAGTCAAGAGAATAGTGTCTTGAAAGTTGTACGTTAGCTGGTTGTTAGCTGGTTACAATAGTTCAGCCTTTAGCCAAGGGAGAGTGGAGAAGAGGTGCGACCGCAGAGGACAAGGAACTGGCGAGGGAGAGAGAAGGATTTGGGGGGGAAAGAGACTGACGGTCCTGTGATGTGTAATAAAACTGCAGGTGCTCAAGACGGAACTGGCATACGGTTGGGTCGGGGCTGGGGACGGCTGGGGCGGTTTTGAACTCTCGGCTGAGATGATAGGTGGCAGTGGGTCCGCAATTAGCCAATTAAAGCTTGACCCCAGCGCCCAGGAGAAGGAGCATGCATGCCTAGGCCGAACAGGGAAATGGAGGCACAACTTCTAGTCTACTCGTTTCGGGTCTTGATTTTGGGTCCTAATAGACATTATTCAGTGTCAGAAATGGATCAAACTCATCAAAAATACACACTCGTAATTTTCATGATAGCAGCAAACAAATTACTCTGTACAATGAGATGAGACCACCATGTGTAAACATTCAGGTGTACTGCTGTTGTATTACATCATGAATCATTCATCGTAATAGAAGTGGGCAGAAGAAAATAATAAGATCGGCAATGTGACTTGCAGATTGGGTGGGTTTATGCGCTTCTATTGGTCCCCATTTACTGCCCAGGTGGATTTGAGTTTCATAAAACGGGCAAGGATGAATACGGTTTAGCAACGTACACTAAGGTGCATAGCAACGCTGACTGACAATGGAACGGTATTTGAAAATAGAGCCTGTTGTACTACCTAAAGTAAGTTTCGGGATGTCGCCTTGGTAATACTATTTTCATCTCTTCCAGCTCAATTTCAAATCCCGTCCATAAGTATGAGGTATCCATTGTAGGTATGCCTCCTATGCCTGACCGTATGCACCTCGAATTTCAAACCAGATCGATTGTTGGTTACGCAGATATTTCTAGATCTACAAGTGATGGGATGGGCGCTTAGATACAGCCTAGTGCATACACTAGCAGACTAGGTAGATCCATAGGTACGGTAGATATACTCCTACCATCATCAGAGTCATACAAGGCTCATTAGAATGAAATAAAAGCATCTACGAATATGCCAATGTCACACGTATCTTCTTGTATCAGGCCATTCAGGGGGATCATGTGGAAATACATGTAATCTCTTGCATCCATGTGTTGGAATGAACTTCGGACGCTGGTGAAGTTCGAGTTACAGGGCTCAGCATCTGCAACCGTTGTTCGTGATACCAGAGGCTGCATTGCTGCATCATTGTTCGGAATCCCGGGACTCCCGCTTGCTTAGTGGACATCGGAGTCTCTAATTAAGGAAGTACAGATCTAATAACCTTCGGTGCTACGTAAGCGTGGCAGAGTCCAAGTCACCTACACGTTTTCAAAAGTGACACAAAAGAATGTACAGTAAGACGCATTCATGCAAAACCCTAATGGTCGCCGTCTGTCAGTGTCATGCCCAGCAACGATTAAGCTAGATTGTTGTCCGCTAGCATGGTGTCCGCTAGCATAGCTCGCGGCTGGGCTTACCAGTAGGCCATTCTGGCCATTCTTTGCAAGCACTACGGAATGAGCATTTAGCTCCGTCACGAAGCACAAATTACGTGTTTGCGAAGCCCCTGACTTCATCCAAATTTCAGGCTTGTGACAGACATAGCCGTCGCACTGTTGCTAGGTAACTCAAATAATACTATCGTAAGTTCAATTTGGCATTATTTATTTGTCATTGCCGATGGCGGTGGTTTGAATTGCCTTGCATGAACCATGGTGCTTGATAAGATACGGCTCCCACATGTCAGCGAGAATGCGGCTATGTTAGGTGTTCTAGTAATTGTCGGTCATCTTTAATGCGCCGACGACAGGTCCGGCTGTTGTTGCTATTCACGAATTATGGATATGGTTCTCATACAGTATTGAAAGAGTATTGGTTATCTTATTTACACTTAGATTAGGTCAACCGTGTCAAATACGCCAAGCTAGCGACGACATGGTATGGATTTGACTAGTAACGGTTTCTTAGCTTCGATCGTTCTTGGGTTTACTCAGCCTGAGCCCCCTAATACGCAAGCCCATATCTTCTAGCGCCTCGCCGTCAATCGGATTGAATTCATGAAGCCACAGGGAAAGCACCACCTTATCATGGTCGACCGATTCGTGCCAAGTATAGAGATCGTAGTATTTGTCAATAGCTAAACCAATGATATGCGGACTAGCAATCCCAAGGTAACGAAAGCTCGTAAGATTCCCATTGACATGATGGAAAAGGGAATGCGGTGTTAGAAATGGATACGAGAATTCAGGAGTCGAAATCTACCCTGTCTATCTGGACATTGGTAGTAGCACAGTTTCAAGCGATCCAGCACGTGTTGTTCAAATCTCTGCACAAACTCGTAGACGTTGTCGTGATTCCGTAACCAATATTCCGTCTGGCCATGTCAATCACTTATAAACTCACTTATAAACGATCATCGTAAGTTATAGGTTCTGTAGGTTATAGCTGGTAGGTATCATTGAAGGTGGAATAGCGGGAGAGACCGATAGTCCAATTACATTGGCTGTTGAAGGAGTGGAAGGATATAGGAGTCGACCATGAGGTCATTACCTGTGGAAAATTGACGCCGATCTTTTGAGGAGCATGGCCAACGATGGAAATCAAACTTCTGGCTATTGCGACTCGCGTCAAATAGCGCGCTGCAGATGCACTGTTACTTCCTAGTGATTGCCTAGGTAGGAACACAGAAGGAAGGGGGCCTAATCATAAAAAGGAAAGGTGCTTGGTGTTTCCCCATGTTGCAGAAATTTGTACTTCAGCCACAATGATTTGACATCGAAAACTCCGCCAGCCCTCCTGCCCCGCGACAATCAACCTTACCAGCTGACTGGTCGTACAGCCCGTGCACTTCTAAATTCGGTAGGTACGGTTAAGACAAAGTATTTCGTACCTGCGGATTGTCGATCCACATGTGCATGTCTTAGAACCTTGCAAGTCAAGAACCTGGAATCTTTCCGAATTTCAACCACACACACCCACATACCCGAAACCGAACAACAACACATTTCTCAAGTTCGTTACTAGACTAGACTACCCGCTTCGGTATTCCCTACCGTATCCCCGGACAACCTATCACGTCATTCAATCGCCTTTCTTCATTGCCGATATGGCTCCGACACAGCTTCCGGCTTCCGGTAATCCTTTGTAAGTAAACGTCTGTTGTTTCGTGTAGTGGCTGAGCAAGGTGTCAGCTGCATCACGCTTCCGGAACATCCGTGCTAACTAGACGGAATTACTAGGGTCTTCTTCGACATTACGCTCGGAGGTAAGAGTCTATGAATCAATTCGCGTTATATCTCCATTTACGAATCAAAAATTGGTCGATGTTTGTCTCAGAGAATATCACGTGATGACATACAGTTCAATCCTGGGGCATTTTAGAATAGCTTTTTTTTTCCCCTTAAAAAATTACAATATTCTAATTAGCAGTAGGTGAGCCCCTCGGCCGGATTACCTTTGAGCTCTTCAAGGATGTCGTACCTCGCACGGCGGAGAACTTCCGCCAATTCTGCACCGGCGAGTCCAAGAACAGCCGAGGCCAGAGTCAGGGCTACAAGGGAAGCAAATTCCACCGAGTGGTATGTTTCTTCGACCACTACCCGGGCCGGGCTACAGCGTACTAATAGAAAACAGATCAACAACTTCATGATTCAGGGTGGAGATTTCCTCAATGGCGACGGCACTGGCAGCACTGTAGGTGAATTACAGAATAGGAACTAGAAGTGAATGCTAACTTCTGGCTCAAGTGCATCTACGGCACCAAGTCGTTCGCCGATGAGAACTTCTCTCTGAAGCACAGCCAGAAGGGCCTGCTTTCTATGGCCGTAAGTTGTAGAAAATACTCTATTCTACGCTCCTCCAAATCACTAATAGGAAATTAGAACTCCGGCCCGAACACCAACGGTTCCCAATTCTTCATCACTACCGTGCCTACTCCTCATCTTGACGGCAAGCATGTCGTTTTTGGCAAGGTCGTCGATGGTATGGATGTTGTTGAGAAGATAGAGAAGACGAAGACCGGTCGACGTGGACGAGACATTCCTGACTTGGATGTCGTCGTTGCTCAATGCGGCGAGATGTGAAGGGCTATGCAAGCACTTCACAAGATTTCAGGGAGAAATAATTCAATTTGTGCTGCCGCGAAACCATCAAAAACATGATTACGAGGAGTAAGTTCCCAATACAATTTTGTGTATATTGCAGTAATACTAATACTCTTCATCCAGGCCGTTTCCTTGCAATTGCCTAACCACCTAGGCAGAGCCAAGGATCAAGATGGTTGCTATCGATGACTTAGAAATAGGAAGCATTAGGATTCCTTCTATTGCACCAATAAACTTGTTTTCCCATGATTTGCTAACAGTAACCCAAATCGTGCGCACTAGGCGATCTTTGAGACTCATGATGCCTTTTTAACCATCCATCCCCCTTTTCCCATTTTACTTATTACCTTAAAACTCGGGATATCTGATGGATTTGAAGGTGTTAGAACACAATTGCATCTCCTCCACTCGAATTCTGGATCGGCATGGATGGTCTGCTGCCGATCCAAAGGGTCTTCCAAACTTTCCTCGAGCCTTGTGGTTGTGCTGTTGCTAGATACATCAGGAAATCATCGAGTTGCCGCTCGAGATTTTGATCGCCTTCTATTACACAATCACATCCTTCGAAGACGAAGAATATTTCCGTCGGCCCTAGCATCGCTAGAGCCTTGACAATTTCTATCAACTTGGGGATCGAGTAAGGAATTGTTCCCATGTTTGCACCCATCTCGTCCAGGTCATCAAACCGCGCCTCTGTAAGCGCACCCGTGACGTCGTCGTAGGTGTTCGGCATATAAGCGACAAGTTGAACAATCATGCTACATAAGAGCGCAAGAAATTTGGTCTTGGGGTTTATATGGTTTTCGTCTCTCCCGAAGTATCGTCTAGCCCTGCCGAAGAACCACGTGCAATGGAGCCCCCTGGTATCGCGCAACTCTTCTAAGAGTTCGTGGGGAACTAGTACGGAATCACCAACGCCAATAGGCGCGTTGACGCGTAATACTGGCGTCGTAGGGTCATTAATCCACCCCCGAAAAGATTCCATCGTTCCTGGCGTGAGATATTGAAATACCCGTCGAGTATTTCTAGTGCCCTCCCCGTCGTCAGCATACCTCTCGATATCCCTGATATAATGGAGAAGATCCTGCTTGTAACCTTGAACCATGATGCTGTATTCTTGCTTGTTAGGGGTTTTAAAATGCGTTATTGTGTTGCCTTGGTAGTTAGGTGACTTGATTGAAACCTCTAGGAGGTGCGCATCGAGTAGGTACTTTAAATATAATTCTTAATAGGTCTAAAACTTCGTATGTGCTCCTATGACATGTATCTGATTCACAGACACTCAGGTATAAGTTAGTAAACAGCTCAGTCATTATTACTTGGCTTGGTGAATGATATGATCATGAAGACTGGACTAAGTACGGTCATATTATCACTGTAATATCCATCACCTCCTATGTCTGAATCATACCTCGATTTACCATTCCCCATGGTAACAGTCTCACTCATTAATATGTTGACTAGAATGATGAACTGAGTCATCTATTAGTCTAGCTTCTTCTCCTAAAGTAGGTAACATGTCACACACGACTTAGCAACGAATACCCCTAATTCAATATCCTCTGACCGTTATGTAACCGCGGATGTTTGTCCACGGTGTACTCTGGATACTAAGGCCCATATTAATCCTCATACGGAGCCTACTTTATCGTTGATCATCGTAGTTGTCGAGACATCGTTCCGCAAGGGACTAGAAACTATCAGGTAGCTACCTAGATAACACCCGACGGTGAAATATCTGACACTCTATACCTCACTAGTTCCAGATCGTCGACACTGATTGATGACTGTATAGAAGTCCAATAATATTCCTACAGCAGAGATCAATATAAATATATGTTCATTGGTCTCCAAAGAGGTGCCTTCGAAGTTCGTCAATATGAATCTGCAAAGAATTCCGAGAGAGTATTATGAAACATAAAGCCTCGTTCAATCGATCATTTATACCTAGGCAAGGTGCTGAAACTGGGTTCCCTGTAGGCTCGAAGACTGGTCTATAGATACGCCTATATTGTGGAAATACTGACGCGGATGATGTCCAGTGGTCAAGGGTTCTTCAGGCCATTCTAGCTCTATTCAAGTGAACACGGCAACGACACCTATCACGAAAGGCCACCACTCTTGCCTCTCACCCGAGCGAACCAGTACAGGCCGAACATGGCCAAGATATTGAAAACGATAAAAACACCCAGGTACCCCGCATGAGACCAAGGATGCTCGCCCGAGACCTGCAGCGTCTCCCGGAAAAACGAGTTCGTGTTGGCCAGCGGGCAGTACTCGCAGCTGCCCGTCGTCGCCATCGGGTTTACGACCGCTCCGAAGTTCTGATCCGCAAAGGCCTTGAGGTACTCACCGCAGGTTGTTGCACCACCACTGCCAGGAGGAGCAGGTATACTTAGTATCTGCGCTCGCGAACAGCTCAGGTCCACGTTCCACAGGCCCGCAAGGGATAGCCCATCGACGAAATACGTTAGGGGCGAGGCGCGCCAGACGAAGATCCAGAAGTCGGGCAGGTCCTTGGGGAAGACTAGGACACTGTGGCACACAAAGTTCTGTAAGTGGATCGAGTAGGTACCTAGATAGGTAGATAGTAGATAGATAGACAAGGCTAAGAATACTTACCCGCAAAACACCAACGAGAAATAGAACAATAGGGTCGCGACCTGTACGGCGCTCTCCTCAAGCTCGATCACCGAGGCCAAGGCCTGCGAGAACGTGATGGTCCAGAGACAGAAGAAGAGGATTATGACAAATGACAGCGCGCCTCGGCTTGCCACCCCAAAAGCCGCGTCGCCCTCGCCTGTCCGCTGGAGGCCCGTTGGGTAGTACCAGATGACAAAGATGAAGGCCGTCACTAGCAACTGCCATGTGAACTCGACAACGACGTTGGACGCCAGGAAGACGGTCCAGTGGTACGTTTTAGACCGCCGCTCACGGCCTTCGAAGAGTGCGCGGCCCTCCATTAGTCGCGGGATGACCTGCTGGTCCATGGTGCCGAAGATTTGCGTCAGCAGGAACATGGAAAAGAGCAAGTTGGAGAAGCCTTGGAGGTCGAGGCGGGTGTTTTGAAATGAGAGCCCATCGAAGAGAGCCTGGTGTGGCAGTCAGTTTCATGCGCGATCCGAATGTCCAGCGAGACTCACGATTCCAATGCAGAGTGAAAACTTGGAGTATATGTAAACTGGCCGCCTCCAGTACTCCTGGAAGATTCTCCTCGTCACGGAGACCATCTGGAAAAGCCACGGCGTAGCATATGCCTTGTACCCAGATGTGCTACTTGTCTTCTCTGGTGTGCCCTTGGTCTTGAGCTCGACAAGTCGGCCGGCGACATCATCTTGCTGCTTGCTGGCAGCCCATTCTCGGGCCCAGAACTCACTTGGCGGGAGATCACTAGATGCGTCAGTCGACTCTCCACTTGTTGTTTGCAGTATCCATTCGGCAGGGTTGGCTCCAGGGGCAGGGGGCTGTGCACCTCGGCCCTCAAAGTAGGACACCACTGTCGAGGCGTCCTTGCCGATGTCTCCAAAGTAGACGCATTGGCCTTTGTTGTTCAGTAACAGGAGCCGATCAAACAACATGAAGAGCTGGGACGAGGGTTGGTGTATCGTGCAGAGGACCGCCTGTCCGTTGGCTGAGAGCTTTCGAAGCAAGGTGCAGATGGACCATGCCGTCTGGCTGTCCAAGCCCGAGATCGGTTCATCTGGCAGTGGGCACCGTTAGTCAGTTGCAAGGCGGTTGAAAGACGCAAAGAGTAGAGATACCAAAGAACAGAAGCAGCTCTGGCTTGGCCACAAGTTCGATACCGATGGTAAGTCGCTTGCGTTGCTCGATGTTGAGACCTGGTCATGGACATCAGCGTTGACACATGGAGCGCAGTAGATAGTCTTACCGTCGCCCGGCACCCCAACAATAGCTTCTGCGTAGCTCTTCATGTCGAGAATCTCGATGACATTGTCAACATATGACAGCTTGTCCTCTCGAGAGGCTGTGGGCTGTCTCATCAAGGCGCTGAACTCTAGGGCTTCGCGCACAGTTGCGGTCGGAAGGTGGATGTCCTCTTGCTGGGCATATCCTATCTTTCTCTGGAAGCTTTCGTCTCTTTCTTGACCATCTATGCAGATCTCGCCGCGAGCAACACCAAAATTGGCACGGTTTGCAAGCACATCCAAGAGCGTCGTTTTACCAGCTCCCGTCACTCCCTGCATCATGGCAAGCCGTGTTAGTTTCATCAAACCAATAAAAAGCAGGGGGGAAATCAATAACCTACCATGAGCGCGGTCAGCGTTCCAGGAACTACCCAGCCCTGAATGTCATCCAAAATTTTCTTAGTTTTACCTTTGCCAACCTTGACTTCGTAGCTCAGGTTATTCCAGTGAAACACAGACGACTGCTTCAAGATGGCGGGTGTGGCGACTTCTTGTATAGTATCACCCTTCTCTTTGCTGACATGTTGCTCGCCGACATATTGCGCGAATCTAGGAGAACCGTTCTCCTCAGAA
Source organism: Hypoxylon sp. PDH2405 (assembly GCA_023628415.1). Classification (NCBI taxonomy): domain Eukaryota; kingdom Fungi; phylum Ascomycota; class Sordariomycetes; order Xylariales; family Hypoxylaceae; genus Hypoxylon; species Hypoxylon sp. PDH2405. Next base: position 264,352 of record JAMAKT010000021.1, read on the forward strand.
TCTTGTTTGCGAGTCTTGGTCCGCTTCGAGTCTGGACGCCGGAACGAAACAATATCGCCTTTGGAGGATTCGGCGGGTACATATTGAGCACAGAGAAGATGAAGACCGCAAACTATGGAAGTCATAGCTATGAGAATGCCGAGGTTGCTGGAGGAAAGGGTCAGGGCCTGTTCAGCTAGCTCTCGAACGAGCTGGGGGTGCTGTAGCATACCGCCATTTATGACTAGGAACATAACCATATTTCTCAAGGAGGTAAATATTTCCCTCAACATAGTCTTGTCCAGTGACTGATCCGACGGTGGTGCAGATTTGATCTTGCAGGCGCACATCCGGGTATGATGGACCGCTCGGCACCAGCTGGGAGCAGGGAAAGCGGCGATGGCTAAACTGCTAACGTTGTTAGTGGTTTTCAGCCCATGGTTCGATGTACCATACTTCATTAATCATCAAGCTTTCATAGGCGTACGCGACCGGGTCCACGAAGCGAAACCACTTCAACCAGCCCACTTGATAGGGAACAGGAACGACAAACCCGACATATATGGCGGCAAGCAATATGAGGATGGTCGTCGGCACGGTGCTCTGCTCGAGTGTCCGAGAAATGGAGCCAACGAGGCGAAACCACATAGACATGTTCAGTAGCAATACCAAGGTGAAGAGAAACCAGGTGAAGAATGCTGCTGCAGTGCGCCGAAGATTGGTGAAGAAGTACAGCACAGTCTGAAAGACGACAGCGCTCAGGAACTTGTTTGGTAGGTCGCTTATGATTGATGCGACAGAATCGGAGACAGGGTGATATAGAGCGTATCGATTGTGCTTTTCAACGATTGGCCTCTGTTTCCACATGAGTAGAATCTACACCCCAGAACTCGGTTAGCATGGCTGCCCAGGGGGGACGTGCAGATTTGATCATCGTTGGAAAACAGGGGCCGACTTGAATTACCTCGAACGAAGGGGACAGTGCCGTGTAGAGCAAAGAGAAGAAGATTAGAACAGCACGTCGATCTACACTACTGGAGTCCTGAGGGAGGTTGAAAAACGCACTTCCGATTACAATGGCGAGGATGGCGCTGGCGATGACATTACCTATGACAGTGCCCGGCTGATTCTTGATTCTCTGGAACGCTCTCTGAAGACAGCGCAAGACCTGAAGATGGAGCGGGATGACGTATGTTGAGGTTCTCTGACTTAAGGATGTCAGTATCATGATACCATATCAGTCTATTAGCGAACGATATCAAGAAGCTCGGGACTTACGCAAGCTTGCTTTGCCATCCTGCCTTGTTCTTCTTCCCATTCTCGCCAATAGTTGGGTAAGTGGCGTTGAAACTGTCAATTTCCGAAATAAGTTGATTGCTGAGACTGCTCTTCTTCCAAGCCTTGACGAAGTCCTCTGGAGATCGAGGTGCTTGACCCTCAAAACCGTGACGGATGACGCGCTCGGCAGGGTTGGTCAGAGAGGTGAGAAAATCTGGCGTTGTAGCGTGCGGTGGTCTCTCGAAGCCAAGGTCTTGAAAGTACTGGCCTGCAAGCTCAATTGGGCCAAAGTAGATCTGGCGGCCTTCATACAGAACGGTGACTTTATCGAATTTCTAGAGTCGGGCTGGTTAACTGAAATAAAGCCTAGGTTTCCGCCGCACTTACTCACTTACCTGATACATATTCTCGGAAGCCTGATACATGGTCATCAAGACGGTCGAGTGACTTTCATCGACCAGCCGACGCAAGAGGCCGACAAACTCTAATGCCGTGGAGCTATCAAGGCCACGGGTACTGTTGTCCCAGCATTGTAGCGGAGCACCGCCCACGAGGGCCTCGGCAATGCTCGTACGTCTCTTCTCGCCGCCGCTGATGCCCCTGACCAGCGCGTTGCCAACGAACGTGTCATACGCGCCCTCGAGGTTGAAGAGGACAGAGATGTCGGCGCTGGTCTTGAGCGATTGGACTGGCTTTCCCCAGACCGGCTCGCGGGTCGAGGCAGCGAATGTCAGCGTGTTGCCGACTGTGAGCTCGGCTAGATGCTCGTCCAGTTCCGCCAGGTAGACGCTCTCGCCCTTGAAATGCGTGTGCATCTCGGCATAAGGGATTCCTATCCGTTGGTTTGTCAGAGAGGTCACAAGTAAAGCTCACGCATTCTTACCCTGGTAGTTGATCTGGCTCTTTGGGTCTACGTAAATGCCGTGTGTGTCGCCAGCAATCGCCTTGAGCAGAGTGGTGCAGCCACTGCCAGGCCGGCCGAGGACGAGGAGCATCTCACCATGGTGAACTAGGCCGTTGAAGTGGTCGAGAATCTCGACGCGATTGCCGCGCTTCCGACGGAGCTGGTCGAAAATATACCGGGGCAAGGAAGCTAGGTATGAATAGACGGTTTGTTGGAATCCGTGGGATGCGATGAATCCATGGACAGACAGGTTGAGGAATGCAAGCCCAATGCGCAGCGGTGGGCGAGCCTGTCTCGAACCAAGCCAGTCCCGGAATGCCGCATCTCGCTTTGTCGGCTTGGTGGTCATCCTTAAGATGCCAGAGTTCTCGGCGTCGACAAACAGCTCTCTGGCGGGATCAAGCGGACGTACCTAGTAGCAGCAGAATGCCATGTCGCGACGGATCAAGGCCTCCGCCCAGACGAATATGCGCCTATGAGGAGGACATGCACTCGACCGCGCATATCCGTATGCCGAGCAATTCTAAATTTGACAGGCCACTCCCTGCAGAATTGATTGAGACGTCGCATCGAGGTTCCCGACAAGTCGGATGGAGGGTCAGCAATGCAAGGGTGGCTTCCATACGGCGCAACAGGCGACAGCACCAGTCCATGGAAACCGTTGAGCCTGCCGACCGGATCCCTGTAGTCCAGGTGGACTATACATGTACCATGTACCAACAAAGCACCAAGGGGACAACCATTATAAAGTTCGCACATGAATGGTGAACAGCACTTGAGGGTTGCATACCTGTGCCGCACACACGCGCTTCTAGTTGGAGCGAGTGCGAGTCGATGCGCTTTGAACCCTCCAGGACCAACATCACGTCCCTTGCTTCCTCTTGGTAAGTGTCAGAACAAATATGTAGCGTAGCAGCCAATGAGCCACTACGGAATTCCTTTCGTTCTCGATAGTGCGGCACATCTCGTGTGTGTCTACTTACTTCTCTATCAACCAATACCATAGCGCTCGATCATCCATTCTTTCACCACCCCTCTCTCCCTTCTTCGTCGCTCTTGATGTCTTCAATCGGCTGAATACCACCGCTCAGCGGCCGTCATACAGCTAGCTCGATTGTCTCAAGGTCGACCGTATTCTGAGCGCCCAACATGCCCTCTGCTCTGGCCCTGGTGGCGACAGCAATCGCCGTCATCTATTTCTTCCTCCGTGCCCTCGTCTATCTCAGGCATGATTCCCGAGAACCCAAGCCCATCATTGGCGCCATCCCCTATCTCAGTCCCCTCCTCGGCATGCTGATAGAACAGGACAAGTTCTATAGGCGAATGAGGTACAGCCCAAAAGCTCATGTCGCCCTCGCAGGCTGTTGATGCTGATATGAGCTGAGCAGAGACGAGACCCATCTGCCCATTTACACGCTGAATATACCGGGCGTACCTGTCTACATTGTCAATTCGCTTGAGGTGCTCCAGCGCGTCGACCGCCACATCGATACCCTCCCTTTCGCCCCTATGAAAGCCCGGACATGCAAGAATGTCTGCGGCGTCAGTAAAGATGGTATCAGCAAGATCTATGGGAACAACCTCTTGGCGCAGGACGGCTACCTGTACAGTCACCAACGCGCCTCCGCCCAAGCCGGCGCACCGGGCGCCAGTCTAAATGCTCTCTCACGATCAGCAAGCAAGGTTTTTGCCGCTACGTTTGATCGAGTCGAGGCACGAGGCCGCACGGCCGTGGATCTGTATGAATTCGTCCACGACGCAACATTCAACGGCACGACGGATGCCATGTACGGTCCCCACAACCCTTTCCGTACCGAGGAGAACCTCAATGACTGGGCCATCTTCGAAGCCGGACTGCCAATGCTGTTCGTCGGCTTTCTGCCCAACATCCTGGCGAGAAGGGCGTGCAAGGCAAGGCAACGCCTAGTAGCAGCTTTCACCGACTATTTCGGCAACGACAAACACCTTGACGGCGGCTCTCTTTTTGTCCAGCTCACGAATAAAGTTAACGACAGCACCGGCTTGAGCCTAGTGGACAAGGCCCGGATAGAGGTCGGTCAGGTAGCCGCAGCGACTTTCAACACGGCACCGGGTGCGTATTGGTGTGTCTGGGCCATTCTGTCCGATCCCGTCGTGTTCAAGGACTGCAGGGAAGAAGTCATGCGGCTGGTGGACGAGGTAAATGGTACGCACACCATCGACCTCGCGCGCGTGAGGACGGAATGCCCCCTGCTCGTGTCGACCCTGCAGGAAGTCATGAGGTTCTACGGCACAGCTGCCTCGCTGCGCCTCATCTACGAAGACACCATGCTCGGCGACGAGTACCTATTGAAGAAGGGCGGCGCCGTGCTCATGCCCAATTCCATATTCCATACCGACGAGACACTTTGGGGCCCTTCAGTGGGCGAGTTCGATCACACGCGCTTCTTGAAGGCGGGCCATCGCAAGTCCAGCACCAAACACCCGGCTGCCGCGTTTCGGGGCTTCGGCGGCGGCCATGTCCTATGTCCGGGGCGGCATCTGGCCAGTACCGAGATGCTGGCCCTGATGGCCTTGATCCTTGTGCGTGTCGATGTCGTTCCCCCTGGGGGCGAATGGCCAGCGGCACCGATTGGTCTGGCAGCCGGCAGAGCATTGCCTGTGCCAAGTAAGCGGATACTCGTTGACTTCATCCCCAGGGCCGCTGGCAAGTGGCGGGTGATATTCACTGATAAAGACACTAGCGGTGTGAATCTTGTAGCGGAAGATATGCACAGTACCAACAGCTGAAATGATTAGTACTAGGTAGGTATGTTTGAATATCCTACTATCTCAGCGACTGGGTGTTTTGATATCTTGACCTCCATGGCAAGAAGCAATTGGTTCACGTTCGATCGCTTTGCGTCTCGGGATTTATATACCTCAAAGTGAATGGCCTTCTAACTCAACTCGATCATGATGATGGCGCGGCTTGTCGGCGTGAAGACTTGGTAGACTGGACCTTGAGTATGAGTTCAATCATATCTCACCTTTTACTATTCAAACATAGTCGTCAGCAGTTAAAATAATCTAGATCCTCGATAACTTCATTCCAAAGAAAACCGTCGTCCAGCCCTACTACAAAACGGAAGAGGGGCGCTTACAGCATGCAAGCTGGCGAGCTGGCAGCCTGAATCGAATGAAGATGGCGCAGTAGAGCAGATGACTAAGCGATATCTGCTCCTTGTTTACCTTAGTCATCTGCTAGGACTGCCGCCACGATGAGTCATCAGACATGGTCGTGCCGCATGTTCGATATTGGGTGTAACAGCGAGACGTGGTTAGAGCTCCCTCCCTCTTCCCAAAGGAAGTAGAAGCTTAGTCTACTAGCACATTAAAATCTACACTAGCTGATAGTTCAGGATTCCGACGAAGTGATAGGGGTCAGTACTCTTTGCCGGTCTGATAGCGTGTTGCTCCATTCGCAAGTAATAATTCATGGGAGATTATTGGTCTAAGGGATGAAGCTGACGCAGATCTCCCGACAATTGCAGAGCACCTAAATAGAAGTGAAGTTTCATGGACTTGTATAAGATACTGCAGCTTGCATTGAATAGAAGGTTATAAATCGCAAGAGATCTACCTAGGCTTTAGAGACAGACTCTATGACGTAATGGAATTGGGGGCGCCATACCGGGCTGATCATTCCTTAGTACTGCCCTGGATGTGCGCAGTGAGGTCCTTCTGCACGTAGACTTGCCCGAAAAGATCCGTCACATTAACAAACAGTCGCACCGCTCGCATCAACTCCTCTGCTGACTTACCCATCACCGCTACCATCTCCCTCTCAAGCTCTTCCAAGGCTATATTTACGTATTTTCGTTCATACTCGGCAATCCACATCAAGTCCTTCCTGGATTTATGGACACGATCGGCAAATGAAGTACTAACGCCGTTCTTACCCTCCTCAGATGCGTCGGAAGTACAAGCATGACTATCGTAGTCGAGGTGAAACTCGGGGAAATTTACTGAGTTGATGTTTCCCTCTGCGGTATCCCGCACCAGCGAACCCCAGTCATTGTACATACGACACATACTGGCTAAGTGACGTGCCAGGTCCTCTGCCAAGTAGGCGGTCCGTGGACTGGCATCAAAGATCCCTTTCGTGTCTTCGTTAGAAGAGACCGATGTCGAGAGAGCTCGACCCAGGAGGCACTGGAAGAAGACGAAGGCAAAGGGGCATGATGTATTATCCGCTGAGGTACTCCGTACCCAAGCGTAGAAGCTCCGGCCGGGATCGGTAAACTGTTGGATCACTAGATTGGCCTGGACCGGCGCCGCATCACCATTTGTCTTTCCGGTGCCTTCTATGGCATTGCTTCCATTGATGCCAAAATTGTCTTTCGAACCGTTACTGGCTGCTGGAGGAATTGAGCTCTTGATGCGTGATTTGGCGGAATTGACTGGGACCCCCTGCTGCTCCCGGAATCGATGATTGTCCGTGGCATGCGTGATGTGTGCCAAGAGGAATGCCTCAAGCTCCCTAGCTAAGCGGGCCTGCATCCTTGAGGAATTGTGCTTCACCGCCGGATGGCGTAAGACGTATTCTGCGAGCCGGCTTAGAACCGCCTTAATATCATCTAGGACACTCTGGTCACACCCATCGGTGGCCCGCTGACCATTGGTGGCGGGTCTTGGCCAGTTTGGTACATAGTAAGCAGTACAGAGCTCTTGGATAATGCCCCTGACGGGATGGAAATATTCGGGCCCGAGGACTCGCTCTATTACGGACTCTATGTACTCGTCTGTCTGGTACACCAGAACAGACAGGACCGTCATTTCGTGCAGGAGACTCAAGTTGTTGGTCCGCATATTTGGGAGTGCGTTGCATGTTGCCCATATCAAAGGAACTATGGCTAGATATTTGTCGCGGGATGTTGGAACACTGGGGAATACGTCGAGGCGCTGGTTTAGCAGAGCTTCAAGGGCGTAGCATGCCTGCAATTCTGCGATATGAAGGGCACTTATATCAAGAGGTGCGACTAACGGAGTACGTGCCAGCAAGGAGCTAGCTTTGCGAATGCCCTGAGCTAGCTTCTCGTTGGCCTTGAGGTAGGAGAGGTTCTTCAAGGGCGGTTTAGGTGTTACCCATGCGGCCGCAAGGCAATATGATTCCGATAATACTGGCGAAGCATATGTAACCTTCTCAATCCACATGTGACGTCCATGGTCCCAGGAATCACTGTGTTCCATTAAAAAGGCCTGCGCATGCTTGATTGCAACAGAAATGCGTGTATCATCAAGTCTTTGGATCCAAGGAAGGCGACTCAACGAAGACAGAGCAAGTATTGCATACGATGTGACTTCGCAAGTGCTCTGCCATGAACCGCTGACCTCTTGAGTACGCAATAGTTCGGCGAGGATATGTAGAGATATCATAGGAACCTGCGTACACAGCAACGAGTCTTCGCCAAAGATAGTGTCACCAAGAGTATCATACTGCGAACAACGTTCATGAAGGAGAGCGAAAGCCTGCGCTAAGAGCATCATCCAGTAAGACGCGTGGATGTGCTACGTGAAGAATTGAGGTCAGCTGATGCTTCTCAATCTCACACATGTTTACTAACCCATTTATCCTCAACATGGCCGGTAAAGACACGAGTGCAGAGGAATTTAAGTGCCTTTGATATTTGCGAGGCGTACGGAGTTGGATCATCTAGTGTCAGGAGGCACGGTAGTACATTGCAGTTGGTACTAAAGCTTGGATTTCGCTCCCCCTGGTATGTGATGAAGTGGTCTGTGGTTTCGAAAGCTGCAAGGAGGGGCTCTACACTGGCGTTACCACCAACGAATCGTAGGGCCATGATAGCTTTAGCAGTGTCATCAGCATCAGGGAGCGATGATGGTGCTTGGTATACGCCGTTAGCTTTTGAGAATAAGATGACTGATGAGGGTGCGTACCAAACCCTACCATGCCGGTCTTACTCAGGCATCGCTCTAGGAAATCTTGGATGATATTCGCTTGAATTGTAGCGATGGGCACACCTGCCTCAGCCAGGGTTGTAAGGACCTAGTGTAAATAACAATTGGTCCCACGATTAGTAACTTTACTACAGCTATTACCACATATGGGAAGTTTTCGGTGTTCTAGGACTCACCCAGGAGACTTCGAAAATTGTGGTAGGCCATGCGCATGGTACACTCCCGTTGCCCTGTCCTGAGCCATATTTTAAAACTGTTCGAAGATATTCTTCGGCCTTGACATCCCATGTTGCAGCGTGCATTAAATATGCCGCGGTTGATGCCGGAGATCCCATCATGGAGCCATTATCTTCACGCCAACAACTTAGGCGGTCGAAGTCGAGATCTCCAATGAATGCTTCGAGGGAATGGAGGTATGTTGAGGGGGTTTCATACATAGTTGTTGCCGGGAGTTTGGCCAATTTAGCTCCGTGTAGTTCTTGTAATCTCTTTAGGCGCGACGAGTTGAAGTCACCCGTAAGAGCTCCCTCCTTCTCAAGCAGGGAGATAAGTTTAAGTATGAGGAGCTCAAAGCCGATCTGATCATTCCCATTCACGTCCCAGGCTCGGAGCATGCGCCGTAATGACGTCTCGGCCCTAATGGCCCGCTCCTTCAGATCTTGGTTATTGGAGCTAGAGCTTAAATGTCTCCTCATAGCTAGAAGCGACGCAGCTGTATTTAGAATCCCATCAACAGGTGAGGCGTACGCTTCCCATGAGCCATCAGGAAGCTGACGCTCAAGAATATAATCGAAACATTCAGGGAATAGCCACAATACTTGAGAGCCCTCTCCCGATACCTCACGACCGGCAGGCTTTCGTATCATGGACAGCCATGCTGTATCATATATCGAAGGGGTCATGGACCCGCAACCCAACCTTGAGGAACATCTAGACGCTAGAGAGTTGATGAGTATCTTGACGCGGTCTGGGAGTGATGCATCAGCGCGAAGTACAAGGCATGACGATGACGGGACAGAAGGAGTGCTTTGCATGTCTGAGTGGGTCAAATAGGTATCTCCAAGTGATGAAAATAGTCAAGGTTAGGTTGGAAGAGAAATTTCAGCAAGCATGTCATTTCCTACCTAGGTACATGATAACTGTGCCCGTACTTTAGGAGGCGGACATGCCTCCTTCTATCATCTACGCCGTAGATGCTTCTCGTAGCCATGGTCCATGTTACAATGCGGATCACATAAGGAACAATAACGCGCGAGGTGCTCTAACTGCAGTACGCATGCAGGTATCGTCTCCTTTCCTGCACTGTCTTAGGCCTAACATCTTGATGAAATTCCGTTTAACGCAATGGATCCCTTGGCGCGGTTGTATTACCCGTTTGTGCGGGACGCCCACGCCCCTTTCTTGCAGATTTGGATAGCTTATGCCGAAGGAGGTGCCGGTCAGCAACATATTTTGGTTCTGGGCACCAACAGGCAAGGTACCTATACCGCATCCTAGGTACACCCCCAGCAATTCAAATCATTACCCCCCACCGCTATCCAACGCATCATAAATATGTGTGTCTATCATATCAGTTCCCTAGAATCAGGAAATTGTAAAGGATGCAAATCATGTATCGCTATTTACATGAGCATAGCCTAACCACGTTTGATTGTGTGATAGCATCCGCTTCTCGTCCCACCAAACTTCAGTTTCCCCGAGCCCGACCAGTATGTTACGTCAATATGATCCTTAAACCCATTCGCGTTTGGCTTAGCCGTAAGTCACTTATATAATTTCCCGAAGATTGAAAATATCTCAATATAGAGCACCGAATAGGGGTATATAGCTCACATTAAATAGCCCAGGGGCCTAACCCTTGGAAGGTAGTCATGATCCTCGAGGAGCTATCAATCCCATATGAGATTATCTCGATAAAGTTTGACGACGTTAAGAAAAAACCCTTTATTGACCTGAATCCTAATGGTCGCTTTCCGGGTATGTTGTGCTGTCACATACACCTCCTCACCCGAACTTCGCAGCCCACATGTGCTGACGCGGATGCGGCTGGTGCGCAGCCATTGAGGATCCGAATACCGACCTTGTACTCTGGGAATCGGGTGCCATTGTGAATTACCTAATTGATCAATACGACACTGAGAGCCTCATCAGTTATACTACCCTCAAAGAAAAAAACCACTGCAATCAATGGCTGCATTTTCAAGCCAGCGGCCAAGGCCCGTACTACGGTCAAGCTGGCTGGTATCTTCTCCTTATTTCTCCTATATAGTGATCAAAAAATAACAAATTATCAAAATACTAACTTAAGTAATGTGAAAAGGTTTAATGTTCAACACCCCGAGAAAGTCCCCTCAGCCATAGAACGATACAATGCACAGGCACGCCGTGTCCTAGCGGTATTGGATGGCTGGCTTCAGGGCAAACAGTGGCTTGTGGGCGATAAGATTACGTATGCAGATCTTGCGTTCGCTCCATGGAATGACCGTTTTGACGCTGTAGTGGCGTGTCCTAGGGAAAAAAGGTTTGAAGGTTTTCCCAATGTGGCAGCTTGGCATGAGCGCATCGTCAATCGCCCTTCTTGGAGGGTAGCCATGGCACATCGTGATAAGGGCATGGATGAACAGGGATTGATGTGGAATGGCATGCCAAAAGGTGTTAAGACTTTTCAGGAGTACGAGGCGAAAATTGCCGCAGGGGAAGATACTACTCCAAGCAAGAAGTGATGTAGTTAAGGGGCAAGGAGATGACAATCATAATGAGCTGCAGATATATCATATCACTTGGGTGCGTAACTAAGTTTCCATTGGTTTTAGATCTAAAAAGAAATGCATTAAATAATGACAGCTAAGGAGCAAGGCCTTTGCTATTATGTATTAGATATGTGTAGATTGAAGGTAAAGAGTACGAGAAGAGAACCTCTGAATCTCAGTCGAACGTCTCCAGTTACATATGCCATACAAGTGTGACCAGGTGCCCCAGGCCTGGAGATAGGTAGGTTATTTCTATGTTATATTGCCCACCGCAATTGAACCGATGTGTTCCTATAATGTACTAACTCGTTCATATGTGCTAAAGGTTCGAACATCAAACTCCGTTGTGCTCTTCAGCCTGTCCGACCTTTTCAGTAGCCGGCAGTGTCGCCTCTACGTCTTCGGACTTCTTAGCAGAGGTGGCACCCTTCTTGGTAGTAGTCCAAGAGCAGAAGCATACCAACAGAAATGAAAGCACGGGGGCGAAGGCGGGGATGTACTTGCTCCTAATTAGCTATTGCGTTTTCACGTCTGACGTTCCCGAGAATAAAAAGGCTGCTGATCAGTTATGAGCATTGGATTAGACTTACAAAAACCTGTGTTACTGATTTTCCATACGCCTGAATCACGTCTGGGAGTTGTGTGCTGTTGACAACTGAGGCGATATTGGTCGCGCCGGCATTGAGAATACTGTCAATGGCGGCGGGTGGCTCAATAGGGGCTAGGTTGATCCTAAGACGTTGTTCGAAAACGGCCTGTCCGATAGCCAGGAACACAGAGCAACTCATAGCTATAATTGCAAGAAGAATCGAGGCACCCATGGGGACAAGGTCTTTGGGGAGTGTAGCCTGCAATCCTAGATGGGCCTGTTCGAAGGTGGAATTGATTAGCCTCCTGATTAGGATATTTATATTCCCGAGAAAACTTCAGTGTTGCTAATGACCATGCTGGGGAGAAGGTAGAACAAACCAAGTTAGTCGCAAGTGAGTATCCAATACCGCCAAATATTTGATACCCGATCCAGTGTCCATCTGAAATCTGGGGATATAATGTAGTGAGTAAGCCTCCGCCGAGACACACCATAGATTCCCCGAAGAGAAGGAATGGGTTCCAATATCCGAGTTGCATTACCATGGCAGAGCCTATAAGGGCCGCTAAGACATCGGCAATCACAGTTGGAAAATAATTTATACCGCTTTGCGTCGGCGAAACACCCAGGACTGCTTGGAACCAAATAGGGAGCCAGTATATGATAACCTGGAATGGCCCATTGACGAGGAAAGAGCTGAGACAAATAAGCCAAACATTACGGTGGGTTGTAAAAAGCCGTGGTGGTATGAGGGCGTCGTCCTTCATGCGTGACTGCCAAAGCACAAACAATATGAATGTGATACCACAGCCAACGAAGAGACCAATAACAATTGAAGATGACCATGCGTATGTCGCTCCGCCCCAGTTCAAGGCTAATAGGAGCATAGTTGTAGCTCCGGCAAAGAGAGCAAGCCCGATGGCATCAAGGCTCTTAACTTTAGCAGAAAGTGGCCGCTTCTCCGTATCAGCGGGCTGCAGGCGAACAAGTATTAGGAATATGAAACCAGAAAAACCAGCAATCGGTACTAAGGATTGGTTAGTATAAAAGTCATGAGAATAGTAAAGGCACGTCGTACGGTTAATATAGAAACACCAGCGCCAGGAAACGTGCTGTGTCAAGGCGCCACCTATGACGGGCCCAATAATACTTGCCAATGCGAAGGTTGAGCTCATGGTACCTGTCCATATAGCACGTTTGTGCAATGGTATAATACTAGTTAAGACGGCAAAACCTCCAGCAAAAATACCGCTGGCGCCTAATCCCGTGATCGCGCGGCCACCGATCAACGCAGATGATGATGGGGCCAGCGCACTAACTAGATTTCCAATCCCAAATATGAAGAGCGAGATTAGGTAGACGTATTTCTTTGGGAACAGCGTGAATATTTTCCCGGCTAGTGGCTGCGTCGAACACCTATCATGCCGTCAGCTCTGTTCTCCCTAACACATCGCAGGGTTCGCCGAAGCCAAAGCAGCACATACAAAGCTAGCTGGAAGGCAGCTCCGTACCAGCCAACATCCTGAATCGAGTTGAAATGTGAAGTTATCACAGGGACGGCCGTCGCAATGACATTGAAGTCCTGTAGAAGTAATTAGCCATTTGACCATCGTCGACTGGACTGTTGGGCGACACTGACTAAACCAACTAAGAGGGTGCAGAGGCAGATGGAAATGTGGATTATCACGAGCTTCAGTCCTTGGACTTCGTCTTCGGGGTTAATGGAATCTTCGATCGGTGTCTCGGCATCTTGCCCAGACGACCCGACCCTCAACTCCGTGGTCTTCTCTTGGGGCTTCTCTGAGGCCAATGAAGTGGAAGTAGGCGCATTTTGGGGCGCAACCGTTTCCTCCATAGTGGACAAGGTAGATGCTGATGTCTGAGATGTAAAGCCCGGCTATGCTAAACTATATGTAGATAAAAATGCTGATGGAGCGCTTCCCGCCTAGAAGAACGCGGTAGAGCGGGCTAGGCAATATCTCGCAAGTAAATCCGAAGAAGCTGGCAATACCTAGGTAGAGGCTACGACCAAGGAGCGACTGGGCGGATTGCAGGGTAGCTTGAAGATGGGAGGCAGAGCAAACGCCTGTTACAATGTAAGCAGTGTAGGTATGTAGATAAAGTCTCTAATACTTACCTTGTTACCTTGTATTGAAAGGAATCGAAGTACCTAATACCAGCCCCCCACCCCCCGGCCCTCAACATAGATACCTACATGTAGGTACGCCAGTACGGTGGTGGGATCGATGTCGACGTGGTAGCACAACTTATGCATATGTCCGTGCAGTCATTGGCTACACTGGGATGCTAAGTTTCAAATGATTTCTGACCGGTTTCTACCAAAGTTATGCGAGATCCCGTGTGGGATGGATTTGCAGGGTCAGATTTTGCGAGGGGTGTGTAAGTAAAAAGATGTTGGGTCGTGTTTAGGGCCATAGGGTTACATCCGTGTGGTTCTACCAATAAGCCCAGCCAACACGCTTTCTCTGCTTCACGGGGAAACTAGGAGATCGTAATAGGACTTTAACTTATAGGTAGGCTTACGCTACCACTTAGTTGCCAGACGTAAATTCAAAGCCTCCAGGGCTCACAGAAGAGCAAATATCATCATGGAATTCAACCTTGTTCAAGTAATACAGTCTCCGGGCTACCTCGTGTTATTTTCTCTAGTTGCCTATTGCCTGATCGATGCCATAGTGACTTGGGCTCTGATACGGAGGCAAGCCCGTCTCCCCTTAGTTGGAAGCCCATTTGCCTTCACGCCACGTTTCGTACCCAACTTGACCTTTGCTTTTAAAGCGGCTGATATTCTCGGGAAGGGTTATCATAAGGTATGTCACCAAACATCAATGTCGGCGAGGAAGTGTATCCTAACTCGGTAACTTTCTTATACTACATATAGTTCAAGACCCGTGCATTTCAATTAGTACGCGAAGATGGTCAAGTTCTGGTTCTACCATCCTCCCTGCTTGAGGAACTCGCAGCTGTTCCAGAGCGGGTTGCTACCGCACACGGGGCTCTTGAACATGATCTTCTTGGTCGCTACACCGGCATAGATATAGTCCTCAGGACTAGACTTCATCACTCTATAGTCCAACGCAAACTAACGCCTCGACTAGGGCTTGTGACGCCCAACTTAGAAAATGTCCTCTCAGCTTCCTTTAGCCAGTGGTTTCCCAAACCCAAGGAGAAGGGCTGGGTTGAATTTCAACCCTACCAGGAGATTGGAAAGATCACGGCACGTTTCACAGCAGAGGCCTTAGTCAGCCCTGAATTCAGTAATAACCCTATCTGGCTGGAAATCGCCCTACAGTATACCGAGAACCGTACGTCTGCTTCCTCTGCAGCTCTAGCCTGGAGCTTGACACCCGCACTAACCTGGTAATTCTACAGTTTTCAGGACCATTGTAATTCTCCGCTTATTTCCCGGTTGGATGCATCCTTTCATCTGCTTTTTTGTCCCATCGTGGTGGAAAGTCCAGCGCTACATCAGGAGTAGTAAGGAGCTTCTAGGACCCCGGCTTCAAGAGCTCATCGACTTGAACGACAAGGGCGAGTGGCTTCCCAATATCGACAAGGGCAATGATCTCAACATAATGGCCTGGCTTGTCGACACGGTTAAAGGCCGTGAACGCGACGCAGAAAGATTGGCTCATGTCCAGGTCATCACAGCCCTTGCAGCTGTACATACAACTATACTTCGAATGGTCAACGTCCTTTATGACCTGCACGCCACTGATCCTGACCTGGTCGATGAGCTGAGGGCCGAGATCGAGAGCGTTGCAACTAGTCCGCAAGGCTGGACCGAGTAAGTAGATCTCCTTGTTGTGTAACTCTCCCTACCTATGGCGTATCGATCATCAGGATCCCAACGTTGAGACTGACCACATACTGCTTTGGGGGTTGGTGCTAACACAGTATTGAAGTGCTCCATATGATCGTTTACATAAACTCGACAGCGTTCTGCGTGAGTCACAACGGCTGTCCCCACCTACTACGCTTGGCCTTAAACGACTCTTTCGAGAGCCCTATACTTTTCGCAACGGCTTACACGTGAGTCCCGGCACGTACGTATGCATGCCGGTTTTTGCGATGGAGAACGACCCTGAATTAGTTCCTCAGCCAGACAAGTTTGACGGTCTGAGACATTACCGTTTGGCTGCCAATGCGGCTATAGATGGCCATACGACAAGTCGAGGTAGTATTGTCAGCAGCTCTAACCCTTCTATAGACGACTTCCGATTTTCTACCCCGTCACCTACAGCGCTCAGCTTTGGGTATGGTAAGGCAGCATGCCCTGGGCGTTTCTTTGCTAGTTTAGTCATCAAGATGATGTTTGTTAAGCTACTATCTGAGTATGAATTTCGGTTTATTCCCGAATGTGGGAGGGATGGCAAGGAGCGTCCTGGGCATCGTCCGGCAAATTACATGTTTCATGAGTTTTTGTTCCCTTGGCCTTGGGATTGGATGCAGGTTAAGCGTAGAGAAGGGGGGATTTGTCCCTTCTGAGCAGAAAGGCCCTCCAGTTGCTCTTTTTCCGGCCAAGCGCGTAATCGCGAGTAGGTAGCGATACTTGTGTTAGCTAGTCAACATTGAATGTTAAGAGCCTCGAACTAAGGGCAGGGAACTACCTAGGTCTCGCCCTGATTGGGTAGTTGTTTGAATCCCAGGCACTTAAGTACCTAACCAGTAAAATGTTTTTAATCTAATTCGTTTTGTTAACGCTGCTGCATGGCCAACTGTATATTGCCTAGCGCCCTAATGAGGCTCATAGTTCGGATGCCCCCAGGCCAATCCTATAACCTCAGACGCGCGTTTACCATACGTTCATGTGAGTTGGGGGCACAGATACTCGGCGCGTAGCACAGACTGGGGATTCTGCTGGGACTATGGCGTCATACGTGCATACTGTTAGTTGAAGCCGACGGGAATCATTTCCTATATTGAGGCAGGGGTCCAATCGCGCCGAGGTATAGCACAGCCCTATGAGGATGCAATATACCAAAGTGCATAGGCTTCTCGCGCGCAAATCAGACCCCGTTGAGTACCTAGGTATGTATTATATGACCACTTAAGTCGCATCCTAATGCGGGACCCGTGTTCTGGGCCGCCTAACTGCATGTGGCGTTGTCGGTGGGTACTAGGTACGCGACATGATCTGATCCGAATAGATGACTGCATACTTCAGCCTTTCTACTGGACCACTATGATGTAGAAAATATCTCGGTTTTCTGAATACGGATAATGCTGAACACCTGGCCGACTGTCACTTTCTGTGCTTACCTACATGTATTCTTGTGATAGGTTAAGACTAGAGTCGGGGTCGCGCATGACTTCCCCAACATGAAATTCAGCACACTGTCTTGTGTTACTCATATTTAACTGTGCAACCAACAGCGACCGCCCGAAGCGCCTAAGTTGCTTTAAGCTCACGTAATATGATATTTACCTACCGATATGCATGAACGGAGCGGGCCGAATGACTCTGACTTATCTCTGACTTCTTATGTTAGGTCTGTTCAAACTTTGCCTATTTGTTGGCATTTCACTTTCATACCCCTCCGTCATTATATTCGTGGTTCGCGCACGAAATACAATCTGCGGATGGACGTACCATAGTTGGATCACACCACCGAAGAAGTCCTATTGCTAATAGTATCACCGACATAACCCGTATCTCACCCAATAAAGTACTAGAGAGGCATTAACATCCATACAATAGGTAATGCTTCCACCTTTACGATTATTGTCACACGGCAGTGTCTTATCTGGCATAATTGGCTTGAAGATTACGCCAAGTTTACCTCGCATTTTATTCAGCTCATTCCTACGGGCATATTGTTCCATAATATGTGAGGTACGTAGATGCTTACATGTTCTGGCGGCAGAGAATGGGGTTGGTCAGCACACTACGACATATATATGCGTGTTGAATGTAACCCGACCCCAACTGAAGAGATAGGCAATTGGTGTGATTAATTTATTTCCAGTTGGTACCTATCACTAAAGGTAGCCAATGTGTAACCGGCCCAGGGTTAATGCCGCTTCTTCTCTCAGTGAATACTGTTGACGCTGGTATTCTGCAAATTAATCGTTTGAAACGAAGCCCTCGATAAGTATAGCACCTGGAAAGCTTATAATGTACCTGATTCAGTGTACTAATTTACCTAAAATAACGGACAACCTCTAACGTTTATCATGGCTTGACTTATCATGTGGGCATTGATCCTGTAGGAGAGTTGGGGCCAAATATGCGCTGGGCATACCACCAACGATGGGGATCATGGCCGATGGATGTGATGCCCCTAACTTACCACCTAAGCCTAACCATAGTTATTAAACAATATTTTTCTCGTGTTAAAGCCATTCAAGATTATCCTAGGATAAACTTTACACGACATTCATTCGCTGCGTAACCTCGAGGATTCAACGCACTATGGAGGCCAAAGCCAATATTCCGTTAGAATCTCAGTTTATGCGTAATACCTCACTGCCTTCTTTGACGTCTAAGGACAATGCGCTAGGCTTCCAAGAGATGTTTAGTATCACATTCCTTATGTTGATCATACCCGCCGTTACGGTCTTCTATTATGCCAGTTCAAGATATTATCGTGATGGTATTCCTATTGTTAATCGAACCTTCTTCCTCGAGCCGGATATCTTTGCACGTCTACGTTGGGCAGTCAACGCCAAGAAAATCTTAGACTATGGGCATAGAAAGGTGATATCACTCATAAATAATTATCAAAGGAGTCCACGATACTGACAATCATCACAGTTCAAAGGGCAGGTATACCGTTTAGCTCGCGGGGACATCGACATCCTTGTCCTTCCGCACCGATACCTTGCTGAACTAAATAAACTGCCCATTGGAGCAATCGAATCGCGCAAATATCACTCCTGGGCTATGCTGGGACATCTCACTGGCTTGAATGTTGTCCGCTTTACCGGTCATCATGTGAAGGTGCTTTTGGGTCGCGTCTCCCCCGCTCTACCTCACCTATTCGCGCCTGTAGCCCAGCGTTTGGTGAAGGCCCTGAACCGCTTGTTCCCACAAGAAACCGAAGAGTGGGTAACGATGGAGATGCTGGGGCCGGTCGTTCATATAATCAGCGAGGGAGTTGCCTTCGCGTTGTTCGGACCCCCTATTTGTGATGAGCCAGAGGTGGTGCGCCTGTGCTTCGAGCACACAAAGAACAGTGGGTGCAATCATCATTCCCCATAAGTTTCACTACTAATAATATCATTTTACTAGTTTTCATCATAGTATTTGTCATGCGGTGTGTGCCCACATTCTTGCAGCGGTATCTTGTGTGGCTTTTACCAGCCAGATGGCGACTGGCTTACGGCTGGAAACGGATGTCAGCGTTCACATTCCCTGAAATACAGCATCGCAAGGATGCATATATGGCTGGGAAGGACCCCGAGAGCACTCCTCCAGATCTCTTGTCTTGGATGATTCGGGACGGCGAGGCGGCCAAGATCTATGACCCACTCCTCCTCACTCATCTTGCCGGCTCGGTGGCGGCGGGGGGTACCTACAGTACGGCGAACTTTGTATGCCGATGCATTTCAGATTTGATTGCGCACCCAGACGTCCTTGACGCTATACGTACTGAAATCGCGGCCAAGCATGCCGAGCTTGGCGGACAGTCCTGGTCCCCTGCAGATGTCGAGTCGCTGAGTAAGCTTGAAAGCGCTATGAAGGAGACGAGCCGTCTGTCACAAGGGGCCGTCATCACATATAGCCGCGTAGCAGAGCACGAGGTAATTCTCTCGGGCGGACTACGCCTCAGTCCTGGCCAATTTATAACTATTTCGGCATATAATCGGACAACAGACCCGGCAGTATTTACGGATCCGTTCCAGTACAAGGGCCTGCGGTTCTTAGACGGCAGCGAAGATGCTGAAAGACTTGGAACCATCAAGACAAAACCCTTCCGCTCCGTTGACAATGATGTTCTTAGCTGGGGGGCCGGCCGGTGGGCTTGCCCTGGACGATTTGTTGCAAGCCTTTTGGCTAAGTCCATCTTGATCAAGCTACTTGACGAATATGACTTTGGATTCGTCGATGGCAAGGAACCCCCGAATACTCTGATCCATGAATTCGGCTTTTGGCACCCGAATAACAAATTACGGGTTCGGCGTAGGAAGGAATGCTTGGGCATCACATACTAACGTGGGTATGCTCAGAACTTGTCGCCTTCGTATATTCTATACTTTGTCTTCATAAAGTTTCTCCCTAAGTACTTGCAAGAGTCTTTTCTAAGTTCTGACTGCTGTCGAACTGGTTTCTGGTTCCTGTTTTCTGTAGTAAATGTATGATAGGCGGAATGGACTATGTTAGCTTGTGCTCTTCGTTCTTAGGTAACCAATGAATAATACTGCCGACCCTTTAGGAGTCACTAACTTCCGTGCCGTACGCGTACAGCCTAGATTCGGCCCCAAATCCCTAGGACAGAATCACCTTGCCACTATGTTTATAGCATCTACTTTAGTAGTACTACTGGGTCTTTAATTCTGGAGATCCCGTAATGGAAGTAGAATTATGTTTAGTTTTAGATAACGAACGACAGTATCAGTAACAACCGATGCCGAATGTGACCCCTAGCTTCGAGTAAAACTACCTAGGTAGTACTAACACGCCCTTATGGACGTTACCTATCGACATGTCCTTCGTAGTATCTAGATGCACCTCGTCTTAGGAATTACGGGCGCCTAAGCTAGTCCTTGGCTCTTGTATCTTCGCCCTTTGCAATCTTATCCAGATACTCTTGGTAGTTGGGCATTCCCCGGGGCATACCCGTCCAAGCCAAATCTTGCTCTGCCATCGACTTCTTCCGCGCCTCGGCTAGCCTCTTCCAAGAGTCTCGCGACGTCATGCGCTCATGCCAAGCCTTGACGTTAGGAAACTCCTTGAATCTGTCCTCTAACTCCAGCGGCACGCACTGATGGAAGATATCATTCCAAGGCACGAACGCTAAGTCGGCGTATGTCATCTTCTCGCCAACTAACCACTCCTTGCCCTCAAGGACGCCGTTGAGGACGCCAAGCTGTCGTTTACACTCGTTGTTGAAGCGGTCCTGCACTGACTGAATCTTCTCCGGGTGGAGAAAGTTGAACCTTCGTTGGTTAGCTCGCGTCAGCCAAAGTTGCTCAGGAGAAGGCTAACCAGCCAGCTTGGTGAAAGAACGGGCCTTGCAGGCTCATCTGAAAATGGAGCCACTGGTTCAGAGCATGTTTATCCTGTAGCCGTTCATCTGGGTAAGTCAAGGTAAGATCCTTGTCGTACTGCTCGATGATGTATGTAACGATAGCACCTGACTCCCAGAGGATGACGCCCGTGTTTGGATCCTCAATAGCTTGTTCTAGTCAGATTATTCTATCCCCAAAGAAGTAGGATGTAATTAGAGAAAATCTCACCAGGGACGGAAGCATTTGGATTGAGTTTGATGAACGGCTCCTTCTTGATGTCGTCAAAGCGAAATGATATAATTTCATATGGGACTTGGAGCTCGTCAAGGACGAGAACAACCTTCCAAGGGTTTGGAATTGTAGGCGTCAGCCACACGCGGATAGGCTTCGTCATTGTGTCAATTAGTCGCAATACGAAGAATGTTGACAAGCGCCAGAAAAAAAGATTAATTGAAGAGTGGTAAAGAACTAGGCTACAATACAAGAGCACTGGTGATGCTTTAACCAGATAGTAAAATCAACTATCTACTTGGGTACTTTAGGTAGGTAGGTAGTGAGAGGGGTCCTAAAGGCAAGGGACTCCCCAAACAAAAGGGCTGTCGTGTTGCACAGCGTTTAGTATTAGCACACATCAATTGCCGGCTGGTCCGACGACCGTGACTTCACCTGGGCAATTCATTTACTAAAGCATGTGTTGCACATCACACAGTGTTTACAACACGTCGGATATAATCAGCGATATGTCTTCCGAGTTGCCCTCCTAAAGGTTCTAAGACGGAAGGATTCTTGGGCGTTTAGCAGGAGCAGAGGTTGTGTATCTCGACGCAGGTTGGTGCAGACACAAGGGGCCTTGCGACCCTTCGTATGCCGACCCGGCCCAGTTAGAACGAGAATGTTATCCGGCCTGCCGATCGGTGTGAAAATTCATGCAAATCGCCCGGACCGTTATCTTCATAACCCGAGTCTTTCGCAGCTTCTTTACAATCCTTCATAGGAAGCCGTCAATTTCTTATGGTGGGTGGGAGAATCTGAAGCGTTGGTGGCGTTTACCAAGTAGGGTAGTATTTTTCATTTAGTACCTTCCTAACAGATACCGTTTTGCCCCGCGCAATCTCATAATAATATCCAGAACTTCGGGTCATACTGGAACTTTTATCAGCACATGGCCTAGCTACAGCACAGCCGCCCGTACCACTCTCAGCCTACCTACAAGACCCCCGGCTGCCTGCAAAATCCCGCAAAAATTAAAACAATTTGCATGCCAGACAAGCCAACATCACATCCTGAGCTCGATGGCTCCTCGTAATATCGGCTGCATGGGTCGGTCTTACAACACCCCACACTTGTATAGAACTTTTGAAAATGGTGAATCCAACACGAAATTACTCTATCAGAAGGTGCGCATAGATGGAGAATTGTAGTCGAATCATATTACATTACGCGCCGGCAGGATTCGTAAGACTTGTAAGACGTATGATTAAACGTAAGGTATGTACCTAGGTAGCTGAAGTTGTGGTCGTTAGACTCTTGAAACGTCAACCCCCTTCGTCACTTTAATGTGCCCTAAACCCCACTTACCCTGGCCTACTACCGCCACTCCCTTCAAACTGTGCGTCGACGAGCTACTAGATTTACCCCTACCTATAACCTGGGTATCATGCTGCGTGTTGGGCCAATGCCCCTCATAACCGTTCAGTTCAATCTGGGAATCAGATACCTCTGCACTTGGTACATTGGCCTGCGTAGCCCCAGGGGAGATGCGCGTCGTCGATCGTAAGCTCCTAAGGGAGAAAATGGAGCGGAAGCTCTGGAATAGAGTGTCCAGTCTACCTCCGCGGTTCAACAGGTGACCGTAGCAAGGTAGACACGCCGCAATAATGGAGCAGTTCGGCTCGATGATGACGAACATGATCTCCAAGTACTCCGAGTCTGGTGTCGTTAATGATATACAGTCTTTGGGTACGCTATCGTTGAATGGATGGTGAACTTACGTATTTGCTGACCTGCACTCTCGGAAACCTTTTCAATATTCTCCTTAACAAGTACCAATCGCACGGCAGCAGCTACACAACAACTAGTGCATATTAGACCATGTTCCAATAGTAAGGGATCACCCGGCACATACAACAAACCAAGCCAGAATATCAATGCAATAGCGACTTTCCTGCCAGTCTTCATATGTAAACTGAAGATCATAGGGATAGGATAACAGAGGATCGTGACATCGAGGATAATACTCGTCCAGGCTTGAGCTAGGCCCAATTGTGTTGTATCAACAACCCAACGAGCTGTTCCCCTGAAGGTTCCCTTCACAGTATCGCCTTGGAACATAAGAAGCTATAGAGCATAAGCGCCATATCATTTTCCATACAGTGAAGCTTGACCACTCACGAAGAATAACGTGATACCCCAGCATGCTGTAATTACAGTCCCGATCCACACAGCGATCGAGAACTTTCGAGTTGGAAATATACGCTTGTAGAAAAAGAGCACACCGATTTTGACAAGTGTCAGAGCGACCTGCGCTACGACACCTGAGACACAGAGAGCCTAAAGCGTGAACAGAGGATCAGTGGATGTGGCTTGCAGCGAGGTGCAATTCGGAGCAACGAACAATTACAGAGTCTTCGATACCCTCTGCCACGTCAATTTTATAGTAGTCGATACCCGTAATCGATCCGACAACCCAGACGTCGATGCTGAGAAAAAGGGAAAACACCTGTTTGGCATAATTAGTTAGGGTGTGGAAGTCTGTAGGTAAGATAGGTAGGTAACCTACCCATGATGCTAAAATCCACCAGTCATCCGCTAATAGCGGTGCGCGAGCAGCGCGCCGCGCCTGGTATCGGAAGAAAACGCATATCAACGACAAGACGGGGAAAATAACGGAGACAGTCACTAAACCCGTGGTTATAAGAGCTGGGACTCTCTCCGACTCCGTAGATGAAGTCTGGCTTGACATTGCTCAAAGATATCACACAGTGAGGTTACCTATGATTGAAACAATGACTGGGCTCGGTTGGGAGGGAAGGACTTTCTCACGGCATCTTAAGGGCGCTACCAGCTAGTCTTATACGTATTATGTGAGCCCATGTGGCGTTCAGCTCCTGTGTCACCGCTCATGAAGTAAGATAGTATTCGACTGTAATACAATATACATCATATACCGGTAACGGATGCAGCTTATATCTGTAAAGCTCACCTTTCGTAGCTTGAATGTAACGCTGTTGGTAGGATATTCGAAGATAGCATATAGTGGACTGCCTTCGACCGTTGAAAGGTAACCTTGCAAGTTCCAGCAGGATAAAAATAGCAGACCACCTACTTGGAACGGACCCTGGCGTCTGCATCTCGACCGCAATTTCAAGGTATACCTCGTATTACATAAGCTGAATCGTCAAGTTGTCGGTAGGTATTTAATTCAGCTTTTCGAACCTTAGCATGCTCCAATGTTCTAATACAGGTACATACCTAAGTACTTGAATACGTACATATCCAAGACCCTTTCATGTGCCTCAGCTAGTGTTAATGATTATCTGTGTTTGTCTGCGATTGTCTCTTCGGTCGAGAGGTTCGATGAGCATCTCTCGTTGTGCTTTTATGCTGGTTCATGGAATGACTTGCTATTGGGGCTTTTGATTTCTTGTGAAGTAGGTACGTAGGTACCTCCACAGGTCTCGGGAGTATCAAATCCGTAAAACGACACTAGAATTCACGTGACTTAGCAGCCTACCTTCCAGTATCACGTTCTGTCTCATAGGCATGTGTTGGAATAGACGCATGTTATGAGTGTCATGATTTTAATTGTATTAGAATGCTAGAGCTACCAGGAGCGTGTTGAGGGATGTGAACAATACCTACATTAGGTACATATGTACCATAGGTGTGGGGTAAAACGCCCAGCCACTTATTTTCAGCCACACCGGCTCCGAGATATTTATTTCGGGGCCTTATAGTATAATGCGGACGCGGTGGTAGAGAACCCTCGCCACATTATTTTTGCTAGAAGGCTGACCTATTGGAGATCTGAGCTAAGGGGGCCTGGATGTTGGAAATCTGGGCGTGCTGAGATGGAAAGGCCTGAGATGCAACGGCGTAGACAAAGGATCCTTGCCTGTATGTATCCTGCGGCCTTTCCCCCTCGCTCAACATCTCATAACATCTGGAATCCCAGCCGTTATATCACCGAATCCCCAACCGTATGTCCACGTGAATGCCGTTCCACATCTGCGGCGATGGTAGTCTTGGAACGTACCTCAAGGGGGCCGTATACCTCATAGGCCACGCATCGTTGGTACCTTGCGATTCGAGGAACCACGGTGTAGACTTCAGCCCGAGTAGCTTACGGACAAATAGCCTTGATACCTTATGAACCCCAAAGCCAATGGCCTGGTCGAAGAAAACATGTTGGTCTTGTAAGCACTCGGAGGATGACTGCGTGAACAAAGAGGCCATGATGGTTACCGGCGACGCTTAGACAGAACCACACCCCTATACCATGGCCAAGTATTCTATAGTGTCCCATTCACAACGCCTCTGATATTAAAGGGGGCCATGTCTCGATGACTAACATTTCTCCTTTTGCTATGATCAATGGCTGGTCCTACGATCTTATTATCTTACTGCAACATGACTAGATCTCATCTTGCCATGGAGTTATCTGTAGCCGACCTCGTTATAGCGTTATAGCTGTGGCCTACGCCATTAGCTTCGGCATCCTCTATGTAGGTGCTCTGCAATTCTCGCGGTTTATCGCCTTCTGTTCCATCCATTAAGCAAGTATTCGGGACCACTCACCGCCAAGGTCTCTGGCCCCGACGGTGCCTTCTATTACAACTCTTCATCTTCGTACGTGGCAAGACCATGTGCGGTACGGTGAGAGCGTGTTGGTATAGGTATGAGTTAGCACAGTATGCCAATATGAATGAATTCAGGCCCAGGAGTCAGGCATGGACCGAACAAGGCGTTCTTCAACTCCGTTCAAGCTCTGCGAAGTAAGATTCCGTTAGCCGAAATTAACACTTAGTATTATAAAAGATACTAACGGAGTAAAGATATTTACCAGAATGACCGGATCACCAAATCCCACAAAGAGCCCCCGGTATCTACGGTCTGTTCAACGCCGTTGATAAGACCATCCACCAGAAGAAGCGTCGCCTAGTTGGTCAGCCTCTTAGTGACAAGTCTCTGCGAGCATTTGAGCCCGTTATGATTAGTCAAATAGACATCTTCATCCAGCAACTGTTCCGATCTTGTCGAAAGAAGGGTCGTGATATCGTCCCCATCAACATGACGAACCGGTCCAAATATCTTACTATAGACGTCATGGGGTGTATCTTGCATTTGGCTAGCCCTCAACCTCCAGACCGAAGCCGCCAACAGGGTTATGGTACATTTCACTGCTAACTTCTGTTTCAATATCAGCCTTCAATTGCCATTTCTAGGATCTTTCCGCATATGGACCCTTCGATCTCTTCGGTCTCTCATAAGAGGAAAACGAAAACGCTATCTCCAAAGCCTCGAGAAGGTCATTATCCAATGTCTTGCCGAAGGACAGCACGTCAAGCACGACCTGCTCTTTATGTCGGATTCGTTGAGGGTCTCAGAGGATAATCAAGTCTGGCTCGATGAAATCCGATCCGAGGCAATGTGGTTCCTGATAGCAGGCTCGTTAACCCTTCGCCCGTCTCCCTCACCCCCTTTGCTCCTCCTTTACGCATTCTTCTTACTTTCCGTGGAATTATACTGGCACAACCAATAGGAAGCGACTCCACATCGACCACCTTAAGCGCACTATTCTTTTATCTCACCAAGAACCCCAATTGCTGCCAGCGTCTAGCCCGGGAGATCCGCTCCACATTCAGCGACGACAGTGAGATTCGAAACGGCCCACGGCTCGCCAGTTGCTCCAACATACGCGCATGCATCGACGAGACCCTTCGGATGTCCCCAGCACTCCCAGAGACCCTCTGGCGCGAGAAAGCCGTCGGAGCCGACGAGCCCCGTCGTAAAGTCCGTCGTGATGATCTCCTGCCCGCCCTCCAGCGCCCGGATCGCGTTCAGCGCAAGGACATCCGGCGCCTGCGGCTCGGACCCTTCTTCCACCAGCTTCGTCACGTCGGCTTTGATCCAATTCTCCCCGTCGAAGGCCTCGCTCTGATCCCCGCCGGGAACACCGTGTGCACGCGGACCGCGGGCTCGCTCGGGTACGCCGCCGCGTACAGGTTCATCTCTTGCGACAGCGAGTCCGAGAGCGAGGGCAGCGCGGCTTTCGTGGGGCTGTACGGTGAGTACCCCGTGAAGCTGAAGAAGGACAGGAACGAGGACGTGAAGATTAGGTGGCGCGCGGGTGGCGGCGGCGTGGCTGGCTTGGCGGTGGTGGATGATTCCTTTTGAGCGGAAGGCGGCTTGAGCCAGTACGTTAGCAACGTGCGCGACGTACAGGCTCTTGAAGTAGTCGTTGTTCATCTGCATCTCGAACTCGGACACGGGCGTTTCAATGAATAAGGCCGGATGGGCGCTGCCCGCGCAGCACCACACGATTACTTCGTCGATGAGTTGATTAGATAAGCAGATGGTCTGTGTGGCTTACCCACTGAGGATTCCTCTTCTGTACTTAGATCTTCCCTTCTACACACTTACAACAATCAATACGACAACACCCATTCTACCCACAGCTGTACAGCTTTACTTCTCTATTGAGTAAATCAATAGACCTTGTCTATCCAACAGTAATCAATGGGTTAAATTGCCCGTATGTGTTCAATTACTTGAGCTAGTCTCTTCTGGCCGCGTGCAATAATCGCAACGCTCGCGCCCTTCTCAGCAAGTTTGCGGCCTGTCGAAAGGCCTAGGCCACGCGAACCACCGGTGACGACTAGCAGCTTTTGAGGTTATTAATTTGGCGTTGTCACGATATGATTGACTGGAATTGAAGGCGATTGAAGACATAATCTGCCCTACATAGGGAATTGGTTCTTGGAGATGATTGGTTATGCTTTAGAAAGATTGTAATACAATCGATATCGGTGCTTCGGAGTACTTGAGGTAACCAGAAGGGGGTTTGTGGTTTTACCCTTTCAAGCTTCCTTACTACATCGCGCGTTTTTTAAAAGGATGCGGGAGCTCTGATGCGTTGGCGTCGCAGACATTTATTCGATAAACCTGCGAACGCTTGGAGAGGCAGGTATGCAAGGCTCGAGAAGAAGAGAAGCAAGGGAAAACAATAAAGGGATAGGGATGTGCAACTTTTCCAAGATGAAATGCTGCTTTTTCTTTAACTAACCTATTAGCTAAATCGTCACGTCGTACACAGAGCGATGTATGCTGCAACCATGCACCCGGCGGCCAGGATGTAACATCCCATATGTTGTGCACAGGTCTAGAAGCCGCCCCCGACCGCTGAGAAATAACTGTGCCGCAATACAGCTTCTTGGATAGGTTGAAAACGATGGATAACACGATGTGGGATATATCTATCCGTCGAGAAGTGCTCACAGCCATGACGCTGGAGCGCGGGTATTCCGTGGGTGGACCGTACTACTTGTGATCCCGCACTGCAAGCCACCTTGGTCAACGACATCGTGTCTCCAAATCGACAAAATGGATGAGGACACAAACGTGATCGTTGGAGCCTTGATGGCTATCTTGTCTATCATAATTGTCGGAATGCGCTTCTACGCACGCCGTCACAAGAAAGCCGGCTACAAGTGGGACGACTGGTTGATAGTAGCGAGTCTATTGACTATGATTGCAACTGAAATATTGGCCATATGTGGTTGGTTCCCCAACTAGTTTATAGTAGGACCCAAATAATTAATCAATACTGTCTCCAGCTATCTCCGCAAATCCCAACGGACCAGAAGCAGCAACTCAAGCAACCTGGAAGCAAGGAAAACCTTTTTGTACCATTATCGTGGCCCCCCTATACATTCTCATAGGGGCTCCGCAGTGACCTTACAAATCTGTAAGATACTGTCGATCTCTTCAGGCGAAGTCCGGCCTAAGCCGCATTCTGTTGCGACACCGAAGGAGAATGGGACACTGGCTTGTGCAGACTCGATACGTTTCTTTGTCCCAGCTTCGTCATTGGCATGTACTACCCCGAGGTATACGCGGGGTGGCTTCAAGCCCGGACTATCAAGCTTCAAACCGTTCAAGGGTGCGAAGTAATCAGAATCCGTTCGTCCCTTTGGCACCGGCAAGTGAATCCATTCAGTTCGCGCGCCGAGCGTCTTGCGGGCGAGCAGGGCATTGGCAAGCTCAACCAGGAGCGACGTATCCTGGGGCTCGATAAAGTGCCTATGGTAGAGATCACCATAGCAGAGATGGAAGGCAATCTTCACATCCTCAGGAATCCGCTCCGATAGCCGTTCCACACGGTCCACGAGACCCTGTAGGACGTCTCCGGGAAAGTAGGCCCGATGCCAAGTATCAGTGAGCCGCCCTGAATCAAATTCAAGTGCCGTCATCTCGAAGCATAAGTCCCACTGAATCACCATATCATCATGAGGGATAGCCTTGGAGATATGTTCGAGCGTTTCCATGAAACGTTGTTCGTAGAACGGCTCGACCGCATTTATCACCTCTGGTTTCAGATGGCCCCTCATGACACTATACGGCGAAGGCAGGCTGACCTGAAAGCGAACGTTAGACGCAATGATGTTTTGTTGACGAAGTCGTTTGAACTCGGCGTAGGACGATATCGCCGCCTCATCGTAAGCTGTAGGTTCAATGTCTGCAAGCGCAAAGGTTGGCACTCCAGACTCAGGCAGCGGTATCCCTCCTAGTGCTTCCCGCCGGCAAACTAGAGGAAAGCGTTGCAACTGCCATCCAATGTAATTCCATCGCTCGCCGGTTTCGCCATCCGGTATAGCTTCCAAGCGGCCAGGAAGTGCGGTAGCCAAGCGCTCCATTACCTCCTTTGGCGAGGCTCCGGGAACACTGCCGACCATGAGCACTCCAGTAGGCTCCATCATGACTGGGATTGACGCAAAGTAATGTTATACGATAATATAATGAGAAGTGAAGATTCCGAATGTCAATGCTAATTTAGGGAGCTAGAAGGCGAAAAGTAGAAATGGACAAGAGGGAAGCGGAGGCCGTTCCTTTTCAACACATCCCTTACGTAAGGGATGCCTTGTGTACGACTAACTTACGCTTCAAAGGACATGCTTAAATAATAAATAGGCCCCACGTACACGTATTGTTGTGGCCACTATGCATGAGGGTGGCACAGGACGCAAGTCGATTGGCGGGTTGGGGACAGAATCAAGGGCCAGTCTCCGGTATGATTTCGGTCAACGCAAGGCAGTCAACTCGAGTTCCGCTCCAACATCAAGTCAAGGGCAACATTATTTTTACTCTCTGAAATTAGAAACGCGAATACACATAATGGCATCGAGTTGTATGATAAGCAGGCCTTGCACTCGGTCCTTTCGAGGCAGGCTGGTGTATCAGCCAGTTCCATCCCGTGCGCAGTAGCAGTGATGCATTTGAGCGGCGTACGCTTGGCCTACCGCGGACGTTGATGAAGTAACGTCAGTGCTACCGCACGCGAACACGGCTGGACATTGAAGTCTACACGTTTGATTCCGCACGCTGTGCGACACACGTTGGTCCGGCCTCCACCTCACATTGGGGTCGAAGGGCGAGGCTGTGTGCCAAGGCTTGTACCACGGAAGACTTAACCAACACAATATGTCGGTAGTCATGTTCTATTACAGAGAACACTTGGCAGTTTTCTTTAACAACATGTTCTCCTCTAATGGTTTCTTGGTGCTCTTCCTCTCATCTTACTGACACTGGGGCTACCCTTCCGACAAGCAAACCTAGACTTACTTCACCATCATGGAGACCGAAAAGCCTTCTGTCTCAAGTAGCCATCTTTCTGATGCAGCTTCGGGCTTTGGCTCAGACACGAACAGAATCCTCGAGGTAAATATCACAACCGTCGAACGGCCTAAAAGCCAGGATGGAACTGTGTATCTTAAGGGATCTCGGTTCTGGTTGATGTCTACGTCGTATGTATAGCAAACCCCCGCCCCCTTTCAAAGAGGTCTGTTCCACTCACTGGTAAATCTGATAGTATGGCCATAATGATGTTCATGACGAACCTCGAGGTCCCTGTGGTCACAACGGCCGTAGTTGCCATTACCAAGGACTTGCAAGGCTTCGATAACGCGGGTTGGATTGTAGCGAGTTACCTGCTGGGATACGTTGGTTCGTCTACATGAACTCCTATCAGCCTGTGTATCGCTTATTTATACCTAATCTACAGGTGTCATAGTTATATGCGCCAAGTTCAGTGATATCCTTGGTCGAAAATTCATCTTCCTGCTATCTACAGCAATATTCATCATCTTTTCCGCGGCCTGTAGTGCTTCGCAAACCATCGTGCAACTGTGAGTAATATCCGTACAACTCGACTGGCCTACTAGCTAACCTTGAACCAAGGATTGTCTTTCGGGCATTTCAAGGTGTAGGCGGTGGGGGTTGCTTCTCGCTCTGCACTATTATGATCATCGAGATTGTCCCCCCTGAGAAGTACGCAAAATACTCTGCAAACATGGCCATCGTCTTCGCTTTGGCCCTACTCGCAGGGCCTATCGTTGGGGGCGCTATTGCCGCCCAGATTAGTTGGAGATGGATCTTTATAATCAAGTTAGTAATTCTTGATCCATGAACCCCTATATTAGCCCACGCCAATATGCTAAAATCATCCCCGATTAGCGTCCCGATCTCAATGCCGGCTTTCTTGATTGCATTTCTGGCTATTCCTAGAGACTTCCCTTACCAGGGCCAGCCTAACCGCCAGCCAAAAAGCGTCAAGGAGGCCTTGTCCAAAGCTACTCTTGACCGTGTAGATATACCTGGGACCATTTTGATCCTATTTGCAACGCTGGCCCTAACGGCGGCGTTCGAAGAGGCTGATGAAAGATTCCCCTGGAAATCCGCTTACGTCATCACCTTATTAATCGCGTCCGGCTTCTTTTGGCTTGCCCTGATCTTATGGGAGCGCTACGTGACGCTGTCTAATAAGGTTCGGGAGCCGATTCTTCCCTGGACATTCTTTACTAACCGTCAAATGCTGGGTATACTATTGTAAGCTCTCATAACCCCCCTTCGTACAAGATTTCTAGGTAGCTAATGCGCATTAAGGAACTTTGCGTTCCTGGGCGGCCCCACGATCATCAGCATGTTCCTGATTCCGCAAAGGTTTCAATTAATCTACAACACGTCTAGTCTTAATGCCGGCGTCTACTTGATACCTTTTTCCATCACAATGTCTCTCGGGACCATCTTCGCGTCGATCATCGCCGGAAAGTTCAAAGTCCCGCCCGTGTATATCATCTTAGCTGGTTCCTGCCTCCAGATCGTCGGGTTTGCCTTGTTGAGTACGTTACCCTCGACCCTGGATATCCCTCCGAGAATCTACGGATATGAAATCATCACCGGATGGGGTTGCGGGATGAACTTTACCCTGCTGTTTGTGATGATCCCGTTTGTAAACGAGAAGCAGTATCACGGTAAGTCTTACCTATAATCTCGTCCGAGAAACCACACATCCTCTAACGGGGCACATTAATTAGCTGTGGGAATGGGAGCAGGCGCCCAGTTCCGAACGATCGGGAGTACCATGGTTCTCGCGATCGCAACCTCCGTCTTCAACGGCTATGCGCGGTCTCACCTTCAAGCTATTACCGGCTCTTCAGACACCAATGCGCTATCTCAGTTGGGCCTGCTACACCCGGATGTACAGGAACATGTCCGATACGCGCTCACTGAGGCATACAATAGGCAGAATCTTGTCTTGTGTGCTTCGGCCGCCATGCAAATCCCAGCTACCCTGCTCATGTGGAAGAAGAAGCAGGTCGTCATCTAAGCTGTTAGCTACCAAACCTTTCTTATGTCTATTTGAATGTAACCGGAAGGCTATCGTATCAATTTTCATTGAACTGACTATGAAGTATCCACGTAAACGCGACGGAAATTTTCGGCTCGGAGGGTTGTTGATGGCTGAATGATGATACACATTCGATATAACGCGTTTGTGGCTCACGCTTACATCACTGGATAGCCACGTAGACTGGGATTTACTTTCTCTTCAATTTCAAGAAACAGCGCTCTTTAGAAGTTAGGTAGCTATCGAGTAAAATGACTTGATGCAGCCTTTAACACTACTCTCACTCGGCTGAGAACACTAGTACACAAGGATACTGTACGTATCATATTATCTAGCACGGGTGTTAAGTCGAAACTTCAGGAGTTCGAATTCCACCTTCTTTACCACAGCATGTTGCATCTAACGTGAATAATTTTACGGATCCTTTGGTAAAAGCTGGAAACTTACCCCTAGCCTTTCCCGAGAGCCGTGACCTTGATAACCAAACAATAGCACCGTGGATAAAATTGGATCGGATCTTTCGGACGAGGCGTTGCTACGTGGTCTCGGCGGGCTCCCACCCACCCTTACTGTGCCTAGGGGTCGTGCTACTCGATATAGAACAGGTCTACCCGGAGAGCCACCAATAAGAAGTAGTCAGCAGTCCAACTTTTGCCTCGGATTATGTTATTAGTCGCTCATGAGCATTCGCAAGTTTTCCTGCAGCCCCTTGCGTTGATGACGATCGTAAATAAGAGTTATATCAGACAGGACGTATGGAGGTTAAGAGAATACGACACGAGGTTGCATCTCCTATGATGCAGTCCAGTGGCGTCGTAAAATCTGGAGCCGGCATTGCCATGAACTCCAAAATGCCGAGAGGCAAAGCTGTGGCACATATCTGTATCTGAAGCCGATCCAATGTGCTTAGTCATTATCGATGTAGGAGCTGAGCCAGCAGACGTGAATACCTATGTTAGTCTAACTACATGACAGGCGAATGGGACGTGTCTAGGTAGAGGAACAACTGGCCCTTGAATTATACCATGATTCTGTAACTTGTTATATGGTGTAGTCTTACTCTATACCAAAGAAGGACGAATGGTAGAACGGCTAGTAACGGCCGATACCTCCACCCCGTTCAAATGTAAAGAAAGACATTGCAGAAAGAATCGAACCATCCCTCTGTTCCTCAGATATGAAAGTTCTGACGGCCTTCTCCTTAGCGCGCTCGGCTTCGGCGTCCCATTTCTCCTTAAGCTCCTTAGCCTCTTGTGCCTCCTTTGTGAATGCTTCGAACAAGAGCGACCATCCACCGCCCAGAGTGCGTATATCAACCGGGCGGTTGGTCTTCACATCTATGAAGGTCACGCACCCCTTCGCTTCGAGAACAGCGAGACGGTGGCATTATTGTGAGCCGGCCCAATGCCTTCCTCGCGGTGGGCCGCAATGAGCTACCATTCCATATCAGCATAAGCACCCAACATTTCGATTTTAGACTAAGGCATACGGAGCGAGTCAGAGTACCTGACCTGCCTGCGGAATTCGACCTCGTACTTCCGGAGGGCGGGAATGACGGTCCGCGCGTGGATCATGTCGAAGCTCTCCATCACGCGGCGGAAACGCGTACTCAGGAAGTGCGAGTATTGCGAGTTTATCATGTGGCCAAAGGGGTCTTGGTCCTCGGCCCAAACAACCCGGCAATCATACTCCAATCGAGCACATTCTCGTCACATCGAGTCGAGGGCTTCTATTATTACGACCAATGTGACATTATCAGCTTGGACAGGTGTGAGGTTAGTCAGATTAATAATACCGTGGCAGCGTTCAGTTACCGTATATATATATAAGGTTACATTGCGTCGGAGGCTTTGTCTCTGTAGTTCATCGGACCAACAAGTCCCAGGTAATGACAGCTAGTCTCCCAGCTCAGCGGGCTGTTGCGCCCTGCATAAAATTACGTACCTAATCTGTGGTGTCTCGATCCCGCCAGGCTGCCGCTCCCCGGGCCAGTAAAAAGACAATATCGGCAATGTAAGGGGTATACGCATTCATTTTTAGGGGCACCATCTCCCGTGTTAGACGTCTTATAGCGCAGTCTAGCAGGGGTATAGTCCCACTCTTTGCCGCCTGTGGAGTTAATTCCGCCCCCAGCCCCCCACACCACGGTCTGCAGGTGCACATCTTTTCTCCCGGGGCATCCTCCTTCCTCGTCCCACATGATTACCGTGTCACTATACTGAAATTGTGCTCGGAGGAGGTGAAGGCGACTTGTTGTGGGAAGAGCTAATCAGAGAATATGTAGATGTACCTACCTAGGCAAGTTACAATAGCTGCTACACTACGGAAGTGACATGAATCATCAAACGACAACCATCTCAGCCCACGACGCTCTCTATGTACTCAAGAACACCATCAGACGGATCTTTGACCTTCGCATATTGCCCCAAGCCCAGCGCCGCTTCGATCCCGTCAATGTCCGGGATGGGCTGCCTCTCGTAGTTCACGGGCCCGTCCGAGATAGAATGCGGAATGAACACGGACCAATCGGTAGTGATCGGGGTTATATCCTCGCGAATGCCCATCCCCGCGGGCTCGCCGTCGATGAACCAAAGGCCCAAGACAGGATGGTACGGTGTGCCCTTCTGGTTTCTGAACTCGGGTAACAGGGCGAGCTCTTGCACAATGTACCCTTCCTTGCCGTACTCTCCCGTCTTCGAATCCTGGATCACCTGGCCGTCTGCCTGTAGGAGGATATCGGCGCCCTCGCGGGCAAAGATGGGTTTCCGCGCGTACCGGGTGAGCGACTCCGGCGCCTCGTTCTCGAAATAAGTGGGGAGTAGCCACTTGGATCGCGGGTCGTCCTTGAAGAGATCCCAGAGAATAGCGAAGAGAGCTTTATTGCTCCACAGCATCTTGTACGGCGCTTCGATCCACACGGTGCCTCCGACGTATTCTCCAGCCTCGTTGCGTTTGCCGATGTTATCCATGTCCTTGAAGCACGCTTCTCCGAACTTGTCCTCGACCATGTGCTCCCATGGATATAGCTTGAAGATGACGTCGATGTGCTCGCCGTTCTGGTCGTAGAGCCGCCCGTCTGGCGATAGCGCTATGTGTTCCACGAACAGTGTCTTGGTGGGCCAGCCTGCCTGTTGGCATGTATCCATCAAAAGGGTGGTGTTCATGACGTCCTCTCCGCTAGGATCGTATTCCGCAACCGCGAAATGCACGGCGACACGGTGTCCCAGGTTCTCCTCAATCAGCGTTAAATTTCTCTTCCATGCCTCGATAAGGTCCTCGGTGAGGGAGTTGAACTGATCGTTTCCATGGCCCGTCTGCTCAAGCCACTGCCATTGGATCCACGCAGACTCTACGATTGAAGTAGGTGTGTCCGCGTTGAACTCGTAGAATTTCGGCACCCGCAGCCTTGGGTCGGGATGGTTAAGGCCGCCGAAACAGACGTCGTATCGTCCGTATATGCTCCCCCAGGCGGGTTCACGGTCCCACGACTCTTGTATCTGCTTAATTGCGAATGCAGGAATTGCCATTTTGCTTGTGATCAGTTCCGGGTGATCGACAAGATACTCTGCGGCCTCGCAGCACATGTCGAACACATCTTTCCCAGCTTTCTCGAGAAGTTCAATCTCCTCGCTGGTAAAAGAATAGTATCGATCATCTGGCCAGTAAGGCTCTTGTGTTGGGTCGTCCGGCGTGGGAGCCTTGGAATACACGAGGCCTTGGCTCTGTACGAGCCGCATGGCATTGGGTCGCTTTTCCACCTGGACACGACGCATCGTTATGGCCTGCTTGGTCCTGGTTGAGTTGGATGGTTCTTATATGTGGGCTTGTGAAAGGGATTTATTGTTTATAACTGTCAGAGTGTTGATGTGTTTGAAGTTTGGATGAGATAGGGAATTGGAGCTTGAGACAGCGTAGAAAAAGGATCGACGCCTCTATGTATACGCGCTGCCTAGTAGGTAGGTTTTAGCCTCCCAACTCGACAATGTCGTCCAATGTTTGCTGCAACTTGACTCTCTTCCCACACGGCCATAATTATCATCGCCACACTAGGAATAGCAAGTAGTGTTACCTTGACCTCCATAGACGAGAGTTAATATTCGGCAATGTGGTTCCTTTGTGAACACTTCGTCCTGCATCGAGGAAAGAGCGTGTTTGTGTTTGTAACCAACATTACACCAGCCGATATAGCCGTCGTGTCACATATATCAGCAAAATAAATCACATTCACTTTAAAACAATCGTTGTATGTTATTTAAAAGCAAATATAAATAATCGTGAGAGAAATCAGCTGAAGATCTTCGAAAACTGCGCGAAAAGCGATGTAAGGGGAAGTTGCAGAGTTGGGAATTGTCGACACCCTGGCCCCCGGCGGTTGGCCGGCCGTGTGCCCTTAGTGGGTAAGGATCGTGAAAGTTGCTCACCTAGTCTTCCTGGCAACCCCAAAGTTAGCAATATATCGTGTATTAATTACTTTGATTTACAAACAGGCAAACACCCTGACAATCACATCGACATACTATCAACACTCCTGTATAGGACGATCTGCAAGGAGGTCAATTTAGGCGACGTCGATCGTAGGCCATGGTCATACGGCCGCAAGGCCAAGGGATCACGGGGTCAGACAAACCTCATGCGAGTGATTCCAAAATAGTTCGCAATCGCATTCACATATTCGCGAAGTCTAGTACAGTCCAAGACAATCCAGTCCAGCTTCTACGGCCGTCGACGAGTATATAAGTCCACGACCGATCCCTCATTCACGACTCCTTTTCATCTCACCATCACCACCACAGCCATCCGACTTCACTCATCAAGACTACTTCACTATCTACAACTTTTGATCAACTCGATCTTCAACTTTTTGCATCTCGCAACCAACCAACCAACCACCGCCAACATGCGTCAGAACATCACCCTCCCCGCCCTGCAACTCGCAGCCGCCGCCTTCTTCGCCACCGGCGTCAAGGCCGACACCACCACCGCCGGCGCCCAGGCCGCCGAGCCGCAGACCGATCTGTTCTGCGTGGACCAGGCCTCGACCGTAGTCGACGACGCGCAGTGCGAGGCCGCCGGGGCCGTCACCTCCGGCAACTTCTTCTGGGTGCAGGGCCCGGCCGACGCCGAGGAGGGCGACTTCATCCCGCCCGTGTCTGCGCGCAGCGTCGAGGGCCACGTTGCCGGCGGCTTTGGAAAGCGCTTTTGCACCAACGGTTGCTAGATCATTCCAGCGACTGCAACTTGGTGGTAGCCTTTTTGGGACAGGCGTTATAGGGGAAACTTGTCAGTTAAACTGGTCATGGATACTGGGACTGGGAAGCTGGCACATATGACAATGGAACTCACCGGGGGGCCTGGACTGAGAAGAGGGCTTGCTTGTTAGGGGGGTTAGTTATTGGATGTTGTTACCTATAGCCAAGGCTAATATATTCGTCCCGAAGGCCGTAGCTACCTCTTTGGTAGTTTCGGTGCTAAGGGGTATATTGGTGCTTCACTTTATTTCCGCGTTCCAAATGTTCTGGTGACTGTCTGATTGTAATCGTCTCTATTGGTTTGCTCTTGGTACTATTTTTAAAGCTTGTGAATAGACCTATATCTGTCGTCTGGCTAGTAATTGGCTCTTTCTGCCAAGGCCAAATCTCGACCCAGAGCTTCGGGGTGCGCTAAAGAGCCTCATCTTGAAGGGCGCCTAGTAAGGCGGGCCGTTGCGTCCCAGGGATGCGGTCTAAACAAGGATACATATGCCGTCGGGTACGCTTGTTTGACAATCAAGCGGCATGTAATAAAATAATTAGTATGCGTCGGTGACGATTCCGATTGAAGGTTTGTAGATCGCGTCATCCTACTTTATGCGGTAGATCTGGCAAACGTAGGTTTATTCCAAGGCTACCTGCCTACCTAAGTAGTTCAGCTTCGGTTTGCCGGCGAAGAAATGCTAGGTATAGGTGAGCTGTACCCCTGCGGCCAGTCAATCTTTCACATTTTCGGCACAGAGAGAATATGCAGCAATTTCCTTCTTGTTTACAGATATCAAAACTCCACCCCCGCATCTCGAACACGCCAATGGTATCAGACATTCTACCAGTATCCGTGAACGCCAAACGCCGGTCTGGCACATAGATAAATCAAATCGTTATGCATCTCAGCGTCCGTTTGTCACATGGCTAACATTGCTCGCATGTGCAATCAGGAACTTGCAGCATGTGAGTGCGAACTTGCATGCTTTCGTCCAGCTCTCGTCGTTGTTCATCCCCAGTTTGATGCTATAGTGGCCGATCCTGTCATCTCCGATCTTGTCGCCCTCGATTTTGTAGGGAAGCGCCAGAGGATTAGGAGCGTATCCACTTTGGCCGCTGTTGTCTTTTGTTTGCTGATGGACGAAGGCCCCGAGTTGTCGGACCAACTCTAAGAAAGCCACCATTCCCTGGTCGAACTTGCGGTTCCACAGCATTTGCAGTGGAAGATCGCCAGAGCAGAACAGCTCTAGCACGGTCTTCTTAGGCCCCGGTGGAGGCCCGCTTCGGTGAGCGCCCAGTCGACTGGAAGATGGAGATGGATATTCGTAGCGAATGATCTTCGAGGTTGATCCCATAGGTAGCGGCTCGTAACCATCGAATTTGTATCCTAGCTTGTCAGCAACGGTGACAACTAGTAGTAATGCTTGCCCCCAAGCGGCATTAATCTCCGGCCAGTCTACAGGCTTTGTCGATAATCTGCCAAGCCTGAGCCCGTTGATCGTCGCAAAGTGACCATCATGGTGTATAGAAAATGTGTCGTTGTACACGTTCGCTCGTTGAAGTTTGGTAAGCAGTTGCGAGTCGTGGTCGAACTTGGAGTTGATGCTATCCTTTTCACTCTGAAATTCGGCAAGCTTCATTGCGAATGCATTACGTTCTCTCCAGAATTCTTCCTCTTCTACATCAAGGGCTTGCGATTCCTCTTCCAGTGCTGCAATTTCGACGTCTAGAGCAGCCTTCTCTTTCTCTAACGCTAGTAGTTCTTCCAACAATGCTTCCTCTTCCCTGCGTGCTTTCGCCAGAGCCTGTTCGGATTCGGCAATATCCTCCTCGTTAGGGACGTCTGCCTGGACCTGCTTGAGGAATGCAGCATAGGCATCTCGCTCTCTTGCAGTGGATTCCAACTTCTTCTGAAGGCCATCTACCAACATCTCCGTACACTCCACACAAACAGGATGGTCGATATCGGACCGGGCGGACAATATTTCGAAGAGCTTATTAATGCGTTCGGCTTCGTGGGGTTGTGCGGGTCTGTCGTCATTGCGTTGCCCGCTAGATATAGACTTTCGGCGTTGCTGTCTTGGGTTCGGTGAATCCAAGGGGGGAGTGAGCCGGGGAGGAGCTACTTGGGATTCTGTGAGTAGGACGAAGGACATTGCTGAGCTATCGCGAGGTTGGCCATCACCCCGCAAGGTGCTGCCATTTCTTTTGAAGGTAGCAGGTCCGGCATCTTTAGACACTCTGTCGTACAAGGCTCTTCTCTCGGCATCATTTGGATAAGTTAAACGCGAAGATGAAGGTCGTTTCGGTTGTTGTTGAGATGTTGAGGCTGCAAAGAGTCAGTGGTATGCGACCAGATTTGAATAGATTACTGACCAACGAGCAGATCAAACGCAGCTGGATTCAGATCTGCTAGTGACCCGTCTAGCTTTAGCGGTGTTCGGCACTTTTGACAATACATGACTGTTTTAATATGACTGTCGTCGGTTCCATGCTGATGTTGTTTGTCGTGAATTGTTCCGACTTTAAGTTGAAGTCGGCGAGGTTGCGACGTTGGATTATACATGTCTTCAGTACGTCATCAGCTGATCACTCAGGCACCTGCAGTGCTAGAATTCAAGCTGTTTAGGGGTAGTTGGGGTCCACTAGAACCAGCTGAGAAACCCAGGTCGGTACCCGTGTCGTTTGTACCGCACAAGCCAAGATAATGCGAATAGGTACCCTCCTAAGGCATTTCTGTAAGTACCTGGCCCAGCCTAACTGTCCCACTGTGGTGCAGGCGGGCTAGCTGCAGTAGGGGCCTTGCACAATGGCGCCGATAAGATAAGAACGCGCTTAATTCACCTTTATTGACGCGTTCATCGCATCAAAGCAATTGAATGCACATGACCGTGCACTATCTTATTGTCGCTCCATTTCCTAATTAAACTGGCTGAATTTTAGCTGCTCGAACACACATTTCTATATATACCGGCCATAAAATCATGGCAAGCCGATTGAAATCATGGAACCCCCTTCCAAGAGATTGAAATCCGGACATGCCCCTTATGATGATGACGACGACGATGATGACACGAATTTGGATGAGCTGTCAATGACCCCAACTCAATTCAATGCTAGGCAGGATCCTCTTTACAAACTCGATAAAGGGAGGGCAAAGGCTGCGACAAGACTCAAGTCAGCCTTTGAGCGCATCTTCGAAAAGTATGAACGGGATTTCACTGGAGTCGGTGACGAGATTGATCTTGAGACGGGTGAGGTGATCGTCAACAATGGGCACCTTCAGTCTCTAGAAGATGAGGATGATCGCACCAGGGAAGGCTCAATTTCAAGCGATGAGGAGGAAAGAATTATGAGAGGGAAAGATGTTACACCACTCAAGGATTCGCATTCTAACTCTCTCGTGCGCACAACTCCTCAGGAGTCGCATGCTGGACAGAATCAACTAGTCATGGCCAACGGAGCTAATCACCAACAAACACCATTTGGAATGCCTCCGAACGCCCCTGGTTTCTCGAACCCTTACATGTTCGGACCCCCGATGTTCAACGGCCCTGTTGACCCCCGTTGGCAAACTCCAGAGGTTCCAGCTCCTCTTTATCAAGATAGATTCGGTTTCATGGGCCAACCATTTGGATATCCACCTTCGTTTGGATACGGTTATGGCTCAATGTTTCCACCAGGAGGTAGCTTTGGTAACGGACCGCTCGGAAGTATTCTTCGCCCTCAGACACCGAAGAAACTTCATTGTACAAAGAGTTCAGGGCGGAAACTTCTACATCGTGTATCGTCGGCTTCAGAGGACTCCGAAGAGGATGATATTCTTTTAGGTAACAACACCCAAGAAATTATGAAGAGTACGGCTACGGGAAACAATAAGTCCTCGCCCTTAGCTAAAGCGGCCAAGAACAAAAAACCATCTGTTCAAGAGGAGAGAGTACAAACTGCAACGGCTGTGGCCGAGAAAACCCCTCAAACGCCACGTCGGCCGGGCCGACCAAGAAAACTGAAGGTGCCCACAGAACCACCGGAATCCAATGACGAGACTATCGAGGAACATGATGGAAGTATAGATGCCACCTTAAGCACTCAGACATCGGAATCCGCACCAGAATCGACAACTAGCTCAATTGCTACTTCAATACCTCCGCAGCCGTTTGAAGAAGGTATCTTAGCAAGGCAGATTGCCGCGAAGCTAGCCCAAGCCAAGAGTCTGGCTCGAAAGAGCGTTGAGTCTTTCGAAGATCAACACAGAAGGTCTTTACGAACACGCAAGAAGACAGAGTTCTACAGTCGGATTTCATGGACGAGAGGCCGCGAACCAAAGTCCGATCCTGTTGACACGACACATACAGCAGAAAATACGGCCGATGAAGCTCCCGATTCATTATCTCTAGACGCAAATAGTTCGACTGGAGACATAGCACCTGATGACCCTCCGGCTGAAGATGTTAGGCAGTCTGAGCCGAGTAACGAAGGAGTCCTCGCCAGAGAGCCCAGTGTCACTCCCCCGGATCAAGGAAATTGTTACGATGAGCTACTCGCGAACCAAAAAGATACGGATCGTAACGAGAGACCTGTTGAAAGCGATTCACGTGATCATGCTTTGACGGTTGAGGACACAGTTCAATCAATGTCTTTGTTTCCAAATAGCGAAGCCGATACAACGGAGAAAGAAACTCCTCTTGGAGACAATGAAACTCTTTTATGTAGTCCATTGGTCAACTCATTAAGCGAGAAAGAATCGCTTCATACACCACAGGACTCGGATCAAGATGTTCACTCTAACCACGGAAGCAATCAAAATCCCATCTCTGATAGCCATACCACAGAGGATATGAATATTGAATTGGATGTGAGAATCACGGTTCGTGACCTGGCGGGAAACGAAATTCCAGGCGCCTCAAAAAAATTACGTGGGTCTATTTTTGTACCAGATGGCTCTCAAGAAGAAAGACAGAGTCCACCTGTACGGACACAGCTAGAGGAGGCGACTGCTCCATTATCAGGCCCTGTCCAGATAGAAGCGGAAGAGACAGCTACTCCGTTACACGACTCTGTACCCCAGACACAACCGGAGGCAGCTACCCCACTGTCTCACCCTGTCCGGGAAGAGACTCAGGCACCCGAGCCTGGAACCGTGGAGACGGAGTTGCGGCTCGATGATGCAGTTCGCCGGCCGAACCCCACAGAACATGTCTCACAGTCGCCCGGTTTGCTGTCTGTGGAGGAAATCATGTCTTTACCTTCGGAAATAACCATCTTCCCCGTTGAGGATGAACAAGTACCAGCCTCAAAATCCAAGTTAGTCATGCGGCCGTCGAGGGCAAAACCCAAGCAGACTACAGATGTCAATGAAGAAGAAACGTCGAGCCCGCCTATGAATCCACCACCTCAGCCCACCAAGGCCATAGCCAACACCCCAGTCCCCAGGACACCAAGAAAACGCAAACGACCAGCGGTGGCAGCAGAGCCCAGCAGCAGCACCCGCCGCAGCACATCCAGCACAAAAAAGAAAATCTCTCTTACCTCCCTCATCCCCGACGACCCAGACGACGACGACGACGAGCTAAGCGTGCTCTCGCCCAGCGTCCCCAGCCCATTCTACAACCCCAAGCTCAACCGTCTCAGCACTCCCTCCAACGTACATTCCTCGCCTGTCTCAACGCCGCGCAAGACCGGCCGTCGACACGGCTTCCTCGTGGGCACCAATACCAGCACGCCCCACCGTGGCGGCAAACGCGCCCGCCCCCCAGCAACCGATTCCAGAGCCCTTGGGAGCTCGAAGCGGAGATTCGGCGGCACCAGTTCCGCCGTCCAGAGCTCGCCCCTGGCCCGGTCCGTGATGCATTTCGATCGCAGCGATGTTCTCGTCGCTACGCCGACGAAGCGAAATAGGAATAGGAATGGGGTTGGAGTCGGGCCGGAGCCGGATGCGTTGAACAGTAGTCCTGTTCGAACGCCCGGTGGCTCGTCTCGGAGATGTGGCGAGGATGGGTATGTGTGTGAGAGGGATTTCTGCTTTACTTGCTGCAAGTAGGGGGCTTGCGTACGGTGAATAAGGGGCGGAAGGAGGTGTTTGTCTTTCTGAGCAGAAATGTTCGCTAGGGCTCGGCAAGATGAAATGAGATGGGATGTTTCTGCCTATTTACAGCTCCGACTACATAAACCTTATAGCTTAGTTATAATGATAGTATACTAGTATATATGGCACCGAGTTCGTGGTATAGAATGTGATTGAACATGGAGTATATGTTATATATTTACGCGGAAAAGATGGGCTCAAGCACGAGAATACATGATTATGGACTATATTCGAGTCATTTTTCCTAAACTCTAGGTCATTCCATGATTGCCTGGTTTCAGAATTATCATTCCTGTCAATGAAATCGAAAACTACGCAAGGCGGTTACTTCATCTCTACGACCAAGAAAAGCGAGGAAGAATCAACGTCTCATAGCCTTTACATTCGCCCAAAGCCGACATAAACCACAAGAACTTATCAAATACTCTTCGCACTCCCACATCTCTCACGCCTCATATTCGAGACATCAAGGTTAGCTAATCATAAAACTCATCTGTTAGTACGCTACCCGAATAAATTGTCATGCCCGCCTAGCCCAGCCTCAGTGTTTATCACTAC
Source organism: Hypoxylon sp. PDH2405 (assembly GCA_023628415.1). NCBI lineage: Eukaryota > Fungi > Ascomycota > Sordariomycetes > Xylariales > Hypoxylaceae > Hypoxylon > Hypoxylon sp. PDH2405. Next base: position 308,769 of record JAMAKT010000021.1, read on the forward strand.
CTAGGTAGTCAGTAAAACCATGCCTCATACCTAGTACCAGTACCATACTCGCGGTAAGAAAAGAGAAACGATGAATAAAAAATTGATAATCCCTATGCAATGCCCGTAGGAACCTAATCACCACCCCCGGGAACGCCAGAGTCCGGCCAGCCCAAGTCACACACGAACACGAGCACTCGATTCACACTCCATTCCATCACATTAGACCTCAAACCCAACCATCGTACCTTAAGTTTGCGGATGGGTTACCGTAGCATATTAGAAAGGGGTTGGTGGAATTTACGAAAATCGTGGATTTGTAAAACTTTGCATTGAATTCATCCTCTTTCTTCGTCAATAGACCGCGTAAGCCTTAGACCTATCTAAGGTAGGTAACCAGCAAGTAGTTGATTATCAGTTTCTCAAGTGTCGACAAAACTGACTGCAAAAACACACCGCACGACTCTTTCAGTAGATTATCTAGTGGGAACCTAGGACCAAACCCCGGTGTCAAATTTGGTAGGACTCGACATTGCGTACGAAGAACACAACATCTTCGCCTAGGTCACATGGATACAGAGGGGAGATGGAAAACGACGGGTAGTGCAGGTGACGAGCAGGAAAAAAAGCTCGGGTATCTCAATAATTCGTGAAGGCGATGTGACAGAAGTACGTCGTCCAAAGGCCGAAATTACGACTCTGAGCTAACAGTCGCACCGTTAAGGTACTCCCTAAGAGTAGCTTCGTCTCGGATGGGGGCGAAGTAAGGATGTGCCATCGCCTCCTTCGCAGTAAGACGTTCCTGATTGACAATTAGTCGGGTCCTAACGAGAGGTGGAATAGGTACGAACCTGATGATCGTATCGAAGCAATTTGTCGAGGAAATCAATGGCTTCGTTGCTCACGAACCGTTGATTCTCGGTGTTAACAAAGCTGTGCCAGGGCTTCTTGGCGAAACGACCGAGAATGTCGTCGTACTGGGGGTCGAGCTCAATCTCGTACTTGTCGAGGTAATCGAAGAGATCATCAGTCCCGAGGACCTTAGCGATCTTAACCAATTGGTCTGAGTTGCTGTTTCCGTGGAAGAACGGCTCCTTGCGAAAGATCATGGATGCGAACATAGCGCCGAGGGACCACATGTCTAAGCTGTAGTCGTATTCCTGGAAATCTACCAACAACTCGGGTCCCTTAAAGTAGCGCGAAGCAACCTAGAAAATCCAGTTAGCTGTCATCAAATTCCACATTCAAGATACTGATTTAGTATCAAATAAGCATAAAGGGATGCTTGGTGTCATGATAAACATACGCGCACATTGTACTCGGTTCCAGGGTGGTAGAATTCGGCCAGACCCCAGTCAATAAGACGTAACTGACAAATATATTAGCGACATTGATGTAAGCTGAGGTGTCGTAGACATACCTTTCTGTTCTCATGATCGATCATAACGTTATGAGGCTTTACGTCTCGGTGCATGATGCCCTTGCTGTGGCAGTAATCCAGGGCCTTGAGCAGTTCATAGATGTAGTATCGCACATCGATGTCGTTGAACTTAGGGTAGAGGCTCCGGAAATCGGTGTTGTTCACGTACTCGAAGATGAGGGACGGAGTCTTGCTCTATATGATAGTCAGCACCAGAACCTCTTCTACCCTAACAAACAGGGTGAAATATCGACTAGGAACTACCTAGCCCCAAATCGATCAGCAGGAAAATATGGGTGGGCGCGGCTTACTTGATTGTCCCGAACGACATCTAGAAGTGCGACAATGTTGGGGCCGCCGGACAGGTTCTGAAGAATCTTGATTTCTCTCTTAATTTTCTTCTTCTTGACTGGCTTCAGAACCTTGATGACGCATTTCTGGTAGTTGATTACGTTGATCCCCTCGAAGACCTCCGAGTACTTTCCACGGCCTACATAGACATTGTGAGATTAGGAAATTGCCATTGAGAAGGATATTGAATCGCAGCGTACCGATCTTACGAACGACCTCGTAGTTCTCCAGTATACCCCAGCCTAGGTAGAACCAAAAATGTCAGTATTCATTGTTTGCTTAGGTATGTATGGATATTGCCATGTCCCTGAGCGACAAGGGGGGAGCGTAAGGGAGAAATATGCGACTTGATTGGGCTTGACTTACTGATGTTAACACTGTCATAGTCCCAGTAGCTCCTGGGCATGTTCTGGTTGACGTCGGCGTAGACCCGCGCCATGATGGGCAAGGTATTGGTGGTGTCCGATGCAGGACACCGCGTGAGGAGAACTGCGTAGTATGAGGAGGGAAGGTCGAAGTGCGAAACGACGTCGCTTGACCTTGACCTTTTTAATGCGGCCGGAGGCGGAACGTGGCACGCAAAAGCGCGGTTCTAACGATGCTCCCAATATCGTCGTTGGTGGGATGGGAAAGTTGGAAGTGGGATGTCGGACGGATCCTGGGTCCTGGAGAAGGCTGGCTGCGCCCCGGTGCGCGCCTTAGAGTGGAGATTTTCTCAACCCGGCCAAACTACGGCAACCAACCAATCGGACTGTACGTGTAGATATTATTGATACTGTGCTTATCTCACGCTCTTTTTACGTACACTATCAGGACTATGTACCTACAGAAAGGCAAGAGCTTCTGGCATGTCGAAACTGTGAAACGAATTAAGTACTTACAGTAGCACCTAGGAGTCATTCTCACTTATATGGAAAGCAGCTAAAGAACATTAATCACATGATTTAAGTAACAGGGGCATCAATATCGTTGTTTCATTAGGAACAATACCTAATCCTCCAGTGAGTACTAGTAAGTGTTTGCAAGGCAAGAGCTTTGTCATGACTCTTAGGAGATGCATTATCTAGCTACTTATGTAATCCGGGGCAACTGCATGCGTGTCAGAATGGAGAAGGTCGTATTGCATCTAACTTCTCATCTCAGCAGTGACATGACATGAGAGTTTTGATGCAAGGACGCGACTAGCAAACACCGCAAACTAAAATAAGCTGTACCCTCATGGGCACCAGCACCGCCTTCAGAATAGGCTGAGCTAGAATCCGTAGCTTGAACCTGAATATGCGAAGATGTGGACTGTATCTTAACGAAGCCTGGCTCAAGTCTATGGCCACTGCTTCGTATACCGAGACCCTTTGGTACTCGATCAGGCACTACGATATGACTTCAATAATTAGCAAGAATCCCATCCACGAGGAATTCGGAATATACAGAATAATAAACATGACGCTTTCAGAGAGAAGATTAAACGTTCGACATGCATCCGTTATAGAAACCAACTATCCACTAGCTATGCGCCAGCATCAAGTGGTTTCATAGGACTTTCCGACTAAGGATGACGATACAAAGGTTCTCATCACGGAAATGAAACACACAAAGAGGACAAGGAATGAAGCACTAACCTGGTCGGACATTGTAACCTCGTGTATCTGAGACGTGGGGTCCACGGAGATTCCTGTTTCCTAGTAGAGTAGTTGATTCCCTTATGCAGGCAGAATCTTCAATCGTCGTACGAAATGCGTCGTCTCTGGGCTGCAGGAGTAGTAGTCGCATCCTGACCTCTATCAAGTTCATCGTAGTCCAAGCTGTCCATACCAGCCTCGACCACATCCCACGTCCTCTTACGCAGGTCAGGTTTCTTTTCGGGATTGAACTTCCGCTGTTCTTGTTTCTTGCGCCTCGCACGAAGTTTCTTGAGACGCTTGGCTTCGGCTTTAGTGAGCTGAGGCTTCTCTATTTCGATTTCCCCATCCTCGCTCCCGTCCTGTATCTCGCCCTCATCCCCGTCTTCCTTCATCTTATTGCTCCCATGGCTTTTACTTTGGGTCATAGGCGGCAACGCGTCTATTGAATCGAGGTGGAGCTGAGACGCGTCCTCGTCCTTCGCTGCCTGCAACAGCGCCGCTGATTCCTCTCTGAGCTTAGCAGCCTTGGCCTCGACGCGACGCAGAGCCTCGATTTCGGAATGTCGGAAGATTTCGATTTGCTCGTCAGTTAGAGTGCGTTTGACTCCATCTGGATAGTAACCGAGGCCATCGTCTTCTTCTTCCTCTTCGTAGTATTCTTCGTATTCCTCGTAATCTTGATTGTTATCCTGTGCGTTCTCCGGTTGGAAGAATTGAAAATCGAATAATTTTAGAGCTGCGGTAGAGAAGTGCGCCTCATGGAACGAGTAGATTTCTGCCTGCCTAGACAGTCAGCATTAGCCAACAGCATGTGTAAAGTAGGTAGGTAGCAAAGAAAACACATACCTGTGATACTTCTGGGACTTTGAATGAGCCGCCCGGAGTTTGCAGAGCAGCCGACATTGTTGCGGACAGGAACCACTACCTACGGCAAGACACCTAGGATTGAGGAAGATGAAATGCAAAGGTTCGAAGCTGGAGCTTTAATTTCAAGGAGGTACCTATTGAACTATGGGATTACAAGGCGTTATCGATAAGTGATTGGTTGGTGCGCTACGTCATTTTTGACCCGTTTTGCACTGTGCATGGATGGGAAAGTACTGAAATATCAAGAAATCAATACATGTCAAAAAGAGCTCTCGCTAATGTAAAATATATAAATTGTCGAGCCATATGTGATGTGTAGCTGGATACAAAGCCATACTATAAATAGTTCGTGAGCGTCATAAAAGTCGTTAGGTCATGATCATCGTCAAAAAAAGAATACAGTAACGCCATTCTCATGCTCGCCCAGGCCAACCCCCTTGCTGCCTTTATGAGAACAGCATGTCGAGTAAGATTCACATTTCCTTACGATAGTCCATAGGAAGTAAATTTTCATGAAGAAGCGAACGGATTGGTGTTTTAAGTTGTGCTCAAAAGCGCCAGAGCACTCTGGAAGGCCTTCACAACTTCGGATACTAGACAGGTCAGTTCCCAACCACCAGACAAAGCAAGAGTCAGTACTCACAGTGTTTTTTCTTCTGCGAGAGCGTCTGTTCGGAAATGCGAACATGTCTTTCACGAGTCTTTAATCTGCTAATCTTTCAGCCCTGGTCTCGGACAAAGACACACTAAAAGGGGGGAGCGAACCTCTTGACTGCTCTCTCATTATCATGTGTAGAGGAAGCTGATGCCCAAATGTTGAAGTACTGATGTCAAAGTCAGTTCTATTCAGGTCCGCTATTGGTTACAAGGTGCCATCGCATACCTTGACAAGATTATCAAATTCTTCCAAGAGTTGTTTTTCTTGTTCATCTGCATCTTGCAGGGCTTTCTCGTAGCGATACTGGAAATCCTCCCAGTCAAATGTGGCAAGATGACCAGGACTTTGCATCTCAGATCTATCGCTTTGTCGCTTTTGTGGCTCGGGGGTCCGCGTCTGTCGTTGACGCTCCATTGATAGGTTTCTAGTCAGGATTGTTTCTTGACTCTGCTTGACCTTTGGGCCTTGTGCTCGTGGAGGCGATTGCGGCTGAGATTGTGGTTGCGAAAGCAGCTTTACCGTTACATCCTCATCAGGGGGTTCAATAAAGTCGGACTCGTCGTGATCACCTAACTGAGTCGGTACCTCTACCATCATTGATTGATCAACCGGAAGTCCATTTTGCGAAGATGGCTTCACCGGTGACGATGACCTAGGTGTAGTCGACATGGTAGTGTAGTGCTTTATTAGATTGTCCTTGTAGAGGCAGCGACCAGAATAGTCCGCAGTTTGCGACGCGTGACGCGACAGATTTAGAAATTAGCAGAATGACGCAACTGAGGCTGACGATTAGTCACCTGAGGACCCTAATTTCTGTTGGACTTGTACATAAATAAATCAATATGCCGGTAAATACTCATTCAGGAATGCCTTTGTTACCGAAAGGAACACTGGATCGAACATTCTATTGCTACAGAAAGACTACGTACCTGAAACCCTGAAACCTTAATGAAGAGGCGTCGCTGCCCAAGAACAATCGAGTGGCTTGACTGCTTGACAAGGGACTCGGCCATTGTGGGGAGGGGCCGATAACGCGATAAGGCCGATAAGCTCCGATAAGGTGAGCACCCCCTGCATGTACCCCAGTACACCTTAACGTCACAAGGACCTCTTCGTCTCTCTCACATCTTGCTCTCTACAACAACCGATCAATGCTTATTACATTTCGCTTCTCTACAGTTATCAACCGCTCTGGTTTACAATCCACCGATATGCAGCTTGCTCACCTGTCCAATGCAACAGATTACCCTCAAGCGGCCAGTTTCTATCCGTAGGATCGCGGCCTTCCCTGTCTCTTACTAGGCAACTAGCCCTCATCAAATTCACAACTTCGCCCACCATGAATTGCGACATTTGTCACCGGGCGCATCACCCCACGAGGCTGCCCTTCTTTTGCGCCGTCGATGCGAGAAATGCGTTGTATGAGGGGCGCGTGGCCAATGCCAGAATCCTTATAGAGGCCGAAGAAATCGAGTCTCGAGTAACCAAGCTATTGTCTGAGAGTGATGCGAGCTCGGACGCTTCCGGAACCAACCGCTTTTCTCGAGCATACGTCGAGAACTGCGTCTCGGAGGAACACAAAGCCAAAGAGAGGACAGAGAGGATTATAGCGACGGCCGATAAGCTCCGTGCTGAAGTTGCTGCTGCGAGGAAGGAGATTGAAGAACGCAAGGCTAGCATCGCGCGTAAGAAGTCGGATCTTGCTGCAGCGTCACAAGGCGTCTCCGTTCGGCGAACTCGGCAGCTTGAAGAGATGAACAGGGTCACCAAAATGGTTAAGTATACTTGGGATCGAGAGTACGATGCTATGATTCAGTACAGAGCTGCGTTGTGTATGGAGGTTGCCAAGCTATACAGACTACAGCGTATTAAGCGTGGCAACCCGGTCCGGTTTGAGTACAAGATAGGCGGCATCGATATTGTTGACTTGCACAACATGAATAGTTAGTGCTCTATCCTGTATCCATCCGACTTGTACTTGTTCATCTCCTCTAACATTTCACTTAGGTGCGCAACCGGAACTCATTTCCGCATCTCTCGCGCACATTACCCATCTATTGTGGCTTACATCTCACTATCTTTCTATCCGCCTCCCGGCAGAGATCACGCTGCCACACAATGACTACCCTCGACCCACCATCTTTTCATTACAGTCTTCATACCACCACGGCGACGTTGCGTTTCCGGGTACCTCTCTTTTACCCCCAGATCCCCGCGATCGCCAATTCGCCCACGTCCCACACCCTCGTCCCCTATTCCTAGACAAGCCCTTATCAACCCTCGCCAAGGAAGACACCACCGCATACAACGGCTTCCTCGAGGGCGTCATCCTGCTAGCCTACGACATTGTCTGGCTCTGCCGCACCCAAGGCGTTCCCGTAGGCGACAACAGCAACAGCCTCGAGGACTTCGCCCAGATGGGCCGCAACCTGTACAACCTCCTCATCAACTCATCCCTTCAGCGCAATCCCCAGAAGATCGCAGACACTCCCTCCCAGACCAACGCGGAGAATAGTCCAGCCGACCTCGGAAAGAACGCTCCGCGCATGGGCTTGTATTCCCACGGCACGGCGCACACGTTCCTCGGCGGCGCCGCCGGCACCGAGCTCGTGCGCAGCTTCAAGATGCCGAACGTGGCCAAGATGGCAGATAAGCTTAGAGCCAAGCTGCTGCGCGAGACTCCGATCCCCGAGTGGGAGTTGCTGGAGGACGATGCTTGGACGCCGGACGATGCGCTTGATGACGGGGTATTGGTTGGCGGAGCGCCGGCTAGGGGCCAGCTCGGCGTGCCGGGCCATCGATTCGGTATTGAGAGTTATATGAGCGTTAATACCGTTAAGAGCGGCAGCAGCGGCGATCAGAATCCGAGGGTGACTAATGGGAGCGGTGGGAATGGTGGGAATGGTGTAGCTAGTGTGTCGGGTAGGGATCGCGAGAAGCAGAGGGAGAGGGAAAGGGGCACGAGCGGGTGGACGAAGATCAAGCCTAGATAGATAGTCGGTTGTGTCAAATAGATTGGGTAGATTAGAGAAAGTGTCTAATTAGATTAAGAGATACCCTTTATCTACATTTGAGAGAGTTAATTCTTACGCTTACCCATATACTTCGTAATCCCTATTAACCATAATATTTTCGCAGTAACCGAATGTCTCTTCACGGGCGCAGAATGGGAGGCATGTAAACTCCAGGATACACAATAGAACTTGATTTGCCCCTATTTTGACTCCTGTACAATCTGACATAAGCAGCGCCGTCCTCTCAGCAAGCTTCCATAAGAGCCGTGAACATGAATGATATATCAAGTGCATCCAAGTATGTATCATCCATAGATAATCATGAGTAGCACATTCACAATTGCATACGTCCAAACACGGCAGAATGATGACAACATTGTTTCTTATTACTCTATTTTTCTTGTTGACCTCTAGTGGATAAGCCTTATATAGGAATACCTAGTTGAATTCTTCAAGGAGAGAATCAAGGCATTCTATAGCGAGACCCTCATACTTACCATCTGGTATGTTCATCCCAGCCCGGTCCCCCCAGTTTGATCTTAGACGCAGGGTGAAGGGGGCAAGGGCGGTAATGGATAACACTATGGTAATACATGTAGGCGGTATCATTTCGAGAAGGGAGAGAAGAGATAGAAAAAGGACGAGGATAAAGTAGAGGGAAAGGAAAAGACTTACCGCGTTGCTTCTCAGATCATAACCGAGTGAAAAGCCACTGTGAAACGGCAATTCGACCCGGAATGTGATCTGTCATAGAACATGATCACGCCCGAACCCAGGCCCTCCATTGCGCCTCCTTTGCCTTCAACTTACCAGCATGATATGACTTACCACACTATAGCGACGATAGACCCAAGTCCCCTGCCCCTAGGCAGTGAACCCCTGTCCATCCCCGATATTCCCCCCGGCCCTCAATGGTAATTACTATACCTAGGTGTCTAATGAAAAAAAATGTCGGAACTTCTGTCAGTGCACAAGAGCCGTGGAAGGCTTCCAGTGCGTCAGACAGTTGCCCCTTTCATTCTCAGAAGGGGAGACGAGTATGTTGTGGAGCACAGCGTTAGCTCCTCCATGTCTCGAGGGTCAATGCTAACTAGGCACGGACCCTCTTCTCATCCTCCTTCGTTTCCCACCGCCTCTCCATCGACGGTAATCCCCCTGGCGCTCAATGATTACTATTATCTCTAATGAAAAAATGTCGGAACTCTGCCAGTGCACAAGAGCCGTGGAAGGCTTCCAGCGCGTTAGACAGTTGCCCATTTTACTCTCAGAAGGGGAGACGAGTATGGTGCGGAGCATGGTGTTAACTCCCCCATCTCTCGAGGGTCATGCTAGCTAGGCACGAACCCTCTTCTCATCCTCCTTCGTTTCCCAACCGCAATGGCCAGACCTGCAGTGACTGAACCATTGCCAACTTCTCCTTCTTTGCCCCCGGAACCCCCAAGTGCTCCCCCCGGTCCCACTTCTTCATCTCCCCCTCGGTGGGGAGGCAGAGTGTGCGATATAGAGGAAACCTATGAATAGTTAGTTAGTTCAGTATGCCCAAGGATATCACGGGGAGTTGCGCCGTTAGGGGATGATCGTACCTAAAAAGAAAAGACCTATAGCCATCATGTTAGCAGTAAGTTAGTATCGACCTACCTGCCTGCTCAGAAGCAGGTCTGTTGCAGCGGACACCAGGCACGCCGAAAGTGCTGGTGTCTCAGTGCTATCCAAGCCGAAATTGGATAACACCCGTGGTGTCGTGTGTGGCCACAGCTCGCGGATGTCCCCCGGCATCCTCAAGCCTGGTTTGTCGATAGTGTGGTGTTGCATGTAGAGTGGTGCAACTTCATAGGCAGCGTCAAGCATCCGGATGCTCTCCTCATCCATAGCCGTCAGCATGACCCATGAGAATCGTGGTGGTGAAGGTGGGATCCAACAAGAAGCTAGGAGACAGGTTAGTTGAAGCAATAGAGGTAAGTTTGCAGTGATAAGACTTACTTGAATGATGTGCATGAGCAAGCCACCATAATTCCTTAGACCTCCCTTGTCGACATATGCAACCCCGTCGCGCCTTTCCAGATTATGGCTTCGGGTACTGGAAAGACACGACGTACAACTGCTTCGAGAGTATTGGTGTGGTTGTGTAGACTGCGGTGTAATATCTCTCGAAGCAGTTGTTGGGTACATCTCATCCGAGAGGTGACCCTGCCCGGCGGGTATGTTGTGTGTCTGCGTGTTTTGGTGAAAGGCTTGTAGCCTCCCACCGGGCAATGTAGGTGTATTGGGACCCGACACCACCATGTAGCTTGTGTGTGCTGCTGTGGTGCCCCATGGCGGTGTCGCTCCCGGATGAGTTGTCGACAAGGGGGTATGCACCCGCCCCGAGTATTCCCCAATACCCGAGACGGGGCACCTCTTTGGATTCAATGCCGTGTATTCCCTCAAATACACGACAAAGAATGTATCTCGAACAGAAAGAAAAAGAAACTCAACAGTGACTCAGGCTCGAAGGCCGGCGCGAACAAGACCAGACGAGCATTGGCGAAGGTGAGTGTGCACTCGAAGGATGGCGAGAACGAGACCATCACGAGGCTTGTCGAGATGCTCGAGTAATGGCGAGGACAAGACCATTACGAGCGTTGTCGAGAAGGGTGCTCGAAGGGCGGCGTGTAGCAGAACCGCGAACGAGACATTGTCCAGGGGCTCGAGTTGTAGCGAGAACGAGACTACAACGAGCATTGTCGAAAAGTGGCGCTCGAAGGTGCGGCGAGAACCGGACCGCGAACGAGGCGTTGTCGATAGCTCGCAGGCTGGCGAGAACAGAACCAGGCGAGAGTTGGCGTAATGATGCTCGAAGGACAGCCGAGGACCGGGGCTGTACGAGACATTGTCTGTCCGAATGCTCGAAGGTGCGGCGAGAACGCGACCGCAGACGAGACATTGCCGAAAATATGAGTCGAAGGCCCGGCTTAGCGTACGACCGGGACGAGGCTTTGGCATTAGATATTAAGAATTAGGCACCCGACGCCGCGGGGAGAAAACACCCAAATGTCGAAAGAAAATCGACTCATAAAACCGTAGGGCGGGGATAGAACCACTCGCGCCCTGAGACAGAACAAAAGGAAATCTTTTTTTTTTTTAATTTTCATTTTAAAATTTTTTTGGATTTTTTTTCAAAAAGAAAATAAGGAAAACAATCGGAGCACTGTGGCCATGGTCCTCGCAACCTCCTGGTCTAGGACCTCTCGGAATACTCAGAACCTGCCATGCGCCGTACAGGATACAGGGATCTCAAGCCAAGCCCCCAACGACGAGAGATATGTATCCCGACACCGCCGCCCTCACCCTTCTCCCCACAAGGGGGTTCCTCGGGCTCCTCGGGCTTCAGCTCTCCCCTTCACCCCACAGGGAGGTTCCTCGGATCTTTGAGCAACTACCTTCACCTTCACCCCACAAGGAGGTTCCTCGGTTCCTCGAGTAGTATAAACGGTGGGCGGCCAAGACGATGTATTTTGTGCCTATCATCCAGGTTGCCCCGGCGATAGGGTCCAGATCATCATCGCTTGGCGACTGGGGGAGATCCGCCTCCGTCTCCCCATAAAGGGGTTCCTAGGATTTGGTATATGTGCAAAGCATTCCCAGTCCAGTGCCGAATGCAACCTGTAGGTAGAGGGAGGGGAAAGGGAGAGAGGGGGAGGAGGGGAAGGGGAAGGGGCAAAAGGGGGAATGTCACTTGTATGGGCAAGACCGTGACCTGTCAAGCCAGTGACGAGTACATGAACGTAGGCAAACCAGAAGGGTACCTTGACCACGCAGGTGACCGCCCGACCATTGAGTCTGAGGATTGAGGCGAGTTGATGGAGACAGAGGCCAAGATTGGATGTGGGCAGGAAAGAAGAAAGAAGCCAAGACCGGGTAAAAGCCGCGATCAAGAGCTTCACTCTTCGTCCTCGGGTTTGAAGACAATCCTGACCAATGTCCGTGCTACCTCTTCGTCGATGCCCTGGAGCACCAACGACGCAACCTCGTCCTCGTATTCGTCCTCGTTGTTGACATCAATGATGGGACCCCCCGCACGCTCAACCATTGACGCGTTGAGTCCCTTCTTCTGCTTTGGCTTTGAAGATGAGGGAGAGGATGGCGAGGCTGCGGGAGGTGCTGGCGGGGATGCGGGAGGAGCTGGCGGGGCCGCGGGAAGAGTTGGCTGGAAGGCCGCGGGAAGGGGTGTCTGGAAAACCGCAGGGGTTCCGGTCGGCCTGTTGCGCGACAAGCGTCCCCTGGGCTTCGCGATTCGTCGGCCAGCTATGGTCGCCGCATCCGCGGTCACGATTGTCGCATCGACATCCTGGTTGGGATTGGAGTCCCCGTACAGTAGTGTCGGAGCCTGAGGGGTCTCCGGCACGACCTGAGGGCTTCCGGGCACGATCTCACCTCCGTCAACGCGCATCTCTGGTGCGGTGGAGGACACGTGTTGTGCCTCCGGCGTCTTAGGGGGCGAGCTCGGCTCCGGGGCGTAACTTGGCTCCTCAGGAGTACGAGGCTCGGCAGGAATCTCGGGAGCGGCCTGCGTGGATAGGCCTGGAATTGCGGGCTGGGCCTTGCCTTTGCCCTTGTCTTTGCCCTTGCCCTTGCCTTTGCCCTTGCCCTTTCCTTTTTTCGGCGACAGCTGAGTCGAGGGCCATGCCTTTTGAGAGGGCAGTGACGTCTCGGGAGCTGACTCCAGTTCCGCCGGTGGCCATGCCTTCTGAGAAGGCAATGGTGTCTCGGGGCCTGACGTCAGCTCGGCTCCCGCGAATAACTTCTGAGAAGGTGATGGCGTCTCGGGAGCTGACTGCAGCTGAGTCATCATGTCCAAAGCCTTCTGAGCAACCGCAGCAGTTTCCTGCTGTTCTTGTGCTTGCTGTTGCTCAGAAACCTTTGGCCATGTCAAGGAAGGGCCTTGGACTTGCTTCCCCTTCTGAAGCTGAGCCTTGTTCTGGTTGTTCTGCTTTGGCTCCGGCTTGGTATTTGTCTGGGGTTGCGTAGTCTTTGGCTTGGGCTGGGTGCGAAGGGGTCGAAGGGGCTGGGGCTTCTGCTGCTTCTTGTGGACCACAGGCTTAGGCTTCTGCTGCTGCTGTTGCGGCTGCTGTGGCTTGGTATGTGTCTGAAGCTGCATGGTCCAAGGCTGAGACGTAGCCGAGGACGAGGCTTGACCGGGCTGCTGCTGCTTCTGAAGCACAGGCTGCTGCTGCTGCTGCTGCTGCTGCTGCTGCACCTGTTGCTTGAAGGTTGACTGAAGCTCCGCAGTCCAACCCTGAGGCACAGCCGAGGACTGGCCCTGAGGCTTGATGCCCGCAAATCCAGAGTTGAAACCCTCTGGCTTGGTGTTGCTGCTTGCCTCCTGTTGGGGACCTTGAGGCATTGCTCCCATTTTGGCCGTTGGTTGCGACCCTGTTTGCATGGCCCGCTGAACGATCGCGGGGAAGCCGTACCGGGGAGGAAGACGTAATCCGGCAGACGGGACGTCGATGTCCATGTCATCCTCTGACTGGATGGACATGCACTGGATGCCGTGTCTTGTCTCAATGATCGGTTCAGGCTCGTCGATCAGCATAGGACCGGGTGCTAGGTGCTGGGTGTCTGGCATGGCGGGCGTGGATTCGAGACCCTCCATGGGGACAGGGAGACAGCCGATAACAGGGCAACCATTGCCAAAAGAGGTGGGAAGAATGCGGTCCAGCTCGTTGGTGAGGAACGAAGGCATGAGAGCGGACAGACTCGGAACCCATGGCTTGTGAACTGGCTTGGCAACGCGGCCGTCGAGCGTCTTCGAGATCGCAGAAAGCGACTTGTCGACGGATGTCTCGACCGGACCCGCAACCATAGGAGCCAGCTCGGGCTGCTCGGGGACCTGGGAGATGACCGGGACAGGGGCCGAGACAGGAGCCGGGACAGGAGCGAGGGAAGCAGTCCTGAGAGGAGCGCGGGGAGGAGCGCGGAGAGGAAATGCCGGACGAAAAGCCCAACGATGCGAAACTCTCGCAGTAGGGTATTGAAGCAACCCCGTTCCAAGCGGCTTGGGCTTCTCTGTCTTCTCTCTGCCTTTAGCCAGGGTCGACACTCTCTGCACTTCCTCAAGGAATATATTCGCTGGCGTCTTCTTTTTCTCCACCTCACCGTGAGGGACCGAGGCCCCGCTGGGTTTGGCCGGTTCAGCCTCCGTAGGAGGAATCACCTCAGGACGAGGCGAACGCGGGCGATGTGGTGGAGGAGAAGGTTGGAGGAAGCGGCGGAGCTTGTCTGTGAGGTTCTGGGCAACCGTCACAGCGACCCGGCCCCAACGGAGGGCAAGAGCGTTCATGTAAGAGTTGAAGCCGCCGAAGTCGGGATTCCAGTCGAGTGCGCGAAGCTGGGACATGACGAATGACACAACACCGGGGCCATGGCTATAGCCATGTCGACCGGTCTGTGCCTGGTGAGCCCTGAATCCCGCGTATGCCAATCTAATAACGCGTGGTTAGCAGTTATACTTTACGTGGTGCAAAGATTTTATGGTGAATCGAGGATAGAAACGACGGAACTGAAGTGCGATATGCATGGGATGGTGTGACGTAGATAGGGGGGACATGATGTTGATGAGACATAACATTGATGGGAAGGTGTGGCATGAAGAGAAATAGGGGTATTGAATTGCGGGACGCGACATGATATGAATTGAACAACATAGGATAGATGGAAAGGGGTGACAAGCTTGATATGAATGGAAAGACGCGACATTGATGGAAGGACGTGACATGAAAACAGAGACGTGACATGAATATAGAGGCATGATGACATTAATAGGAATGTATAACATGCATAGGAGGACAGGGTATGAATAGGAGAACACGGTATGGATAGAAGGGTATGGTGTTGATGAAAAGGGGTAGCTGGGGTAACAGAGGTAACATAGGTAACACGGATAGCTCGCGTAACATAGGTAACAGGGGGAACTGAGGGGAACTGGGGAACTGGGGTAACAGGGGTAACTATGGTGATAGGGACAACATAAACAGAAGCGCGTAAAATCGATGGAAAGGCGTGCGAATTCAAGGGTTGCGATGATGAGAGATAATGACTTACCGCACGACGAAGAAATACCCGATTCCATCTTGAACGAGCCGAGCGAGACCCCACGCGCCGTGGTTAAGGTATCTTACTAGGCAGGTTGCCCCCAAAAGCCCGTACCAACCATAGGGTGTGAACCATCCTAAGGCGGCTTGGGCGATCAGGTAGTAAGTTACCCACCAGGCCGAGATGTTCAGCTCGCTGGCGATGTCCAAGAGGAAGACGGCGGCGAGGAGGACGAGACCAATGAGTCCGATCCCAAGGGCTGGCTGTACTCTAAAGAGATACATGAGGGGGACCAGCGCGATGGGGACGAAGTCCAGAAGGGGATTCCCATCAAGGGCAGACCTGATGGGAAAGGAGAAGAGGAAGCCGACGATCAGAAAGACCGTCGGGAGGTAGGAGGCGTAGCGGGAAAGGGAAGGGGTAAGCATGCTGACCAGGTCAGCGATGCTTCCGACCTCCTGGATGTGAGACATCGCGAATGAAGTGTGAGGGAGAGAGGTATGCGTGTGTGTATGTGCGTGTATGTGTGTGTGCAGTGATGATGAACGTCAAATCAATCAATGAATGCTTGAATTAACGTTGCGCGGATGGAAAGGAGTGTAGATGGGAATCAGTGCAGATGAGAACGCAGTGCAGATGTCTGAGAAGTTGTTTGTGAAGAGAGGAAGATTGGAAAGTTGAGTTGAGAGGGGTTCAGTTCCTGTGTTTATATACTGCAGTGGGAGGGGCGCGAAAGCGGTGACTGCGGTGACTGTGGTGATGTGCACTCCAGCCCTGTGCACACAATATTTTTTTTTAGAGTTTGGAAAGTACAAATCTCCTAAGCAACTGAGGCAGGTACTGAGGCAGGCGCTGCGGGATGTAGCTACGCAGTAGAATAATATGTATCTAACGCAGAGAAAAAATACAACTCGAGGTACTGCTGGTATCGCGGATCACAAACGCATATCCCCCTAACTTCCCCTATTTCCCGCCCGTCCTAGCTTAGAAGGCACTTGTGATAATGGTTCAGCTATATGTAACTGTATTTCGAGGCTGTATACATGTATAGAATCCCAAGCAATATGTAGAATGCGTACATCCAAGTGTGCACATGTATTTAATCTACACATTCAACTGCCATGTGCTATTTTTATATACACTTGTACCTTTCCTATTAGTGAAAAGGCGTGTCAGTAGAGCCTCACTATTGCTCCTATGAATACCTTGGTAACTTGGCTCTGTAATAATACAACCCAGTGGAATGCATTTTAATAGGAAGTACCCAGGTATTTTAATCAGGTACATCCATGTGTGCTTCGCTCGGCATTGCCCCTATTATATGTACTTGCTAGATGTTACCTAGGTACATATATTAATACAGGAACAATAGCACTTGAGTATTTCGTTTTCGTATGTACTTAATGTTCTTCCCAACGCTTGATGTCATTGTGTGCGTAATCAGCTATTCGTGATCCTCCAGTCATTGTAATTGTGCAGTGATATGTGTACATCAAAATAAAGTTGGTATTTTTCTCGTAAAGTAATGGACTGATTAGATTATTTCATTGGTCTCTGTGTATTATTTATGCTCCTAGATCAAGGGCTCCTCTTAACTGAGGTGTGGGATTCGTAGATCTGGTTGGCATCTCTTGTGGCAACTAGAATTGCCTAGGTACCTAGGTAGTAGGTAGGTATTGTCTCTAATATTCGATGCGTACCTTGAACATGTTGCCGTGTGTCCAAATCAATACTTACCAATTTGATGTAGATAGATCAACGATAGGATAAACTCGTTGTATGGGGAATTACCCTTAGGATACACCTGAGTTGTGCTCCCATGTAAATAAAGTAAGGAATAGTGTCAATAGTTTTAGAGTCTCTTTAATAATGGTTATGGAAAAGAAATTGTAATTAAGGTATTTATATCCAATAGGACATCACTGCCTAGGGACATGATCAATGCTGAAGATGTTACACTGCGACTAGACGCGAGTTAAACTAATGATAGACTCCCCAACGCCTTCTTCTCATCAGGGATATCGTCGAAGTACATGAAGGACGGTGGTCATAACTCATTAAAGTAAAGGCAGGGGAGTGTCAGGAATACCATGGATACATTCCTACACTCCGCCTTACTTCCGACCCTTTGCAATTAACTTCTCATGGAGTTCGACAATAACGTCACTCCACGACTCGATGCTACTGTTTTCCTCCTTCGTAACAACACGCGTGCCAATCCTAGCCGTTAAATATTCAACGATCTTGTCCACCTTGAATTGTTCTCCGTAGACGACTCGTGCCTGGGGAACAATGGCGACGTCAATACCATCCGGCGTGCTCTTGCCATGTAAGCCAAGTGTAATTTCTACCTTGGTCTTAGTTGTGGGCAGCAGCAAAGGGGCGCGGACAGCAATAGATGAATCTGAGGTTTTGGTGACGTTGACTCTAAACGTGCAGTCTAAGAGCCGCACGTTTTCTGCGACATGATTGGCTTTCTTCCACCCCGCACTGACTACCCCAAGCAGATCCTTGACTTTAGTCTGCGCTTGGACCAATCCCCGGATATGGTCTCTGATACACTGAAGGAAAAATTCCTTTTCGGGAGTTATGGGCTTTGGATCTCGCTCCCGATTGGCTGCGATGTACCACAGATCAATCGTCGAATTTGTAGGCTTTAGACCTTTGAATGAACAAACATCAAAGACGAGCTCGATCTCTCTTCGGTATGCCATTGAGAGTGATGTTTTTACTGTGCCTGTAATGGCCCAGCCATGCTCTTTCTCGATTGCCTCGACTCTGGCTACATAATTGTTAGTTTTTTCTGCGATAATAAAACGTAGACAAAAAAACACTAACCTTTCAGGGCGTTGACTTCATTAGAGGTCCAACCTCTGTTTGCCTCCCGAATCTTCTCGGCCTCCTGAATATCAGACATGTAGTTCTTCTTTTGTTGCGTCAACTTGCTAATGTCGGATTCGGTCTCGCCAAGTTGCTGGCGCAGTTGTTCGATTTGCTTCATCTTTTCTTCAATATCTGCGTCAACGTCTGTGAGTTCCGACCGAGCAGCTTCAAGCTGTTCAGGGTCGCAATCTGCTAGCTCCTCAGCTGAGGACTGCAGGTTACTATGCTCTATCTCCAACGACTCAAATCGCTCTACTAGTTGAGGAAGAATCTTATCAAGCAAGGCCTGTTCCTTGTGCAACAGCTGCTGATCAGCTTCCATGCCCTCCTCGATCTTGAGCAGGCCTTCTTTGAGGCCATCCTGAAGTTTCATACGCCACTCATACCACATAGCCTTGCTAAGCAGTCGTGCGTGCGTCTTGACGTTCTTGAACTGATTATCCAAGAACTGCTTGTACTCCGGGGATGCTGACATGTATTCCTTGAAAAGCGGCGGGTTTTCTTCGAAAGTCTCGGTCTCGATTTCGCGAACTATCCTTCGGCCTTCTGAAATGTACTTCTTCAGTTCTCGGCAAGACTAAGAAAAGTTAGCATTTGTACTATATTTACAAGTTGTGAATATCCTTACATGTTGATACAATTCCAGCATAGGGACTGTGCAAGCCCCTGCTACAACACATCGCTCAAGGGATAGATCTTCTTTTCCTGACGTGGCATCGTCTTTAGTACTAGTAGGAGCCTGGGTGTGTCGTCGCTTCGTTGTAGTCAATTCCATAAAGCGAATATTTGTCATGTTCAAGAAGTCTTGAAGATGGATCCGCTCCCCGTCATCATCAGCTTGAACTTCGGAGTCGGCCATAACATGCGATTCATCAAAATTAAGTGTGCTGGTAGGATGGTTGGAGTCGACAGTCTTGAAGCGGTCTTTAGCCCGAGGGGATGACACTGCTGCAGATGTTTTCTTGGGTGAAAGCATCGGCGTCGTTGTTTGATTGTCACTGGTGTCCTCTAGTCCTTTACTAGCAGAACGGGTGACTCGACCCGTCGTTTCTGCCTTCGAAGGAGGCGCATGTAATCTTACGTTCTTGACGGGGCTGCTTTGGTGGTTCTTTAGTCGCTTAATCCCGTCCCTCTCTTCAGCTTCATCCTCCTCCTCATCTAGTTCAGCAGGACGTTTGCCGAGGAGACCTTTAGCACTGCCCACATGCAGACTTTTACGACCTTTGAAGGGGTTCTTCTTAGGCGTCATGTTAGAAATCATATCTTTTAGACTTGCTGTAGTGTTTTCTTCTTCGCCGCCATCGGCCTCTCTCTCGAGTATTTTGCGACGATTTTCCCTGTCGGCCTCTTGCTGGCGTTCCTGATCTATCTCGTGCTCCATTACTCGGGGATCAGCGAAAGTAACGCTTCGAGCACCCTCACGCGGAACGAAGGCATCTGCTGCCTCACCGATAGATCCACGTCGTTCAAAGATAGCAGCCACCTTAGGGGATCCGAGGCCAGGTCTATCAGCGCCTACGCCCGAGAGTCGCCTTGTTTGAGGGGTTAAAATAATCCGCGGTGTTGATACGCCAGTTGAAGGATCCTGCTGAAAAATTGACGTTATCTGGCCGTTCTTCGAAGAGGACTTGGGCGTAGTAGACAAGGTAGAGTTATTTTGAGCCCTTGAAGGAGAAGGCGACTTTGACTTCCTCGTCGGCGCATTCTTCAGCGGGGTTCTGGGCCCCTGCTTGTTCGGAGTAGCAGGCTTGGTAGAATTGATAGATTTAGGCGTTGATACTTCTCGGACCGGTGAACTGCTCTTCGGACTGGCAGATTTTCGGAAAATGCTACTGCGACGGAGCCCTTGACCCCGGAACGCAGACAATCCAGGGCTTCCTGCTTCCGAGACGTTTGTGCCAGAAACGACTTCGGACAAGCGTCGTTGTGCAGAAGTGCGTAGTGCTGGGACATTATCGTCTTCGTCTGCCTCTTGCTCCATGAGATGCCTTGCTTCAGTCCGATCTTTGACTGGAGGTGGGCCTTTGATGATTCCGCCCATCGCCATGGTCATGTCCATCCCCATGGTCGCATCCTCCATATCCTCTTCATCATTCTCAATATTTTCGTTGGCAGGAAGGATGCGACCCAAGCCAACTGTCATATCCATCGTTGCTTCATCATTAGCAGCCGTCATAGTACGGCGGCGGCCCAGAGGTGCTTTTCTCGTCGCGGTACTAGGTTTATTTCCAGATAGGAGTCCACCTACAGCTGTGGTGAATTCCATAGACATATCCTCGTTCTCCTCATTATCATCAGCATCAAAGGGGTCGTTCTCAGCTTGTGGAGTTTGTCGAATACCACCAACGGCTATGGTAAGATCCATAGGGGCATCCTCGCTCAATGAGTCCTCTCCGATCTTATCTGGGCTAGCTAGCTGCATGCTCTGCATCTTATTGCGTCGAGGCAGTATACCACCTAGTGCCCGAGTGACATCCATCGACATTTCTTCCTCATCCTCGTTTGGAGAGTCATTATTTGACCTAATGATGCCCCCCACTGCATTGGTCATGTCCATATCCATGTCCATGTCCATACCACCAGTCTCTTCTTGTTCATCGTTATCTTGAACAGGACTAACCTTCGATGAGATTCTTAGATTCTCTTGGTCTTGGGTAGAACTAGGTTGTTTAGGGGCAGGCTTCTTTACCCATCCAAATGACGGGATGACTTCTTCCTCTTCATCGAGTGCTTGAGTTTCAGCGCGCCGAGAGGCAAGTCGAAGGGCCGTATCTAGTGTATCGGCTGAGTCTGTGGTGGAAATTGAACGAGCAGAAATAGCAGATGCGACCGAGGTACCAGTGACTTCGTCAACATCAAGGTCCATTGACACACCATCAGCATCCGAATCGCTACCAGAATCTGAACCAATTTCCTCGGCTACCTCCATCACACCATCTGTCGCCTCAGAATCTGAGCTATAAACACTAGTAGCCATTGTGTCATCCATGTGGTTGTTGAAGTTGAGCTGAGAAGCCATCGAGCTTCTCCGTCTCTTTCTCTGCTGCATGTCTTGCTGGTCGTCTGGGGAACCAGGAATAATGTTGTCGCCTTGCTCTGGGAGGTTAGATGCTGAATCTGATGGTTGTGCATCTGAGTGGTCTGGGGCGGGGGACTGTGCAGCAAACGAAGATGCTCGTCGTGTAGAGTCGGTTGAAGTTGTAGAGTCCTGCATGTACTCAACCTCGTGGAATGTATGGAGAGTGGCTTCAGCCGCAAACGAAACTCTTCGATTGGCAAGAGATTTGCGTCGAGCTTCACGGCGATCATTAATCTCTTTCTCCAACTGAGCTCGCTCTCGCTCCTCTCTTTCACGCGCAGCCGCCTGTTGTTGTTCTTCGGTACGCACTGCAATCTTGGTTCCTGATGAACTCAAGTCGTCGTTCTGGAAGGGGTTTGGTAGCTTATCAGCTCCCTGTATGGCTGGTGAGTTGCGAGCAGGTTGTTTGGATTTGTACGAGGGGATCTCTGGTAGTGGCATCGTCGGCTTGAGTATCGACTTCGGCGGTGGTCTAGCAGGAGCTGCTAAGGACTGTATAGTTGCATGTGAGCTACGCGTTCTAGCAGAGTCGGGATTGTCATCATCTACCACACGCCTATTGCCAGATGCTGGCTTCAGACCGTCCAGCCCTCCAGGGCCCATACTCTTGCTTCGTGACTTCTTTCGGCCTCCATTACCGGCCAAGGAACTCGCCACATCGACTGTGATGTTTTCTTTCTCCATCCTCTTGCGCACAGGTGAATGTCCGGTCGACTTTCTAGGTCGTCGCGTGGATGGGACGGTTGAATCGGTGCGGCTAGACATGTTGACAACAAAAGATAAAGGTCAGGTTCTCTCAAGTGTCGTAAAAGTAACTACGTCCCATAGTCGAGGACGTTATTAAGTTGTCGTGCGACGTTAATGACGTTGTCGCATGAAGTGGCCGTTTATATCCCGAACAAAGTAGTTACAAGGTTTTAATAGTAGGTGCGCTCGGAAGAATACGTCGTTGAACCACCTACTACAGGTTTCGCGTGAGGGTCGAGATTGGGAGGTATTGTCAAACCAATATCGCTTTCCATGCGTTTAAGTTAGGTCGACACCTTTCTCATCGCGTCGCAGAAACCCATGTTTGTAAACACTGAATTTAGGTGGGGTCGTTACTACGTACAATCCCTGTAAAAATACGTACCAGCCGTTTAGTTTATGTAGTCGTCCTAAGGCTGCATTCAAAGTGGTCTAAGCTCAATCCCATCAAGTCCCTGCCACTTAGCAGTTGAATTACAAGCCCCGCCGGTCATAGTGTCAAAGCCACAAGGGGCTGAACCTCGAAGTGGATCCTCCCACAAGCGAGCCCACACAACTCAAGTTTTTTGAGATTTTTCCTATTTTCAATTTCGGTATCTTTTCGCATTATCGCAACCACCACCACCCACCAACAACACCACAATTCCGAATCCCAACCACCTTTGCGACTTCGACAAAACATCGCAAACATGGCGACGGAATTGACTGTTCAGTCGGAGCGTGCCTTCCAGAAGCAGCCCCATATCTTCCAGAACTCCAAGGTCAAGGCCAAGTCCACGCGACCTGGCAAGGTGAGGCGACACCATCATCTCCCCGTATGATTGACGAAGCCTTTTGCTGACGATTTTACTCTACAGGGTGGCCGCAGATGGTACAAGGACGTCGGTCTGGGCTTCAAGACCCCCAAGACCGCCATTGAGGGAAGCTACATCGGTACGTGAATACGCGAAGATTAGTTGGGAAAAGATTCGGTGTGTTTTGTATCTTGGGACGGGCTATGAGATCGACATAATGGCTGCTTCGAATCACACGAAGCTCGCGACCCAGAACGACAGATTTCCACAAGCGATGGGGAACCATGAAGCTAATTCTCGTGCCAACACAGACAAGAAGTGCCCTTTCACCGGTCTCGTCTCCATCCGTGGCCGTATCCTGACCGGCACCGTCGTCTCCACCAAGATGCACCGAACCGTCATCATCCGACGCGAGTACCTCAAGTTCATCCCCAAGTACGCCCGTTACGAGAAGCGACACAAGAACCTGGCCGCGCACGTCTCGCCGGCTTTCCGTGTTGAGGAGGGTGATCAGGTTACAGTTGGCCAGTGCAGACCTCTGAGCAAGACTGTACGTAGTCCCTTCCATATCCTCTGAGTTATCAGCATGTGCTATGCCATGGACGAAACGATTATCAACTCAGACCCATTACTAACTTGTACAACGCAATAGATCCGATTCAACGTCCTTCGTGTACTTCCCCGAACCGGCAAGGCGGTGAAGAAGTTCAGCAAGTTCTAAGTTGGGGATCTTTCCTGGGCATCGACGGCGTTGTTACTTCATGGTTCTTCATGATCTCAGATTCGGAACGGGTGATTCATAGGCTTTCTGCCAGTGCACATAGATGCAGCATGGGCAGTTCTGAGAAATAAAAAGGATATACCAAATCTTATACGAGTTCCGCAACGATGTAGCTGGGTTGACAGCGCCTGCTTGCGACTAGCAAGCTTTGAGGTGAAGGAGGTGAATTTGATAGGCCACCCGAATTTGTTAGTTTGGGGCCGCATACGGGTGATTCATCTTGAATCCGTTTGAAATCCTAGCATCCCGCTATGGTCTCCCAAATGTCTGCCGACCCCCAATTTCCTAGTGTCTATTTGATATGTGACTCGTCCGTAGGGCCTATAGATTATCTACTCCTCAAACAAAACCTATAGGGCCAGCCTACCCATAATTGACTCAGTATTGATCTAAACTTCACTTGCTATGCTAATTTCAAATTCCAAGCAGTCATACGTTTTCGCAGTTACAGAACGACAATCAAGCTTCTAATCATTGTAGGGAATATCACATATTGCCATACAACTGCAGCGAAAACATCAAATCTTACACAGGCAGCTGAGAAAATCACAAACAACGAGAAAGTAGTGATGAGTCCGATGATTATAAAACCTACCGACCCATTAAACGACAAAGCCTAAGCTTATCTACTGAAGACACGGCAATACTCACCCACGTTGTAGCTGAATGCATAATAGGATAACAGAATGTGCCCCATAGGTTCTCCAATTCTCTCTTGTTGGTATACGCGTAAATCGCCATTGGAGATTGCTTGCTGCAAGGTAGCTTCCGGTTAAACGGTAGGATAACGAGAACTTGATAGTTTAATAGAAAGATGATGTATGAAAGCCTATGGCTTACTGTATGTTGGTTTCATGGCGCCTCCATGAACGTATGGTTGGCGAGAGTGAGGAGTGCCAGCCATGTGGGCAATAGTGTTATGTTATTCATGCTAGCATGGCGAAGACTCTCTGATACCACGTGAACAGAGGAGAGCTCAATCTTGCAGCATCTTGGTCAAGTTCCGCTATATTATCTTACCTAGGACTCTTGCAACAGGAGATAGTAATTCGCTAGCTGTAGATGACAACTTCCTTGGAGGTATCTTACTATAGGAAACACTACTAGAGTTTGGTAGACTTCCATCGAATTCAGCATCCAAGACATTTTACGAGCATTCCTACATCCAATTAAAACAGTAGGCTTCGGTATCGACGTAGCATCATAGCTCACATTGTAAATAGGTAGACTAAGGAAAACACAATAATTTCATTTACAACTAAACCTAACCTCCAACCGGATACTAGGCTCTGATTGTTATAGAAGGAGGACAGAAAATGCCAAATCTCATGAACTTGTGCAAGGAAAAGAATGTGTGCCTAGTTATAACTAGTAGTTGGACATAGTTCATAGGAAGAAGGTCGTGGATGAATAGATAAATATCATATCAAGCCTCCGGGTCGAAACTATATGTATTTGTGATGTGATAGATATCGGGATATACAAAGCATTTGCTCTCTTCCACACTAAATAGGCGATTTAGATATTGTATATTTCTTCATTGGCCTGCTGTCATAGTACGTAGGCACAGGTTAAGAAATGGAAGCTCATCTTTTTGGTCCCGATACGAGGATAGAATAACTAATACCAAAAATACCCAGGTAATCGAGAGACTTGCTAGATTCATCTCTACGAGAAACTCGCAAGGCTTCCTTCATATCCTGAAAGGAGCCTTGCCATTATATACAGCAGTGAAAGCTGGGCTATAACATACATACTTTGAATCTGTTGGATAATGGTGTTTTAACTTTGACCAAATTGATAATTTAATCTAACCTGCCTTGTTGACCAGTGACTCCAGCTATATTTGGAACGTATTTAATAACCATACGAAAATACGATACAATATTCCAAGTCAACTACAAGGCTCGCTACGTAGGGCTTGTTACTATATTAATTGTTAGAGAAAGCCTGGTCAAGCGCCAAAGTGAACATACGACGCTCCGCGCGCTTTTTAGCAGATATGTGTCTTGAAAATACCGGTAGACAACTTCGCCGTATAACATGTTTATATTGAGAGCTATGATCATATTCAGAGCTACCTGGTCATATAAGATTCTATCAACGCTTACAAGCTTCCTGAAGCCAGTGTTGTACTCGTGGTGGTCATCGTCAAGTACACTGTAACATAGAAGTGAAGTCACGATAATTGAATCGTCATGCTTAAATGCATATCAATCTCCGATAACGATAACGAACTTTTTGGCATTACGCACCTTCAAGGTCCCTCAATGCCACCAGAGAGAGCTCTACGGAGCCCAACTGACAATTTACCCCTTCTCCTAAACCTCGCGATCCGTCATGGGCTGGTGGGATAGTCTCTGGGCGTCGAACTCGAGCGGCGAAGACCCGCTGCGCAAGCTCGACCCCAAGCTCCGCGAATTCCTCGAGCGGGAGTCGCCCGTGAAGTACAGCACCGCACAGCCGCCAACCCCCACCGCAAAAGAAGAAAAGCCAGCACCCGCACCGAAACCAGAGGTAGAAGAGGGGGAAACAAACAGACCTGTAGTGCCCAAGGAGAGCCAATTCCAAGATGGACGCTACGCGCACCTGTGGAAGACGTACAAGCCGCTGGCGGAGATCGAGGCCGCGACCAAGAGCGACCACGAGAAGCTGATGGACGTGCTGGAGGCGTACAAGGAGCGCAAGAACCAGATCGGCAAGGCGGCGCTGGAGAACTGCGCCCTCGAGCAGCTCGACTGGCGGAACTGCATGTCGAACCCGTCGTTTTCGGAGCGCATGACCATGTGTCGCGACCAGATCAAGAAGTTTGAGAGGTGTTATATGATGCAGACTGTATGTTTACCTCACGATATCCATTGTAACCTGTGTTTTACTACGGCCTGGGGGAAATGTGCTGACTAGATGTCTATTTGCTGCCGTGTAGAGATTATTAAAAGCCCTGGGCTACCTATCGACCTACGACCGCTCCCCCGAAGTCGAAGAAGACATCCAACTGCACGCCGACACACTGTACCACCGCATGCTATCGCAAGAAGCCGAGATCGCGGCCGCGAAGAAGGAAGGTCGCCCCATACCCCAGTTCCCACCGTTATTACCACGGGTGTCTGTCGGCGCGGATCAGCAGCAGAAACAACTGCCACAGCAGGAGGACGACTTAACGCAAGAACAGCGGTCGGTACTACAGAAGCGGTTAGAAAAGGTCGCCGAAGAAGACCGCGCCGCGGAAGAAGAAGCCTACAGGGCGGAGCAGCGCGCAAAGGCCGAGGTCGCGACAAGGGTGCAGGATCTGTGGAAGAAACAGGAACAGGATAGACAGGAGCGGAAGGAGAGGGGCGAGGAGACGTTATGGGATAAACTCAGTGGGACATTTCGCGGTGGTGATGGGAAGCGGTGACATGCGCTTCTTGACTCTACTATCCAAGATACGCGATGGGCGACCTCTCAATATGAAGCTCATTAGGATTCGAGGGATGATGAATGCATGTAGCTCTGACTCGCAGGACTACTTGTTGGATTGTATTATACCTATATTGGGCACCTATGTATGTATACTACTTAGACGGCCATCTGAGATAATGCGACTCCAAATAAACACGTAAAAAGTAGTAACAAGACCTGGCTTCTATGGGATTTAGTTGTGACTAGGTACCTATATGTACGTCTCAAAGTTGTTTTTTCAATTACTCAAATTTGAAGGCGATTTTGAGTGTGCCTTTTCATTTGGGGGAGGAAATATTATATTTCAAAAAGGACTCAAATCAATACACAGGAAAAAAACCAAAAAAAGGAAACATTTTGATGTTGTCGTATTGAGAATATTGAAGGTCTCCCTGGGAATCGAACCCAGATTGGCGGAATGTTTGAATCAAGAATCTTTTAGATCCAAGAGTCAGAATCCGCAGTGCTAGCCATTACACCAGGAAACCTGTGATTGGTGATTGGTGATTTTCAAGGCTTGGAATATTGCTCTAAGTATCAAATGGCGTGGCACGGCACATACAGGGGACTTTTCGCCGGACCAATTTTTCATTGCCAAGAACAAGCGGAATACTGTAGTTGCATTTTGTTCTGTATTTACATACATCAGTCTAATGCATTAAGCGGCACGAAGATAAACCTCTAAATAAAAACACAAGTAGAAGACAAACTCTATCAGTCGTTCAAAAATGAAGTAGAATAGAATCAGGAACGTAGTATTATCAAGGAGCATGTCTCAGATGAAGCAGTCGCGGGGAGAAATGGTGCAACATCGGACGAATGAACCGTGTCAAATTTGTACCTAGTCGCAAATCACATACTCTAAGAGAAGGATCAGCAAAAACCTTGGCTTCTTGGCTACAAATTTGATGATTAACATGACGACTGGAAGATGAGCAAAATTTTAGGGTCCCGTCTGGCAGCCGCCAAGAGATCGCCAAGACATGAGGCAAATGCTTATTTCGACAAGTTGGACCCGAAATAGAACGGATGCTGGACTTCATCTTACTCTTGTTGTTATGGTTGTTGTCAATAGCATCTTTCCTGGCCTGGGAAGACGTCTCGCGACGTGTGCTGCCGATTGGAGATGCGGTAACACGACGAATTGGTCATGATTCGATCACTAAGCACCACCTTCAAGCTCGCAATGCCAAGAACGATGATGAATAGGAACAGCAGGAATTCATATCTCACTTTAGCCCAGCACATGGTAATAATGGCCATGAAAATTCGTTGAAATACTTCGATTGATAAAAGCAATTCTCACTACCAAAAGACAAGGCATGCTCTCTTGCTACCAGCAGTGTCTATTTCGTTTGATCCCGAATGCCGCAACATCCCACAAAGTTTTCCGTGCTGATACATCGGTG
Organism: Hypoxylon sp. PDH2405; assembly: GCA_023628415.1. NCBI lineage: Eukaryota > Fungi > Ascomycota > Sordariomycetes > Xylariales > Hypoxylaceae > Hypoxylon > Hypoxylon sp. PDH2405. Next base: position 336,888 of record JAMAKT010000021.1, read on the forward strand.
TATGCTCACGCCGCCATAATGGTTCTAAGCGGGGTTGGTGGTGGTTCGATCGATATGTTGGTGTGATGTGGCGCTTGTTTCACAGCACTGCGGGAATATTGCATGCGGTAGGGAGGTCAATGGCCGGGCGTTTAGCAGCAGCCTTCTTCGCAGGCGCAGAGACCGCAACAGATCTCACAGCCGGCCTCCTCACCACCGCGCAGGTTGCCGAATTGAGGTTGGGGCTCAGTAGCCTATTCGTGAAACAAGATTGTCAATCAATTGGGCTCCTCGGTATGACTTACAACTCATTGGTGAGAGGGGTAGAAGAGGAAACACTTACGGGCTGTTGCGTGACGACGCCAGTTGTGGAGGTCATCTCCATGGGAGCTTGCTGCTGGGGTTCTTCGGGAGAAGGCATCTTGGTGGTAGTCTTTTTGAAAGGATCGATTTGAGAGCGTACGAGGTGAGTAGAGAATGACTGACGGCAAACAGATTGAAATGGGCGACTATGACGAGAGGAACAAGAATGCGGACAAGAGCGGTGAGGATGTCTTTTTGTATGTATGTTGGAGAGATGGGAGGCCGCCCTTTATCAGTTGGCGGATATAACGGCAATGAATGACGGACTGGTCCAATGATCCTACCTTCAGATTATAGGCTTTTAAGGCTTTGTTTGGGTGTACAGTCATGTGTCAAACAGGGGCTAGACCCCAGAACTTTAATAGCTTTCTATGTGACTTGTATGGGACCCTTGTCTTGATTGGAAACAGCGCGATACCAGACCAGTCACGCCTGGAAGCCACGAAGTTCAAAGATGTTTGCCGGGTCCCATAGAATGAACTTTGAAGATCGCCAGTGGAAAAGAATACGACTGTATGTAGGTACTTGCCTTAGAGTAGGCAAGTCCGCGGTTGTCACCCCGTCTTGTCGTCAGCACTTGCGTTGCTCAGTCGATTGGGTGTGGCGCCCTTGAAAGTCCTCATCCGTTCATTTGCATGATACCTCTAACTGGGATGGACCTGCAGCTCGCACAGAGCCAATCATTTCTCCACGATGCCCTGATACGGGAGATCAGTGACTTTGCTACGCCTACCTGTCACCCGTCTCCAGATTCAATTGAGCTGAAAATTAATGACTTGTCAGTCCGGTTGGTCCCTTTATATATATCTCTCATCTGCATGCTCGTACATTGATAGCCGATAAGAGAGCTCTAAGCGCGTTGTTTAATATAAGACATACATGTACCTAGAATGCTAACCAACGATACGACAACCCGCAATTGGCGCTGTTGTATAAGGTAACAGCTCAATTGGAAGATAACATTGTGGCTGTACCCTCCCTATGCACATGTCTTGCTTCTCGTAGATATAAGTAGAAACTGCCGAGTTATTCCCCACCGTTCCACTTCCATACATAGCACAAGTCCTACTGACAGAATGATACTATGATAGTCAATGTTAGATTGAAGGGGAATGAACATGATATGGGTCTCATTTGTTGATCTTTCCAGGTTCTTCGGCAGTGCTATAGGATGTGACGTAGGCAGTTCAGCTAGGCAGGGCACCTCCAAGTGCTAGAGAACCTGGTAGAAATGAGTGATTCTCCCTTATGTATGCACCGTATTACATAATGTTTAGACTATTTGGAGTAAATGGAACTTGCCGAGTTCCGAGGACGAATGGATATTTATGGCACGACATTGCGCGTCAATTGAAAGTATCAACCTGTATATAATTCTAGCAGCTCCTACAAGTTGGAATCATAGAATCTACCCAATGATACCAAACTTGCCTACCAACGGGTCTCAGGTAGATGATTGTTCTCGAGCTTGTCAAAGTGGCTGGTCTCACAGTCAGATCATACAAGAAGACTCAGTTATTCGGGCTTAGGTGAGCCCCCCAACCCAATGCATTGATGCTCTATCGATAATCTTCATACCCATTATTATGTAAGTCCATGCAAGAAATCGTATATGCGGGCATCCCTCTTCACAACCGCCATTGTACAACCCAGCAGCGCCCGAACCCGATCATACCCAATCCCACTCAAGCCAACAAGCGTGCGAAGTCGGAAACAAACACCATGCATCCTCAGTGCAATGCAATCCATCAATCAATCAATCGGACGATGCAGTCCATAATGTCCTCCTAAGCGTGCTGGGGCCGGCTTTCTAGCTCATACGAGCCCCCGGTAGCCTGCGGCGCATAGACGGGAGCGGTGTATCCATATTGAGGTGGTGCCGGCGAAGGGACGGGAGACTTGTACTCGGTGTTGACGCCAGGATGGTAGTATCCTGCCTGCGGCGCGCCGTACTGGGCCTCCACTAAACCTGGGTTGGCGGCCGGTGCGTAGTTACCGCCCCGCAATGTGCCCTTTCGCTTGCGATGGACGAGAATTGCTCCGTGGATGAGCTGTAGCAAGGATGTCGCACTACTTGGATATTAGCGACGAACATGCATAATGGCTACCTACGTAGCCAGGTGCCAGCTACTTCGGCCTTGATAACGTTGATGTAGGTAGGTGAGTCTGGGTAGATGGTAGTACATACGTCAGGACCAGAGTCAATATGATGGAGATGATCGATAGGGTGACAACATCGAGGATGAAGATGATACCCCAAATGGTGGTTTTGATACACGCGCTCGACAGGTACAGCTCCACCGGCATGCGCTTCTTCGCGATCAGGATAATCTCGATGATATTCAGGATGACGTTCACGAGGACGATGGCGATCTGGAGGGCGGCAGCCACGCTGTGTGTTTTTCAGTTCCCATGTTAGTTCATCTCTCATCTCAACCCAAGCGAAGTCTATTTTGTTATTCGAGATTGTGGAGCGCATACGTGAAAAGTGCACTATATCTGTCGAGAACATCCTCCGAGTTCACCAACCACAATAGCCATGCCGATGCCGCGAGGAGGATGATGCAGACGAGGAACTGCAGAACCCAGGCAGTGATGTTTACGCCCTTCTTGTACGGGTAGTCGTGTATGGCCATGACGTCGATTGGTGACGACCCGTCCTTCTGTGGTGCTGTGGCTTCGGCACGGATTAGGTGTGGTAGAAAGCAAATACTAGCCGAATAAAAGAGCGAATGAAGGGGATAAGGAAGACAGAAGCGAATGTGAAGAAAAAAGCAAAATTGAAATTTCCTTTATGACGAGCCAAACTTTGGCAGGACCGTAATTACCCAGGTAATATGCGGTCACAACCTTCCCCTGTTCGTTGGACGTTGTTGGCTGTGTTGGCCGTGTTGGCGGCGCAGGCTGTGTAAAAGTGCCAAGAGAACCGGCGCGCTCTAAGGCTGGACACGTTTTAAGCGCGGTGATTGGAACCAGGAAACTCCACGGTGGGTTTAATGTTGCTTTGTTGGAAGGGCTGTGCCGCAAATTTACGATCCTGATATCATTCAATCTTTTATATATGAAGCCTAATACGATATTTTTGACGACCCATATGTCTTTAATTCATTGAACTTGAGCTTCAGCTCTGGTGGCGTCCTAAGGGACGTAGGAGATGGGAGGAATTGTTTCCGAATGTGTTTCTCCTCAGACTTACAGACGTCAACATTGTTTGTGGCGTTCTTCCTCTTCTACGTTTATATCGCGGGAATCATAACGTCTCGAAATTTGAAGCTCTTTTGATTTCTTCTAAGGAGCCAAGTCTATATCAACCGACCAAGACCCTTATGTTGATCACCAGGGTCTAAGCGCTTTGCCAAGGCTCAGGGCTGAAGTCGAGAACCGGGATTATGGGGCCCGAACATTGTGCGACAGAATCCCCCACGGGATTGCTTGCGTTCGTCTGGACTTTGGAAATAAATACTGTAAACGATTTCGAAACTTATCATGCCATACTCTCCACAATGTATTGTGGAGCATAGCCTTATTATAGAAAGCTTGCCGTATAGTACCGTAGATTTTGATGACGTTCGGGGATCAACTACCGTAGTTGGGCTAGCCCTGTGCCTACCTAGATTCCGAAGCGAGGACTTGGCGGTCTAGATGCCTACCAAAAAGCCCCTAACATGCACAACAGTCATTACTTGTTCATTCACCTGCCGTTTCAGCCATAATCGCGGGATCCCTGCGGAGAGCTTCGACATGAAATGCTGCGGTTGCGTGTTTGATGTCTTTAGAGCGAGTCGCATCCTCTAGGGACCGGCTATTGACGACGCTCTTCAAGCGATTGCAAGATACAACGCAAAACAGTAAAACATCTCGGCCATGGTAATTGATGCCTCATTCGTCCATCCGTTTTGTTCATTCATACATTATCTTCGTTCAAGAGCAGCAGCAGCGCGCTCGAGGAAAGCATTGAAGTCCTTGATCTGTTTGAGGTTTCCACCGCCATCGCTTGCGGCACTTGCCTGGCTAGCTACTCTTGAAATTAACAATTCCAGATTTGACAGCTCAGCTGCCTTCTGTTCCTTCGGGTTGAGTTCTGGAGCCGACTTCCCGTTCTCGATAGCTAATTCAATATCGTCCATCGTAGAGGAGAGTCCTAGTCGGTTCTGATATGAGGTTAGCAAAATAATGGGTATTGACGTTGGTTAGATGGCTATAGATAGACGAACCAATGATTCCTTGCTTGCTGTTTCATGACGAATTCTCACTGCATCCATCTTCAGAGCTACCTGTTCTCTCTCAGCACGAATGCGCATAATGTCTGTTCGTAGTGAGAGCTTCTCCTTCTGGACCGACCGCACCCGCTTCTTAAGCGCATGCATAGTGTCGAGAGCAATAGTCTAGTTTGGTTAGCGGTTATACGCAATCTCGACATCTTGTAGTGACTTACATGCTCCAGAAGACGTGTTCGTAGTTCTTCTTGAAATGCCTCCAGAGCTCGGAGTTTTGTCCTGAACTCTCTCTTCGTGGCTGCATCCTTCGCATTGATAGCCGCCGCATGTAGTGTCTCCAAACTAGACTCGATGACTTCATCGCATATTTGTGAGAGCACGTCGATCACGTTGACGCCACCACGATTGGCAAACGGGATTTCAGCATTGAGAATATCTGCATCGGTATCGCCTTCATTATGATGCATACGTTTTGTGTATCTCTGCACAATAATAGGGATTGCTTCACCATCGCTCCGTCTTTTTGCAGATTGCTTATTCTTGGTTCTGGGCGCCTTGGGCTGTGATTGCTTCGCTGGACTATCACGCGCTCTTTTCTGTTTGCTTCTCTTCGCTGGCCGGGCATCCTCATCAACTCTAGAATGTAGTTCCGGAGACGGTTCTCGAGGCGGGCTGACCCGTGGGCGTTTACGACCGATCTTTCTAGCAGCCGTCTGGTCATTAACCTCTTCGGCTTCTTCGTTGTCATCCTCTTCAACCTCTTGAAGTTTGGCTTTGATCGGCTTGACAGTATTCTTGGGCATCAACTTCGGTGCAGGTTTTCTGGCACTAGCAGTACCTGCTGCCTCAGGAGGCGAGGATAGAGCATCAACCGTACTGGGGGTAGTAGGTCTATTTTGACTTCGTAGAGATCGCGTAGAGCCTGTACTGGCCGTACCGTCACTCCTTCGTGGTCGTCTGGCTATTGGCGTCTCGTCCGCGTTACTGTTTGCCGAGCCCGCCGATATCCTCGCGGCTGTTCTCGTCGATCGCGTTGAAGCCGCAGCTGTAGTAGCAGCACTGACCCTACTTTTCCGTCCAGCCAGGGGCGAGGATAAAGTGAACTCTCCCGTGGCTGCAGCATCTTCTTCCGTCGCTGCCCTTAAGAGCTGCGCGCTCCGAGTAACACTCTCGGGGACTCTAATTCGACGCCTTTTTCCACTGCCGGGGGCTTCAGCGGGACTTTCAGTGACCTCCTCGGCTACTACTTCTGTACCGAGGCGAGGAGTCCTTGAATCGTGTGACTCAAGTTGCTCTACGACGGCTGGCGCGGAATCTAATGTTTCATCTTCGACCTGTGGTCCTTGAGGTGTCGGATTTGAAGCTGCAGAAGGTTCTTCTAGAGTTCCTGATACATTTTCGGGGCTCTCGTTTTGAACGGCATCGTATGGGTCTGATCTCCCTCCACTAAGACGGGCCGACGTTCTTCTTGATGTTGTAGTCGCGCTAGAGGGTGGTTGAGAGCTCGCTGAGCCGGGTTCAGGGTTCAATCGCCGTCGCTTCGCAGACGTGTTAGGCTCTGACCGCGGTGCGGATTGTGGAGGGGCGGGAGGAGTAGGTGGTAGTGATGATAGAGCTGGTGATGGAGCTGCAGGTGCCTCGAGGCCAGGTAGGACAAAACCGAATGAGTCATCGGCAACTTCGTGACGCCTATGTAGCAAGTCATTAGATACGATACTGAGACTTGCATTGGTAGAGGAGATACATACCCAGCCCCACGCATGCGCTGCTGCATGCGCTCTTCACGACCTTGTATTTGTTAGTTCATGTCCAGCAGTCATTGGGGTTTCCGCTTACTGGTGGCCATAGTGCCTCTCGAATTAGACGGGTGTCTATAATCTAGAGAGGAATACGACTTGGACTACACCATATTTAATGCTACAAGTCGTTGTAATAACGGACCTCTTCGTCGCTGGATACTGAGGTAGGTTGCAAGACGCGTCGCGATACGCGCCACAGTTGACATCAGATAATTGATTGAGTGGTTGTGGCTTTGTTGATCTCATTAGCTGCGCCACATAATGGACCCACTACTTCCATCCAACTGAAGCAAACGAGAAATCAACTCCGTCAACAACTTTACGATCAATATGCTACATCTCTTATAGCTTCGAGCTTCTCATAAGCCATGAGAATTCCTTACTATTGGATTCAGACTATTCAATTACCAAGTTCCTCTAGCTCCCACGATTAAGAAACATTCTCAAAACTTCGGAATTCTACATTTGAGACCCAACCAGTCGAGTGTATCGATGCTGCGGACGTACAAGAGTGTCAATATTCTATATTTAGAAAGAAAGCTATAATTTAAAATAGAATCAAGCGGCTATTCAAGCTCTGCCATTTCTAGTTCGCGACTGAACCCATCAGGACCAACTCCATCGTCGAAGTGCACATTGGTCCGATGGTCGAATCTAATATGCACTTCTTGAGTTCTAGTGATCCCTCTAGAATCTACCCAACTTATGGTAGACTTGTCGCTCCCCTGGTCATTCGAAGAGCGAGGCAATTGCGGTTGTTGGCCAGCAATAGCTATTTGACCGCTCAACCTTCTTGGTTTTCGCCCAAATGATCTCAACGCGCCTCTGAAAGAGCCCGACTGGCGATACCAAGCGACCGATTCCCTAAAGTCCCGTATGAGTACTCGAAGTACGGGAATTGAAGCAGCCATGATAGTTGTAGCAACTTCGGCACTGCCCCAAATGACTAGTTTGCCTCCCTCGTCTATCTCGTACGGTTAACACACACACACGTTAGCGGTATGATTCTCTTCACAACTTACAAAAGAAGTCCTCGCCGTGAGGCTTGCCCAGATAATAGCACTTCACAATTGCTGTAGCGCCAGCACTTAGTAGAGTAAGTCAGCCTCTGAAACTTGACCTCTAAGGATTGATTGTTTCCCACCAGATGCCCATGCTCATCGCCACTGCGACACCGATTTTCTCTTTGCCTTTCATTTTAAGATGCCAGATAAGTGGCCACTGTTATGTTTGCTGTCAGCAATAAAACAAGGCTCCCTCGATACCTCAGGCTCCAGGGATCCCCTTACTGGAAGTAGCGCGAGGACAAAGTCCATCAAAGCTGAATATGCCGAGGAGAACATGCCTGCAATATTGTTGAACTCGTGCCAACAGGTTCCGGGGATAGCATTATCCCATGATTTCGCGACGGGAGAACACTGAAGGAAGAGAGATAAGGCTCCGACCGTCATGAAGACGTTCATGGTGATTATAATCGCCCACAGAAGTGTCTTTATCTTCCCGTTTGTAATGCGCAGGAGCGTAACCGCGAACGACGTTTTACTCCAGGCGGCGGATAGCGTCATCAGGAAACCCACTATCGTCTCTTTCAAGGTGATCGGAACTATGTTCTCGGGTCCATTTTCTGCAATGACATCCTCCGTGTGCTTCCCAAAACCTGCTGCTACATTGATACTAACCAGAATGCTGCAGGTTACTTGGACTATCTATAGGATAGGGTATTAGTAGGTGAGCTTAGACTGCGGTGAACGATACTAACCCAAGAGACTACTAGAAGGTAGTCGTCATATTGTAGTGAAACATGCCTCTTATACTTGCAGTACAGGCGCAGAGACAGGAACAAGCAGGCCAACGAACTGCAAACCCAGAGCGCAGCGTTCAAATTGGCTCCCAGATTTGGTACATCGCGGCCAGTATCCATCTCGAAATACTCTGGCATCGTTGACAAGGAGAAAGTTCAAGAGGACCCAGCGCCGTGGGCCTACCTGCTAATAATAAGAACATTGCGGGACGAGGGAATTCGTCATCGTGTAGGATGCCGAGGATCATTTAGATGGTCAAAGGAGTAAGGCCGACATCCGCATGCATTCAGAAATACATTGCATGTGGTTGTTAGGTACCATCCTGATCGAATAAAAGGGAAACAATCCCCCGTTCAGATTACCAGGAGTGGCACTATTGGCATTCTCGCCATCACCTCCGACTACTATAATGCCTTGACCAAGCGATCATCGTGTTAATGGACTTTTGACATTCTGCAATGCTCTGAGGAAAAGCTTGTCACTGACTAATACGCCTAAAGGCTTCAATCTTTTGGACCTATGTGTTCTGCCAATGAGGCTAGTCGTTATAGCCAGAGTGTTCGGCATTTTTCGATTGGTCAGACCTCGACAATCGCCTCCTTACCTTGTCTACCAGCACCCCCGTCAACAATTCGGCTCCGACGAGAGTAAGAACCTTGATTCAACAGTCGATCCGGACTTTTTGAGCAAGTTATAATTTCGCAATCCTGTGGCAGGTGCTGGCCCCTGGCGCGTAAGGATTCCATAGTATCATAGATGTTACTTCAGGCACTCCTTTTGGTCTGTTATGCGTCGTGCTATTAGACTATACTTCCCGTTTGTAGTAATGGCTAAACCGCGCTAATGCAAGGATCTACTGCGTCCGAGAAGCTTCAATTACAACTCTAAATATTCTAATCTTAGATACAGGCAAATCACGAAGATACCATGTTGACATACATGTATGTATCCCGTTTCTGTACATTGTATTTTCTCGCCATATGCTACTAGCATAAGAATAGTAGGGAATGAACTGGTGTATTATATGATGACGAATCGCAATTGTCTTGTATATCTTAGTAATTCCTTTGTCATCCATCACGGATCTGCCCGCATACAGGGACCTTTGCTTGACCCACTATCGGTACCTCGTAGATCGTGATCCCGCCGAAGTCAAGGATCTATTCCGTCAGAACACGGCAATTCTATAACTTTCCATAAGGAGTTACAGCCCAATAGTCTCCTAGTGCTGGGCCAAGACGTTGTTTTCAGACCGCGGAGATTTATTCAGTTCTGTGCTGGAGGCCGCGAAGCTGCGACACGAAAACACAGGCTCACTTCAAATAAAATGTTTATCCACGCACCTGCGAATAGGTATATAAAAGGTTCAATTGATGGGGTAGGCTGGGCGTGGGGTGGGCCGCAGTCCAATGTCGTATCGAAGGATGCTTGACCTTACAGAAGAAGATGGTAACATTATAAGCACGGTGATACCGCAGAGGGCAGACACACATATTCATACGCTCACAGCTTAGCTTGACTTCGTAAGCTGTGGATAGCCATCTATTCCCCTTGAAGTGATAGGTGATAGACAGAAAGAGCCCCGAATCTTAACGGGATCTAATACTAGAAAGTGTCACGTGGCGCACCTAGGATGAGGGAAGAGAATGTGATGTTCCGCGAGGGACTACAGGCTATTAGGCTAGGCTCTAGGTATACATATAGAATGCTCCTCCTTTGTCCATAATGTCTTGGAACACCTAAAGGTGAAACATCTGACAGAAACAAACTGCCATGGACTTCAATTTAGCAGTATAGCTCATTCAAGGTTTGCAATGTTCGAGATTGAAGCCCGAAGGCCCTCCGGATCCAGAATATTGTCAGTGGCACGCCATGGAGGATGGGAAGAAACCTCTTGTTCCACAGGGAGCTGGAAATTATCTAGGCTGAGGGTGTGGTATACCTACATAATGCTTCTTTGTCTACCACATCTCAGGCACCATCTATGAGTGAAACATCTGGCAAATATCGAGGCTGCTTCCCATATTGTTTGTTGGAAATAGTATGGCTATGAGGTTGAATCACCACTTTCCCGTAGTCCTGCCGGTAGTAATTTCTGTGCCATTGAAGGCCGTAGAGAGTCATATGGAGATGCAGGAAAGTTAAAATCGGTTGGACTAGGCTACTTTGGTAGTTTCTATCCCATAATTCTATCGTGAGTAGATTAATATTTGTTTCAAAGCCAGCCGTAACAACGATGGCGCTTACTAGAAAACGAAGTTGTCAAGCATGAGGCCATTGAATATGGAGTGCTGCCGTGAAGATCTAAAACTTGAATACAGCATATGTATTCTCCTATATCAATACGAATGTGATGCCTTGTCATTCTACGCGATGTATATTGACTCACATGGATTATACTGAGAGATTAGCAACCTGCCGGTCTATCTTCATCATCTTCTATATCTGTAATGACGGGGAAAAGGCAATTCTGATATTGTCTCTAATTTACTGTATCTTCTCATAGATATATGATGCGAAGTTTCTTTTCTTGAATAGCATTGTTGAATAGGTACCTAATGCATACATGACAGGGTCTGAGAAGATGCTTCCTGCAGCATGACCCGGATTAAAATATAGACCATCACTCTCCTGGGACTGGAAGGGGCGTGAGCCTTACTACGAACAGAGCCCGCCTTTTCCCACCTTGCTCGAGTAGAAGCACCCTGGCTGGAGGCTAACTTGTTAGAGGTCTAATACATGTTGGGACTTGGGTCTTGAGACAGTAGCGTAGATAATGGTTTGTTATTTATATGGATGTGGCGACCCTTGGCAGATAGATACAGGTCTTCTTGCGCAAAAACGTTGTAGCTTCCCACATGGGTACGGCCGTATCGTGTCATGCTCTACCTGGGCAGTATGTGGTCGTGTGGGCTACTGGTAAAGTGCATCTCGACATATTTCAAAGTTAGAATAGTTCGTACCAGATACTGCTCAAAACTCAACCGCTTGACATTGCCTACTGTGCACCTGCTCAACTTAAGGCACTTACACTTTGAAATTGACTCACTGCACGACTCCTACAACGGTGCTTGTCAAAAAAGCTCACAGACATCACGACTTTGTCCGCTTGAGTTACTCAGAGGCAGTCACAAAGATTGCAGTAACTCATAGTTACTTGAGAACAGTCAAGGCTAGTCACTTCACTTCACACTAGAGTGCCAGGGAACTATGGTCGCGGAAAGAACATATATATCTGAGTAGGTGTACATTGAGGCTCTACCAATGTACATTGTGCTTATTATCTAAAAGGGATTGCGCCATCATAGACTTTTCATCTCATAGGTACCTATCACACCGAGCTTCCAGGTAATTTCCCTACTGTGCATTCCTGAAAGGGGATTTCGTAGCCACCTAGCAGGCGAATGTCTCCATCATCAATGCCTTCCGTTTGACTTCTCGGGAGTGGGCTAGTGCAAATGTTTCCTGAGGCACCTACCTTAGACACCTACCACTAAATACGGAGTGCCTATGGAGACAGGGATTTCTCAAATCGCGTTCAAGGCGTAACTGCAATAACTGATCTGAGAACCCCGAGATCTTCGGTGCCAATGCTTGCCTCACTTCAAGTCACAGTCAATTTCAGCGTTCTTTGCTGACTTACAAACATAGTCAATAGTTTCGCGCAGTATACGAACCAACATAAACAGCACAACCTTAACAACTTGGTCGCTTCTTACTGTACCTCGAGGACTCAACTACCACCGTCTGTTTTCCGTATCTCGCGCGTTGAATTCACCATCAATTTGTTCAGCATTGCAATTCGCGCCCCCTGTGATTCCCTTTCCCCAAAACATCACATACACACCGAAATCCCTTTACCCATCTTCGATATCAGTTGTCATCAACCAGCTCACCATCGCCTGCAAGACTTACCATCACTGGTCAACGCTGCGTTATAACTAAACTTCACCGTCATAAATCATACCTCGCTGTCGTCTGACAGGTTCACTATCAATCCAATCTATATTTCTGCTGTTGTTAATTGGGTTGCCGCGTCCCGTCTGGTCTGCCGTCTTCAGTCGCGTCTGCCATCCTCACAAACGGGATTCCCATACCAGTTTAAGGTAAAGCCCCCAATTTGATCCAAGTGAGTTACGCGTTTTAGTACCTTAGACTAACAGGGGCACGGGGCGGTAGTCTGGTACATCACCAGTCAACGTCGTCGCCAGTAGCGCAAACAGCAACGAAGTCTAATAGCTTGCTGCGTACTATCTCTCATCATGTGTCGTATCAACACCGTCTGCTGTGTGGAGTGCGACTACATAGACGATGCTGCCATTTTCGTTTGTCAGAATGTCCTGAATCGTCTCGACGCTGCATCTACGACGTACCAGAACTATGGTAATGGCACACCTATGCTAGTGCACTGTCCAGACCTGATCTGGCCTCCCGTTCGCCCCGTGCCGATGGTTCCGCATCTTTGCGACGACTGCACTTTCCGACTAGAACCAGACGAGAACATCGAACCTCAATGGGCACCTCGTATTTTGACGAAGGGATTCAACGAGGATGGCGAGATTGAGGAATCGCCGGATCGCTGTGAGCCGCACGCCAATTGGCCCGCAAGAATGAGTGAGGCCGCTCACCGTCAGCTCACCTTGCGCATCCCCTGCTGCAAGCTTTGCGAGGTCCCTCGGTTTTACTTTAAGGAACCCCATCAGTTTCCCCATAACGTCAGATACGGCATCGAAGGAATCCATCTCGAGTTCAGTTCTATCCTATGGAAGTGGATATGCTCTATTCGTCGCAAGCAACCCATCACCGTTCGCTTATCCACAGGATTCTCCATCAAGCCTTGCAGAAGTTGTATAGACGATGAGAGCGTGTTGCGTGGCAAGGTTTTCAAGTACCTGGAGACGTGTAGTAACAGTGAGGCTTGGGGTGTATGGCATTGGCTGGCCCAAAGAGGCTCCCCAAGTGTTGAGTACTGGCAGAATGTCACAGAGATCCCTACATTCACTACTGCGGAGCCTCCCGAAAGAAAACAGTTCCATGGCATTATGTCGGCGGGTTGGAAGGCAAGGACCGGCGTAGAGTTTTCGGACGCTATCCTGTCTGTATCTGGCAGCGTGGACCATTACGAGTTTCCGTTCCTCCAGCACAAGGAGCCATTCACTGATTTGACGCAGTGGAACGAGCTCGCCGGGGTCGTCGATAAACCTGTGCCATCTATTGATCGTCCTCCCACGCCCATCGATCTCGACACGTACCAGATTGAATTCGACATCCCCGACAGCACAATTCAGGACAAGGCAGACGGAGATCAATCGCTGAAGGAGCCCCCGAGCCAGGAGGAGAAGCCTAAGGCAGACTCAGAACCAACTACGCCAAAGTCGGCAATGAAGAAGCAGCGCGTTGTCAGATTCGCCGATGGAGTATGAGCCAAACATCAATGATACCAACCCAGAACGAGCCGAACCTTTGATTTCCCGCTGGCATCTTCACGGGTTGGAATATTGAGATTGGCAAGAGATCTTGGAGCAGAGAACTTTGGTGGTTTAAGTTCTCAGGAAAGAGTAATGACCTTTCAGAATTGGAATTGGAGGAAAGGTAAATCGCGGGGCTCGATTATCACGAATTCTTGAACCACATTTGGAAGGAGGAATGATTTCGATTGGCGAAATCATTGGTTGCGTCTACTTACATGGCGCGCTCGTGCTCTGAGGCCCATAGCAACCAGCATGGACAGGCTACAAAGGCCTTTAAGGACGTTACCTACTTGCATCTTCTTCGTGGTTCTCGTGAACTGCTATGTACCTACCTGGGTAGCTTTTCAATTGCTAAACACTGAACATGAATGAACCTTTGATGGAAGGTCAAAAAAGTCAGATGACTTGAACTGTAGGCATTCAGGGTGAAAAATGTGGCTAGTGATCATGATAGGAATTCCACCAGCCACCGGACAGCCACAGATAACGTCAGGACGTACACATGTACCCGTAATACAGAAAAAACGCCCATAAGCTTCAGCCTACAGCTTCTATTAATTGTTACCTCAGCTGTAACTCGCAAGACCCACTTACGATACACGTAATGACCGTCATCGCTGCTAGTCTGCGTGACCTTTGCGACACCTTTCCTGTACTGTACCTGTACTAAGCTTACAGCAATCTATTGAATGCATACTTAAATAAGACCACCTTTCTCTACTTCCCCCTGGAAGTTTGTGCGAGGCTATCACGGGTGTTACTCTTCAAACTACAATACACAAGCTGCTTCTGCGGCTCTGTCTTCCTATCGTTGTGAGAGAGAGCTACGATAGCTCCAAGCGGAGCACTCTACCAAAATGACTGCATGGAATGTTGGTAACCACAGCTATTTGACTACCGTTTACAGCATCAAACTAACTAGATCCAACTTGTAGATATTCCGAATACTGGGAGACTGCTCCCATCTCCTCTCGAAATGCATCCTGATCTTCGCCATCCATCGCAACCGCAGCGCTGAAGGCAAGTAAACCTTCACCAGGCAGACCTTAGTCTCCTCCCAAGGCTTACATCAGCTAACACCCATCGCAGGCGTCTCCTTCATTACCCAAGTCTTCTACGCGATCGTCTTCTGCACGAGATACACCGATTTCTTTCGCGAGACGTCGACATGGAACTACTTCTTCAAGCTATTCTACATCTTATCCTCCTTCTACATCATCGTCATCATGCGATGGCTATTCCCGCGGACTAGGGAGCGCGAGATCTCCTGGAAGCTCGGCGCTGCTGTTCTGATGGGCTCGCTCTTCATCTCGCCGTTTGCCATGCTGGCCCTTGAGAAAAAGACACGCTGGGGCTTCTTCACGGTTCGTCCCAACCCCTTCCCTTTCACCCCTTCCAAGCAAATAGTCCAATCTACTCTGCGCTCAGTCAGCTGACGTAACCTCCCTTCACAGTGGATGTACGACTTCTCCCTAATCCTGGAATCCGTCTGCGTGCTCCCACAGCTCCTCCTCCTCCGCCAGACAACCGTACCAACCGTCATCGATTCCTATTACCTACTAACACTAGGCTCGTACCGCGCGCTCTACATCCTGAACTGGATCTGGCGCGAGCTCGACGTCAACGACCGCAAGCCCGAGGCCATCCAGATCATCTTCGGCGTCGTCCAGACCTTGTTGTATGTCGACTTCTTCTGGGTCTACTACACCCGCCAGCGCGTCAAGCTGCGCGCCGGCGGCGTCGTCGACGCTGATGATATTCGTCGCGGATGGCTGCTGCGCCGCATCTTTGGGAATAAGCGCTTTGAAGCTGTCGACCACGATGATGAGGAGAGCGCCCCGGCTCTCGGCCGCGGTGTCAATGGGAATGGAAACGGGAATGGCCAGCGCAGGTCCAAGTGGGGCGCTAGAGGGATCTCGATTAGCGCCGATGAGGGGATTCATGAACATGAGCAGGAGCGCGGGGCGCAGAGCGATGATGAGTTCAATGACTCGGCTCCTGATGCGAGGATGAGAGATCCGGATGAGCTTGCCCGAGCCTTGGATGATGAAGACTCCGATGAGGATGGGCTGCCGGAGCCGGCGAAGGGCGCCCAGCCGCAGAAGAACTCCAACGGAGTCGGCAATGGAAGTGAATGGCGAGACAACTAAGCTGCGCAATCCCCGCTCTTTGTATGTCAAAGCCAAGATGGGGGGGAGTCCGGGAGCAGACAAAGCCTGGTCTTTGTTGGAAAGCATCCTATTCCGAGGGTAGAAGAGGAGGTGTAACCCAATTGTACTGTTAGCATAAACGGGGTCATCGACGGGGCGTACGGTACGTGCGAAGGAGTCATGGTTATTTATGTCGAGGGATTGTTTTGACACGGCGGTGAACGCTCCCATCTTTGCTTTTCAAGGTCCTGCTGGATATATCTGTATGCGGTTCTCATCCACAATATGAAGCTCTGAGGTCTTCACACTCGGGGGATGTCACATTACGAGATCAAGTCGGGAATCACAATAAAATAGCTATACAGAGCACGCGAGTGTGTGCGTAAAGGAGAGGTATCGTGTCTACTACTTTGAGCTCAAGAGTCTACTTCTCGTGAGTGGTTAAGGTTACACTATCTATACTGATCGTTCCAGCTCTGTTGAACTTCTGACAAGTACTGAGGAAGAACAATAAATGATACCATATCTACAGAATGAATTCAATTCTGGTATCGTGGGTTAGGGATATACGGCACCCAGCTAGTTGACGTCCAGTATTATAGTAGAACATTAGCTGTTCAATGCTAGAGTGTCTTCTATTCAGCGTCGAATCAACGCTACCGCTATGTCTGTCTAATCTGACGTATATCTCTCTATCTCTAGATATGTTAGGTACCTATCTCGCTAAGCTCGCCAAGGTATGATGAAAGCCCATCATAACCATCAGTAATCATTCGACCCTCTACATGTACATCCTGCGCCATATGGGGGAAATGTGTAATCCATCTGCCTGTCTCTTCTAAATAGATCGTTCCTGTATATGTAACGCCAGGGGCTAGTAAGCTTACGAAAGCATTCGCCCTATCTGACTCAACCCCCAATATTCCGTATTAGGTTGATCACGCATCAATACTTGACTAAGGCGCATGCGCGATCTTCCAATAGGCTCTTAGAAGTGCCAATCCGCCCCCCTGGGTCTCGACAGTCCTACCGCGCCCGCGCGTGTTCGGATCTTTGGAATATGCGTCTGCCTCGTTGGAATGGCGCTTCTTGAGCTCGCCCATTGGTACTTCCGCGGTATCGTGACTTAGCGGCTTCTGCGCTTGATCAGAACTCGCGAACGGCATTTCGACTGGGCGATGGACATTCGGATCATTGGGGCCAAGCGGGTTGGCCCGCCATGTAGTGTCGTTCGGCACGCCGTAATTGCGGTAGTCGGTACCGCTTGCCTCGTCGCGAGGCACTCCGTCGTCCGCCATGGTGGGCCACGGCCCGGTCCAACGGTTGAGAAGCCCAGTGGTCCACCACTGTCCGAACTTGCCGTGGTTGTCGCGTGTATCCAAAGCTGCCTTCGCGTTGTGCTTTAGCCAACCGCTGTATGAAGAGCAAGCTCTACTATGCGATTCCCTCGCCGCATTGAAGGCACGCACATCGACGTTGGTGCCGGATTCGGGTATCGGCATAGTGAGGGGCGCGCAGAAAGTCGTCAAGTGGTGGAAAAAGATACCTTTGAAAGTCTGGCCGTCTTGGCTGCAAGTCCCGCTTGCGTCACATGGATCTTCCATAACGCCGGCTCGGCCTAGGCCATGCCACCTTGGAAGGTGACCTGGGCGCAGCGTCGAGAGGTCATCAATGAGTGAGTCCGAAGCAAGGTCGTAGCCGCTCGCCTTAATCACATTTTGAACCAGCTTGTGTCCGTCAGAGAGGAACGACGAGGCGCCAGTCGCTTCCCAGAGTCCACGCAGCCCGGTGAGTAGAACGCCTTGGTTATACGATAGAACCATATTATTCCGCCGATCACATTTCGTATTGTTGTTCCCTGTATCGGTATACCCGCTAATGTGAAAGCCATCCGTGTATAGGCCTCGGCTGTCAGTCATGTTAGAACTGATCAGCCACTTGTATCCTTCCACGGCGGCCTTTAGGTACTTTGCATCCCTCGTTCCACTGCGAGAGTGTGAAGCAGAGTTGTCGGGGTTTGAGAATGGCGACGGGTTATCATCCCCTGGAAAATACAGGTACATCGATATGGAAGCCGCGATGAATAGCTCATTGGTAATGGCGTTCTTATACGGTAAGAGACGAGGATTCCAAACCATCCCGCCGCCACACAATTTTGTGTCCCAGCCTTGAGAAGCTAGATCCCAGAAAACGCGAGCGCGGTGGGCGAAGGCAGGAACCCAAAGATTTCCATGGTATGTTTGGTTCGAAAAGAAGTTACCTAGTCTTTGGGAACCCTCCATCTGCAGCGAACTGACCTCACTTTGGAAATCTGATTTAAAATGCAAGTCGCTATGCACGTTTATATGCTGGATGGTCTCGAGCCAGCCGAGGACTACCCAAAGGATATCATCGTACGCCTCATTCCGAATCGCGAATGCGTCCTGCCCAAAGTAATAGGCCGTGAGCTGGGTGAAATATTGGTCGATTAGATTGGTTTCTAATTTCCAATCTACGATGTTCTTTCGATCTGAGTTGATGTGGACCAGAGCCTCGGAAAGGGTGCGTATGGCGCCCGAGATGTGCGTCCCCATGACGGCAGCCGTCCAGTCAATTGCTTCAGGCCAAGTTCCGAGCCACGGCGTGAAATATTCCGTCTGCATGACATGCATGGCGTCGAGGACGTCCGCTAGAACGTTGAAATCCGGCGAATGAGGCCTACGGTCCTTCTCGCTGCTCTTAACATTGGTAGGCAGGAAACTTTTAGGCGCAATTGGATCGCATTTCTTGGTTTTGGTGAATCCGTCCACGCCTGTCTCGGATAGCCTGTAAGCAAGGCCACTGAGGGCGAGGACAAAGATGAGGCATATGGCCCGAATGAGCGACAGAGCCATGTTGACCGCAAGTAATCTAGGAACGATAGAAGGAAGTATGAGATAAGAATAGAAATCCAATAGATGTAAAAGCCGAAATTTCAAATCATGGCTGGCTATGTGAAATATCGAAATTCAACGACAGTCTATCCAGGACATCGAGGAATTGAGACGATAGTAAGCGCGGCAATTTGCGGCAGATTGCGGCAGACTGCTCCGTGGGATCTGGATCGAAGAGAAGATCCTTCTGGATATGGGCACCTCCACTCAGAAGGATCAGCCGGACACACTGGAAGCCACCATTGTATTACCCAGGGAGATACGAAGTACTAGCATCGAGGATTGTGAGGCTATAAGACGACTGAGACGGATTGCGATTTTAGTCTCGACGATTTCGGGGTGGCTCACTGGTCATTCGCGGCCTTTCAGCTGAATGTGGGGTAATACGCACTAGGCTCGATTGGTTCTAAACACATCTTGGCAATATCTGGATTACTTAAGCACTCTAAATACCTATGAACATGTTTGGCGGTCGTATTCTTTTGCGAGCTTAACAATACTAAGAGTTAATGGAGTCTTCTGAAGTTGTTGATTGTAGAAGTCGCGACGTTCGAGCCGGCAGTCGTCATTAGGGGGATAGAACACCACTTTGAGGGGAAGGCCGCAGAAGCAAGCAAGCGAGCGGCGTCTGGGATTCAGTCCACTCCATCGCTGCTCACATCAAAAGGTCCCATTCAGTGGGGAGCGGAGAGCACCCTATATCCGGGAAAATAAAGTCGTTGACGACAAGATATGAATGAACCTCCTTTCTTAATCGAGAATGAGCATTATTAAAGATCTAGAGACACTATGGGTGGACATAGTCCTTGTGTAGTTGATAAGTCTCACCTTTGACGAGAGCCCCACTGGAGGAACCGCGTACGCGCTTCACGATCCACCAAATGATACCTAGTAACTGTAACTACCTACCTACACAAGCTCACCTGAAATGCATGCCGATAGTATACTATGCGAAACCAACAACTCTCTGCTTGAATTCGTTGGTGGTGAAGCTGACAGATCTGCGTTCGGTCTCGCTTCACGACTCCCAAATCAGACTATGGGAACTATACTGAAGGGAAACGAATTCTGGGTGAACAGTTTCACTGGCTCTTGTATGGGTCACTGGTCTGGCAGCCCTCGAATGCATGCGTCAAGCGTTGACATTCGGGGTGTAACAAGGGGAACGTGAAGCGGAGAATCCTACGAATATCTCGTAGTTTGGAATCTATCAACATCAATTTATTCAAGCACCTGCTTCAAAATGACGTCCTGTCTTGCTTCCTGGTTCTATAATACATTGTTGCTGGCTAGTATTATAAATCAGAACTTCACTGAAAGCCGTTTCATACACCTACCTAACGGATTTGAATCCCGAATCCCGTCAAGGCATCAATATTTATACGCATCTTAGAAAGGAAATCATCAGTAATACCTCGCTAGGGGGCATTCGCACAGCATGTCGACCATTAAGAAAGTGGCTGTTTTTGGTGTAAGTGCCCAGTTGAAGCCTTTGGGAGCATGCTCTTCTTGGAGATTGACTAACCAATACTAGGCAGCAGGAAATTTTGGCACACCAGTCACTGCTACCCTTATGAAAGCAGGCTTCGATGTGACCATAATTACTCGCCTTGAATCCACATCAATCTTTCCTGATGGAATCCCGGTTATCAAGACAGAGTACACGGTCGAGAAGCTGACGGTGGCATTGTCAGGCCAAGATGCAGCCGTTTGCGCTGTAGGCCCCGCGGGCATTTCAGCTCAGATTGCCATGATCGACGCCGCCACAGCGGCAGGCGTCAAGCGCTTCATTGTTGATGATTTCGGCTGGGGGCCCAACTTCTGTAGCTTACCTGAATTTCAAGAAATCGGGGCTCAGAGGCGGGCCGCCTGGGACCACGCACAGAAAGTCGTCGAAGCCCATCCAAGGTTCAGTTGGACGGGAGTCACCATTGGGAATCCAATCGACTGGGTAAGATTTCCCGGGGCGGCTTGCGACGTGGTCGGTGAAATATTGACCAAAACTTTTAGGCCATCAAGCGATTCCCCTTGATGGGGTTTGACGTTCAAAAGCGTTCCGCCATTATTTACGACGATGGCACTGAGGAATTCACCGGGACCACGCTAGAAGGAATCGGACAGGCCGTTGTCGGCGTCCTGAAGCATTTGGAGGAGACTGCAAACCGCTTCGTGAAGACACGATCAATTCAAACATGTCAAAATCAACTGCTAGATGCCTTCCAGCGAGTTAGTGGGCAGTCTTGGGAGGTAAGGCGTGGTAGCACGAAGGATCTGCTCGAAAGTGGAAGAAAAAAGCACCAGGCAGGACTTGGTGGATGGGTCTTGGAGCTCGTTGTTTACCAGCTTTTTGCGCCGGGAGAAGCGCGCTGTATCGTGGCATCAAAGGAAGAGTCAGATGCAAGGCTTCTCGAGATGAAAGACGAGTCTCCTGAAGATATCGCTCGGAAAGTTTTGAGTGCTGCTGCGAGTTGTGATTAAAATCGGGAGGACCCGAAGAGTGCCTCGAACAAGCCCCGGACCAGCCTGTGAAGAAAACCTGGGCTGGGCTTGGGTAAGCCTGTGCTATAATCACAGGGCGTATGGCGCTGTAACCCACTGTAGTTATAGTGAGATACAGGAGAATTGCTCCCTATAGCAAACTGACCAGTTCCGAAACGTACCCCGGCTGACCGACTTGCGGAATCCGGCTTACTAATCAATCTGCTGACGTGATATAAACTCCTGCCAAACCTCGCGTTTTGATTGGTCATGTAATAATTATTGGGCTGCAATTCACTGAAGTTTTAGCGAACTTATAGCGACATACGCCCTATGTTATAGCGCACCCCTGTCGAGTAATGGACCCAACGGCACGATTCTCATTAGCCGATCTCTTACTCGAACATCTAATCCTTATATTTATGATGGAACGACAGGTGCCATATTTGAAGCAGGAAGATATGAATTCGACTCAAGAAAAAACACCCACATTATACGAATATGCCTGTAAGACGGCCGGCTTGTGATCCTTGTAGGCTTTCAAAGCTGGCCTGCGACCATTTACATCCGGTCTGTTCCCGGTGCCGCGATAGGGACCAGGCGACGAGCTGCACATATAGGTCAAGACCTTTCAAGAGAAGGGGAAAGCAACTACCTGCTGCACGCGATGCCCCAAGGTCAGAATCACGCATCTCCAAGGAACGTTGCAAGTTCTCACAGGTCTCTAGCGCCAAGGTACCTCCTTCAGTGGCAATCCTAAGTAGGCCTTCTCATAGCCCGAACCCGGGTTATCTTGGTTCTTCGAGCCACGTTACTTTCTTCGGGCAGCTTCTTACGGAAAACGCTGGCGAGACTGACAACTCTGACTCTGATAAGCTCCATAGCTGGTCAGAGAATCCGGAAAATGACGCCAAGATCTCTCACGGGGCGAATTTAATTGAGCAATTCCGTGCTTTGCCTCAGGTATCGCATTGGATAACCTTGGTTCGGGCATGGATTGCCAAAGGAGTAAATCTTGCCTTAGCGGGCGTTTTCACTGAACGTTGCACTGAAACTGCAGAGTATATACTCCGTCAATTGAACAGAGGATCACAGAACGACATGGATGTCTCGAAAAACCTCTTCATTCAATCGTGTCTTCCACTTAATACGAATGTCACAGCTACGATAGATGATTTCTGCACCGAATTTTCTCAGAACAAGGCCAGATGGGAGACTTTAGGTATATTCTTCATTGCCGTTTCCCGAGCTGCTGTAGATTTGAAGTGTTTTGAACCTCTTTACAAGACCAAGCAGGAACAGCGCAATCTTCAGAGACTTGCCATGCACTACTCGGACCGTTGTTTAGACATATCACTTTCGCTAGACTGCTTGAACGACTTGCAACTCATGCTACAGTACGAAAATTTTATCCTCCATTCATACATCGATGGTGACCAGAGTAAGTTGAAAATCTAACCTCTGCTGGCATAAGCCTAATGATATAGGCCACCAATACTGGAGAAAGCTCGGCGATGTAACCAGCTCTTTATTCGCCCTCGGGTATCATGAACGAATTGAACACGGCACCCCTGTCCCGAGCTTCTTGAAAATTCTCAGGCAAGCTGCATTTGCACGTGTCTATTCCGCAGATAAAAACATATCTATATTCCTTGGTCGACCTCCCCGGATTCATCGGAAGTACTGTAAGCTTGATTTCCTAGGATTCCCTGCTGAAAGCCCCGCGGGGGAGGGCAGCGCTGCCGCAGAGCAACAATTACCCTGGGAGAGTAGTAGGGGGTTCGATTACACTGCGGATACTCGGTGGTCCGCATTATGTGCGATTTTGAAGGAAGATATATTGGACCTCTTTCGAGAGGAAAGCTACGATGAAAGGGTTCAAAGAGCGAGGTAAACGACCCTGTCGTTGTCGACAAACCCAGACTAACAGCAGTAGTGTTCTACAAGCGAAAGCTGAAGCTCAGTGGTCTGTGTTACCACCCCAGTGTCGTCTTGAAGGCGACCTTAAGTCTTGCGACCGGGAACCTATTGAACGTGACTTCATGGTCAGCGCCCGGTTGAATTATCTTCACGTTCAGTTTCTTATTCAATTGGCATTGGCGCGTCGCATCCAAGAACCAGATGCCCAGCTAATTACCATTTCCGCAAATATGCTGAGCCTCGTTGTCGAGACACTGATTCTGAGAGATAGCTTGGCTAATTCAGGGACTTCTCTTCTCTGGAGGGAAAGTAGACGTTTCCATATGTATAGAACCTTTATTAACCCGTTATAGGTCGCTTACTATGGACTTGCCGCCGCGGGCATTGTCTGCATCTCTCTACTTCATCAGTCTTTTAAGGCTATAAATGAAGACTTCTCTGTGTCGAAGGCCATTCAAGACTTGAGCGTTCTAGCCGCTGAGATAGACGCAGGCGTATTAGTTCAACCAGGTGATCCGAACTATGCACTTCTGGTTGGGCCGTCGAAGACCATCAAAACCTTACTAACCCGATTGATGTCGAGGGCTTTCGGGGAACACCCAACAAACCAACAACCGACATACAGCTTCAGCTCAGAACCTCCAACACGTAATACCGAATCGGAGTGGAACCTATTCGACAATTTCCAACCCCAGGACTTTGACTGCGATTTCTGGCTGGATCTAGCAGGGCATCCACTTCTTCTTGGAAACGAGGACGAGACGTAAAAATTGTCGACTAGTCTATGACTGATGACTGATAGATACATTATTATAAAGGGTCCGAAACCTCAGTTTGTATCGCGTTTGCGAATCGCTCTACCGCTCGATCAAGATCAACTTCACGAGCCGCTGCAAATGTTAGGCGAAAATACATGTGGTGAGGTGGTTCGCAGCCAGTCACGAACCAGCTCCCCTTGCTAACTAAGACTCCGTTGGCCTTCGCCTTAGCATGGATTCTATCTTCGATATCAAGTCGAGATTGCCAATTTTCCGACAAGGATTGGTCCGAGGGGAGTCTTGAATGCTTTGCCAGGTCGAAGCGGATCCAAAGAAACATGCCGGAAACCGGAATGGCCCAATGGCAGATATCCGACGGCAGGTAGCGATTGCAAGCCTCAACCAGAGTATCCAGGCGTCGACGATATTGCGACGATAAATGGCACAGCCAGTCAATAAATCCTAGATGGCCCCAAGTTTCATCCAATAACTTGTATAACATCACTTGTGAAGGTCCACTGGGAGCTAGAACACTAAGGTCTGATTGGGCTATGACCTTCTGTATAACTTGGGAGCTGCCAGTTACCCATCCACAGCGTAATCCAGGGGCAAGGATCTTCGAAGTCGTATCCATACGGAGAACGCGACCAGACACGTCGAGAGACAAGTAGGAGGGCAACAACCTCCTCAAGTACTCTTCTGCTGACCCACAATCCTCTAATTGAAGGAAATAATATGGGTCGTCTTCGAGGATGTAAAGGTCATGCTGTTCCGCAATCTGATATATGGCCTTTCGTCGTTCTAGACTCTGGGTTATACCGGTGGGGTTGTGTCCGGATGGAATCGTGTAAAGGAGGAAAGGCTTCGGCCCTCTATTGCTATCCCAACTCTTCAACTTCCGATCAAGGTCCACAGCTGAGAGCCCATCTTCATCCATCTCCACGCTCAGAATGTTTAGCCCATGCAATTTCGCACAGTTAAGGGCCTCCGAATACGTATAACTTTCGGTAATAACCCAGTCGCCTCGGTTGCAAAAGATGCGCAGTGCTATGTCAATAGCAGAGGTCGTGCCGCACGTCATAGAAGTCTCCCAATCCTCATACGGCGGGTTGTGGATTAACTCGACGTGTTCAGTGACGAAACGAAGAACTTGCGGCGAACCGCCAGAGTAGCCGTAATTCAAAGCCACGGATAAGTCGTAGGCTGTCTCCCCCTTGTCACAGGACATGACTGTGCTTGAACGGAAATGCTTTTCGCTTCCGTCGTTACTATTATCCGCTGCTCGCATCGACATCGATTGCCATGGATAATACTCCGGCGAAGGCCGGGCGACCCCTAGAGTTATCATGTCTGAGCTATTTGAAGCCCTAGCGGAGGCCCGAAGCGTTGCAGCTGACGGTGCGCTGCTTTCGAAGCTGAATCGGTGGTCCCAGCTCTTCGCCATAGGCTTCGAACCGGGCTTCGAGATCTTGTACATGCTTGAAGAGACATAAGGCGCGCTTCCTTGGGGATGGGGTTTAGAGCGCGCTCTTGTCTCTTCGATGGTGGCAAGTTTTTGGTGAAGCATGGTTCTAGTCGAGTTCAGAAAGCTAGTGAAAAACTAGAGATGGTTTTATTTCCTACCTAATGGTGACTGTCTGGATTCAAAAAAGCCTTTATATGGATAACCCACGTGTTCCACTCTATTCAGGAGTCTTCGGCAAAGAAAGCGAAGTCGGCGCGCTCATAGCACTCAACGTAACGAAGTTTTCGGAGT
This sequence comes from Hypoxylon sp. PDH2405, assembly GCA_023628415.1. NCBI lineage: Eukaryota > Fungi > Ascomycota > Sordariomycetes > Xylariales > Hypoxylaceae > Hypoxylon > Hypoxylon sp. PDH2405. The sequence continues at coordinate 362,493 of JAMAKT010000021.1, forward strand.
GTTCGGAGTAATCGGAGTCACTGGTGAACTGAAGACCAGCCAACTCAGAGAGGGGAATGAGGTTCCTATCAATTTCTATTAAATCGAAAGGCATAGCGGCAGTTGTTCTCAATAATTCATTCGGCTTTTCAATTTGTTGAAGCATCGATTTTGATTATTGCGCACAGCCCACAGCCTCAGCGAATTCTAAGACACCACGGCTTAATCTGCCCACGATCGAGGGCCCACAATGCCTGTAACAGTCAAGGTCGCAGAATATCTCTTCACCCGGCTTAAACAGTTGGGCGTGGGTGCAATCCACGGTGTACCAGGCGATTTTAATCTTTCTCTATTAGACTATGTCGAACCTGCAGGATTGCACTGGGTTGGTAATGCCAACGAGCTCAACGCCGGCTACGCTGCGGATGGATATGCAAGAATCAAAGGAATAGGGGCTCTCATCACCACGTTTGGCGTGGGTGAACTCTCCGCCATCAACGCCATTGCCGGGGCATACGCTGAGCGCGCCGCAGTTGTGCATATTGTTGGGACACCGACACGGGCAGATCAAGACCGAAGGCGCCTTGTCCACCATACTTTCAACGACGGGGAATACAGGCGCTTTGCTCAGATGCATGCGCATGTCACCGTAGCGCAGGCAAACCTCAGGGACCCTCGAACGATTGCAGACCAAATTGACAATGTGCTACAACAATGTCTTCTGCATAGTCGGCCAGTTTATATTGAGGTTCCTGCTGATCTAGTTGGTGTACCTATTTCGGCAAAACAACTCCAATTCGATATTTCTATCCCAATCGCTGAGCCGATTGCATATAAGGATCCAGTCATATTCAAGGTTCTCAACAGGATGTACGAAGCCAAGCAGCCAATCATCTACGTTGATGGCGAGACAAGACCACTTGGTATCGTTGACGATGTGGAACGCCTGGTGAAGTCCACTGGCTGGCCGACATGGACGTCCCCATTTGGCAAGGGCCTGTTGGACGAAACATTGCCAAATGTCCACGGAATCTATCGAGGAAGCTTTGACGATGCGAGTGTGCAACGTTTCATTGACGATTCGGACCTTATCTTGTTTTTCGGGCCTCACTTGAGCTCAACCAACACGTACGGATATACCAGCATAACGAAATCTCATGTCACCATTACCTTCACAGACACGGACATTCGAATAGGCGACCAGGTCTATCGAGATATCCCGGCAAGTTATGCCGTTTCGCAGCTACTCCAGAGGCTAGATCCCTCAGACGTAAAGTCTTATGTGCCATATCCCGATCTTCCTCGAGATCACCGTGACAGTTTCTCAGACGTCTGCAGAGACAATACCATCACGCATGATCGGTTCTGGCGCATTGTCTCCAGTATCATAAGGCCAGGCGACATCGTACTTGGCGAGACGGGTACTGCCGGATACGGAGTCCGGGATATGCCTCTTCCGCGCCACGCTCGCATGTTCATTCCAGTGACCTGGTTATCCATCGGATATATGCTTGGAGCGGCCCAAGGCGCCGCGCTGGCGCAGAGGGAACTTATGGAATCTTCTCAGTACCATGGGATCAAGGACGCGCGCACGATCCTGTTCATCGGCGACGGAAGCTTCCAGATGACAGTTCAGGAACTGGGAACCATTATACGCAAGAACCTTGACGTCACGCTATTCCTTATCAATAACAACGGGTATACAATTGAGCGCTGCATACACGGATTATGGAGTGGCTACAACGACGTCGCGTCCTGGCGATATTTACAGGCACCCAACTTCTTCGGCGCTAGCCCAGACACATACACAGCATCCGCTAGAACGTGGGGTGATCTACAGGAGATTCTAGAAAGCGCGGAGTTTAATCGAGGGAAAGGATTCAGAATGGTGGAAGTGTTCATGGGGCGAGAAGACGTGCCCAAGGGCCCGCTGCTACAGTATCTTCAGAGACAGAAGATAAACACAAGAGTATAACGGTCCGCAATTGGAGAGACAGGCTATGTGACCGTGGTGGTTGCGAGGGTGGCTTGCCCAAGACCTTGTAATAGCACGATAGCCCAATGGGCGAGAGCGTTTAATTCTAGGACAATCTTACTAGGGCAGTGCATATATTTAACTCTTCTTAGGTGAAATGAGATACTTTAGATCATATGATGTTGCTTAGTCTTATTATTATGCCACCTCATTGCTTCTTAACGGCGATCGTCACGATCTGGACGGCTACCGGGGGGAAAGGTCTAGCAGGTCCGGGAGGTCCGCCAGGGGGGTCTTGCAGAACCGCCGGACCGGGTGGGTCATCAGCACTATCACGGCCACCGTATTGATTGGTATATTTAACATAGTCAGTACTGTCACCATCGCCATCGGCCGTCGCCATTGCCATTAGAGTTAGCAGGAACATCATGACTATCGCGTCCGTCGCGTCCATCTGTTTGGAAGGTAGATGAAAAACGAAGAAAACAATAATGTGTAGGACTACAGTGACTACGCCGGGCGAAAGGAGAAACTAACGACTGCCAGGACCTCGCCATGAAGAGGTAACTTTGGCGTAGCAACATACCTACGTAATTCTGAGATATAAAAGCAACTTCAGGGAGGAGATCGTGATATTTGCTTACGAGAGCCGGCTCGCGTGGGGGGTAGGTAAATCCTCGGCAGCCTTTATCAGCCTTGGGTAGATTGTGTAACGTTTCTAGCTTAATATCGCTTGCTTATTTAGCCGTGTTTACTTACCAAATATCTACGTAAGGTAGGTAACAATAAGAGGGGAATGCGTCCTTGAAGCCGACATGCCCCCGTGATCCTACCCGATATTGGGGTCTGGACCAATCTAGTTCTTCCCCTGCTGCTCACAACGACCTCAGCTCCCTTCTCGCTCTTTTGCTTTTTTCAATATAGACTTTAAATCAACCTTGCAGCAATTTGAGGGTTGCCTTTCTGGCCAAGTTGCACCATATTTTGTGATTTAGAGGCCAATGGATAAGGACATGGATATTGGAGAGAAGCCTAGAAGAGGTTATTATACTGCTGTGGTTGGTCTAGGTGTTTGTCCATAGGGTTATATGATCCCACGACCCTATTGTACTGGATTATAGGGACCTATTGGTTTTACATCTTCTGTTAGGAATTATGCGAGGCATACTGAATCCAAACATATCTCCCAGCCTTCATTTTATATATATCACTAATTCACCCTATGTCTAATGTTTATAAATCTTTGGTCTCTCCATTTAGGGGCGCTTGCCAACATGGGAAATGGTCGAGTTTGAATTTCCATCATCGCCTCCTTGTTTCTTTAATAATGGTACTCCCTGATTGGATATTCTGGAAACTTTCTTGGACAAGCTCTGATCGACGGTGTGAGTCTCAGCCTCCAGCTTATAGTTACACTCTTGCCTGCACTGTTTGTAGACTCCTGCAGCCATGTGACCCCCATTCTTTCCCATTTCGTTTTGCATTGCATCGAAGCGCTCGACGTATTTATTTGATCCTGTCGTAGGAGACCCTCCCAGCGCTGAGTAACCATTTAACGCCTTCGGAATACTGACCGAGCCTCAATATACCTCTTCTGCATGCCAAGGGAATAGGCTAGGCCGGCAAGACTATCGATGACTGCCAACGAGTCCTGCACGTACAACCTAGCGAGATCATTGGCTGCTTCCTGCACCTAATAACGTCACCGTTCCAGTGTGATGTTTCGCTAAGAAGCCGGCTAGAACCCTGTGGTATAGATCTTCTGCTTCGTCGAAGTTGCCGCCTAGCCGGAGCACCCTACCAAAGCTATTCATAGTTCTTAGTATATCGTAGTGGTTCTCGTCAAAGTGCATTCCATAACCACTAAGTACTGTTACGTAAAGCTCCTGAGGGTCTTCTACTTTGCCCTGAAGAGAGTATATTGATGCTAGCGACCCGAGGCTCAGAAGCCTATTCAGATTAGTGGATAGATCCCATGTGTCGTGTCATAACAGCAATTACATCGGTACTTAGTCTCTCTGTTTCAGATACACGGCCCAACCTTCATAAAATTATGGCAAGGTTCGTCACGCCAACGGGCGTATCAGGAGGCGTATATCGTCATACCTCCTGTCATATCTCATACCACCACTATTTCTTCTTCTTTCGTTTTATTTCCTATCTAAGAGAAAAACGTCTCTCTAACTCCTCAGATCTTGGCCTTTTCTTCCTAATTAAGAAAGTGGATCAAATCTGTCTACAAATGAGGTTGCCTTCCCACCCCGATCTCCGGTTTCCTATAGCTGTCCCGCCCGGCAGTACTACCCTCACTTTAGGCCTGTTATTTTAAGAATGTTCCGTTTTCATATTTCCTGTCACATTGTACCACCACATATCCTACCATGCTACCTATTTATTGATACCTATCGTTCAACATCTCCGCGGTTGGACAGAATTAACGTTGAACATCTTCCCGGTAGGAAAGGATTGATATTAGGCATCTCCTCGGTAGGAGAAGATTGATAAGGAGCTTTGGCTTGATACTGTAGTATTCGCAAGGCTTGGGTATTCAAGGCATAAATAGCCCTCTTAACTTGGGAAATGACCTGATTCTTTTTTCTTTTCATTCATCACAGACGAACTCAGCAATGGATCCAAGTCAAAAGAGTCCTGCTACTTCTACCTCAGAGAAGGTGAGACCAATTCGAACGTTGAGTTTCGGTGCTTAATTAGGTACTTAACACGTCCTTCAGTATGCGTTGACAAGCATGATGTACGCGAGAGCAGAGGACGTTCCTCCGCGCCCGCCTTTCCCAACTGACGACAATCCGCCGGAGGTGACCGCGGTGGCGACCAGTTCCGAAGAGACCAAACCCTTGGCCTACGACAACACGTACATCTGCATGTTATACGTGAAAGCGAGCGATGTTCCTTCTCGTCCTCCGTTCCCAACTGAAGCCACTGCACAAGAGACGACGGTTACAGCCGTGGCAAAGGAGATATCCGGCGACCGTACCAAAGACCATGCCCACAGTAAGTTCGCGTGTTCTTTTCGAATTTTAACTACTACTAACTACATGTTCCTTCACCTCCCTCTCACTTGCAGCTCGTCTTTCTTTTCATCGTCCGTCGTTGTGGCCAAACGGTTCTCGCATCCGCGTTCGCTTTAATGGCGGCACCCCGGATCTTTGGGCTAGGGTGAGTGCTAAGTTAAACCATAATAAATGCGAATTTGCATCTTACGATACTTACATAAGTACAGGTTAGAGCCTATGTCCTGTGGTGGTCTGCTTACGCCAACATTAGATTCGAATTCGTCGAGAGCGGACAATCTGATGTACGCGTCACGTTCAACGCCGACGACGGTGCTTGGTCCCTCCTCGGAACCCAGAACTTGCAGCGTGCGCAAGATCAACCTACCATGAATTTGAATCTTACCGCTCTCACACCACCCGAACGTGTCCGCGCTGTGATTCTCCACGAATTTGGTCACGTCCTAGGAGCCATCCACGAGCACCAATCGCCCTTGGCTCAGGTTCCATGGGATAGGCCCGAGGTTTACGCTCATTTTAATTCCTTGGGCAATAGCAATGAATGGATCGACACCAACGTCCTCGACCAGCCGTTCCCCTCCTCTGAGATTGACGCCGATACCGACGTCACCTCAATCATGGTGTACCCATACCCACCTAGCCTCACTACTGATGGCTCATGGGTCGCCTGGACGAACACACTCTCCGCCAGAGACTACCAGAGGATTGCACTGGCATATCCTCGAGACCAATATGCGGTTTCCTCATTCACTACGAACCAGCCAACCGAAACTCCTATGGAATGGCAGAGTATTACGTTCGGTATCACGCCCCAGCAGCCCGCTCCACCTCAGTTCGCTGCGGCTCTTTCGGCAATTGATATGTCCAACCGCGATAATAACATTCGTGTGCGCACAGAAGTGACCGACGTTCGGACCGACAGCTATACCGTTGGACTGGGGACCTGGGGAAACAGAGTCTTCTACAACGGCGGTGTCTCGCTGCTGAGAATTCCTGCTGGCGATCCCAACTTTCGCATAGGCAGCATCCAGAACGCTGGTCCACAAAGCTATAGAATTGCCTTCGTACCCCCGTTCCCGTTCGGCGTCAGCATACACGTCTTCGCTGCCTTCACCGGCATCGACTCTGCCGATAACTGGCGCGGCGCACTCGACGTCCATGACGCGAACAACGTCCAGTTCGACCTTCAAGTCTCTACCTGGGGTAGCTCCAACCTCTACAATACGAACGTGCAGTGGATCGCGTTTCCTAGCAATCTACCCGGTGTGGAAATAGGAACTTTTACCGGTCGTGGGGGAGACACCGGCACCTTCCAGCTCCAGAACACGTTCTACAACACCCCGTCCGTGTTCACGGGCTTCCGGCGTTTCGACCTCAGTCCGAACCAGAATGCGCGTCTCCGAGTCCGGGCTACGGCGGCGGATTCAAGCCGGGTCAATTGGGCGATCGAGACCTGGTCCGATAGCGTGATTTATAACCTCATCGGTATATTCCTCGCCATCAGCTCTGGGGGTTGAGGATGTCGCTCATTTATTGATTATGATGATGAGAGTTAGGGTTTGTCTATGCGCGCCTAATTTGTACTCGTAGCGCTTTTCATACTCGAGTTGCGCTTAACTGAGCTGTTTCATTTCCGAGCTCCGGGGTCTCGCGTGAGGCCGATGAGGGGTGACTGTTAGATTCGTAGCAGGCCCTAAATCAGGTGAGATGCGCAAATCAAATCCCTAAGGTTAGAAAGTCTATAATCCTGGTCTTGAAGTGTACCAGTTTCAGGTCCCATTACTAGGTAGAAAGCGGAAGCTTTGAGCCTCGCTAGAATGGCGTTTTCCACTTTCCCTCAAGCGGAAGTCCGCTGACCTAATGAAGACATGCCGTCAGCATGGAGGTGTACCCCTCATCGCCACTCATCATCCTTATATTAGATGCAGAATACCACTGATAAGCAGGGTGGCGGATGGCTGGCGGTGTTGACTCCGGGAGGGGAATTTAGGGTCGTGTATGTGGGCTGTTGATGTTGTGGAACAAGACGACAGTCGTGGCACTCACAATTGGTGAGTATTCGAGATCAGCACAGATTGCTAGCGGAAGCGGGGGCAGAATACATCTGTGCCTTTATGAAAGGGACGAAGGGGAGAGGGAAGACCGTGTGCGCGGCATACATTCGCGAAGTGCTTTTGGGTTGCTATGTCTCCTTTCCCCCTCAATGTGCACTGGTAGATGCCCAGGCATTCCTTTTAGACGCTAACTACCATGAAGTCGAGGTCGATCGGACGACCCCGATTACATGTCTTAGGTGCACACGCTGTAGCCTGATCATCGCTATTCCGAGTGCAATGAGGAGCTGTGTCGATAGAAGGGAGTGTTATTGAAATTGGACGTCGGCACTGAAAATGGGATGCGGCTTAAGGCAGGATCTCCAATCGACACAATGGCACCCCGGACGTAAAAGTCCGGTACAGAGGGGAACTATACTGCCTCACTATTCGTCCGAGCCGTGCCACTTTTGAAGCCCCTCATCGACTAATAAGGTAACGAATGAAGAGATCCTAGAGGATACGCAGGTACCTAGGTACCACTATGCATCCTGAATGAGTGAAGCCTCCAGACTTTCAATGCAACTCAGCGGTGCCCACTCTTCAACTCAGTGATTTATATCGGCCGGTAGCAGTTTGCTGCTTTGTAATATAGACTCGATATTGATGGCGCGCTCGATGGTACTAGCATACGATCGTGAGTCACCAAGTACCAAACGTAACCGCCCTTATATAGCTCACATGCTTAACGTTAGCGACAAAGGGAACTTGGCAGCCTAGAAATGTTGATTTACTTGGAGCGAACGTCGTCCTTGACCCAATATGCTACATGTAAGGCTCGCTGTTTAGAAGACTCTATATATAATAATTAACACAATTGTATCCTTCAGATTTATAGAAAATGGGGATTGGTATAAGAACCAATGTTCAGAAGCGGATCGCTATAGGATCTTAGAACTACTTCAAGTCCCAAGGTTCCTCGCAGGTCAAACATGTACGAGTCTCAATGGTTACTTCGGTTGTCGGAGCTCAGTTGAAGCAGGCTCCAGTGGAATATTGAAAGGTCTCAGTCAGTAATTCTCACCATTAGACTGCACTAAGTAGTATACTTATCCTCATGTCTTTAGCTACCTGGTTCCGCATCCTGACGAAGAAGATCTTGAACGACGAGGAGGAATCAACAACTGGCGCCAATGATAGGTACATATGGCATGAGATGGGATTCTTCGCTCAATGGAGTGGCATGAATTCTGCTCGGGTCTTGTGCATTGGTACACCACAGTCCGTTCGGAGTCGGCTTACAGGCGTACTTGCAAGAACCCCATCTCTTGAACTACGAGATCCTTTCGCAATGCTCTACCCACTCTTGGATGAGGTTATCACAGAGTGCGACGACAACATCTGGCGGGTTACAAGAGAAGTCCGGAAGATTGAGAAGGCATGGGAGCCACCACCCAATCATGTTTTCCCTCCTATGCCTGTGGCCTGGAGTTGCTAGGATAGTGGTATAGTTTCTCACTAACTAGATCTCAGGCCAGACATGAGAAACCGACCTTTGAGATCTTGAACAACTTAGCTAGACATGTACGCCACATTGTAGAGGTCGAATCTGTCGCGGTCGAGACATTACAATGCTTGACTTCTCAACAACGAAAGAATTTTTCCCGGTTGCCCGGAAACGTTCCAGAGACGTACCAGATTCAAGTCGAGGAGTACCTTGCTTTTCAACTACAGATGATCAAGAGCTTGAGATGGCGGGCACAAGCAACCTCGGAACGGCTCGATGGAGAAATACATCTAGTAGGTCCAACGCATCTACACGCCAGGCATAAATGCAGCAGTTAAATTGATCAGACTCACTATAGGCATATAACATACTTGCCAGTACGGACAATCAAATCATGAAATCCATCGCTCTTTTAACAATGATATTCTTACCATCAACCTTCATAGCAGTAGGTTTTCAAATACACGTGGCGGAACCCGAGGACTGACGTAGAATGTAGACTCTCTTTAGTACTACTTTCTTCTCCTTTGCCGAAGATGGCTGGCTCGCTTCTAACGCATTTTGGATATACTGGGTTGTTGTTATCCCTCTTACTATCGCTGTGGTTTTGGTATGGCGTTTCTGGCTCGGTGCATCTAAATCCATAAGGTCTAGACTGTTACATACCTCGAAATAAGGGGGGCAGGAGAACTATACAGGAACTTTCTGTAAAGACCGATAGATCTATTACTATGTATTGGACGAGGACAACGAATACGTCAGGGTCTATTATACGGGGGCTGAATGTGGCATAGCGTCTTGGACTCCGTATTCGAGTCTAGCGTATACATCTTGAATCATCACCTTCTGCGCCTTGCCTTAGCAACAGCCGTTGAGGCTGGGTAAAGCTATCGTAAGCCGCTACCGAGAACGCCATTTGATCAAGCCTATATAGATGATTGAAGAGCTTTGTCGATTTCGTAAACCACATTCCACGGATCTCCAGGCCTTGGAGCACGAAAAAGTACCCACGGCCTTAGGTACAGATACACATCGGTACTGGAGCTGTGTAGTTCCTTCTGCGGCATCATAAGCCGGAATACCGCTTCCATGCCGGCGCGTGTAAGGAGGCGGTTCGGATCGGACACGTTCTCGACGATGGTATGCAGTCTCGAAAACTCAATGACGAGACCCGCAATGCCGGCCATGAGAGCGGTTGCCATGGATGTTCCCTACAACAAGACTGCGTCAACAACATGAACTTCTATCATGGTAGATACGCGTGTAGGAGTATATGAGCGACTTCAAAATACGTAGTCTCCTATCGCACTGTGAAGGGATGGCAAAAAGGAGCTTCGGATTAACGTACACTCTGTCTCTTCTCGAAGTCACCCTCATTAAGAGCCTTCGGAAATGCGGCGTTGAGGTGCTCCCCGAGGACGCTGAAGTTATCCGTCCTATTCCCCTGCGGACTAAACTTTGACCTTTCCCGGGTCGGCGTGTGAGAGAACACGGCGATGACATTATTGTAGTTGGCGGGAAACCCGACGGGATGCTCCGCGAGAAGGCGCAGGTTGGAAGCGGCGGCTAGGAAGAGCACTTTCTTGTCGGCCTTTTGAGCTCTCTCAATTGCTTCTTCAATGGGCTTCTGGTCTACGTTGAAGGCGAACGACATCGATATGATGTCAACTTTCCATTCGTTGACGGCGTGGTCGATAGCCTGTAGGAAAGCTCTGTCAGGGGAACGGAACTGCGAATGAAGAGGTTGAGCTGTGACGAACCTTGGCAACGCACATCGCCGTATGCTGATCGGCTTTCTTTTTCTTAAAGACCTTGGCCACGTAGACCTCAGCTGTTTCGCAAGTCTTCAGAATAAGGTGTGTGCAATGAGTCCCATGTCCTACGCTGTCACCCTTGACGGGTATATTAGGCTCTAGTGTGAAATCCAGGCTATGTTCCCGGGATAACCTCTTGCTTTCTATAAAAGGTCGTAGTAGAAGATGGTCGAAGTCTAGCCCAGTGTCGAGCACGGCGATTTTGGCCCGCTCACTTGGCCTGCCGCTTCGTGACGCTTCGAAGAACTTATTGACCTTCTTCATGTATTCCGCGTCGTCGAACCACTTCTTGCCCTCTTTGATTCTGTTCCTGGTGTTAGAATCACACTGAATCGTAGATAAAGGCGCGAAGTTACTTACGCATCGTCGCCCTGACTCAGATTGTTGGCCAAATCTGCTGATTCGGAATCAAACACGTCGTACTCCGCATGTGAGTGCCCTGATGGGGGAGAGTTTAACACCGGTACGGTCCAATTGGCAGAGACCTGGGGTGCCTTAATAGAACTACGGTCTTCGAGGTGCTCGGCCTTTGACTCGGCCGCAGTATCGCTAGTGCCGGCGCCATTCCCGATCGCTTGAGCTTCACCAAAGCCTTCTTGTATTCCCGTATTCTGGCCGCTTTTCTCAGCTACTTTGATCTTCTCCAATCCATCGGAATGGGGAAGTGCTTCGACAGAACTCGGACCTACGGTAGCTTCGGCGGTACCTGGCATGAATCGATCTGGTTTCCGCGCTACGGACTCCGCAGAATTCTCAAACTTAGTCTTAATTCTTGGGCGCATCCTCCGTCGATATGGTATCAATGCGTTTTTGGACTCGGAGTCAGAGAAATCCACGCGTTCTGTTGGCTCACTTGTTCCTCGTCCTCTGGGAACGTGCCATCCAGTCGGACTGCGTGTGGCGCTGCGGGCTACTCTCCGTCTACGTAGGTGCCATTCGTCGTCGCTTTCATCGGAGGAAAGAGATGTCTCGTATGTTCGAGCACGCGAGAAGTTGCGTGGTCGCATGTGGGGTGGCGGGAGTATCCCGTAGGCTGAGCTATAGGCATTCATCTGGGTAAGCATGCCATTCGGTTGTGCGACGGGGTCGGGAGTAAGATTCTCATGTTCGACCCTCCATTCGAGAGTTGTGGGACGTGCGGACAGAACAGTTGGGTCGCCAGCGCCTCCAATGGGCCCTGAATTCTGTCGGGAGGGAGACCATATCCATCTCAGAATCAAGTTCAGAATCATGACTATCCAGGTAGTGTGGTCTCGGTCGGAGAGGGCCTGACTTGGCAAGTAGCGCTCGGCGGAGACAGATTCAATATCTTCTGGGTTGTTGATACACTCAAGTTTGTACTTCCAAACAAATGGCTTGCCGTGCTTACGGCCGTCGAAGCCCACGGGCAAATGAAGATCCTCACTGGCGGAAGATGCGGCAAAGTGACCAGATGGTGCGAAGTTGGGGCTCGGCGGTGGGAACGGATTTTCAAATACGGAGCTGTAGGGAGGTATGAAAGGGTTCTTGGATGGATGTAGCATGCCGGGATCATAGTATTCAGGGATGATCTCTTGGACCTTTATGACATCCGTAACAAGATAGAGTTGTTTCCGGCCGTCGGGCCTTGCTAGATGCCTGGTTATTTCTTCTTCTTGGACCACAGCCTTGAGAAGCGGGTCATTGCGATAGATCCGTTCTTCTTCTAGCACTTGCCACAGTATCGGAACTCCTTTCCCATCAATCCGAGCCCCTTCAATCACAGTAACATGATCCGTAACGACGTCAAATGGCGATGCGCTCTTCGAATACGTTACTGTAAGTGCCTTCCGTTGTCGGATTGTCTGAGAGAGCTCATGGCTAGGCATTCCATTGAAGGCGCCATTCCGGAAAAGAGCGCTATCGAAGTCTAGAGGATCGGTGATGACCTGTCCGACCTGATAGATGGCTGTTGTCGCGCCGTAAGATCTGTGGGGTACTTCGAACCATTCTTGCGACTTGGCCATAACGGAGGCCGGTGGCTGAATGTGACATCGCACAGGAAGGAAAAGTTGAAAATGCCAATCTCTTCGGGAAATGAGATGAGAGCTCTTTCAACGCCATGGCTCTGATAAAGGAACCTCAAAGTCAGCCGCAAATGTAACCTTCAGGGAACGAAACAGGGGTCCGCCACATTTTCTATGCGCCAATGGGCAGAGCTGACCGCAGTCCGCATCATGGTGGGCGAGAGCCTCCAATCACAAAACACCATGGGCGCCTCTCACCGAACCCTTTCGCCAAAGAGGAAGCTCAATCGGGGCGTTCATCCGTAGCCTGCCGCACATTATTGCGTGCAACCACATAAACCCTGTCGATAAGATGACGTACATTAGAAAATCCAGCCAAATAAAGCAGCATACGCTCGTGGCAAGGCGTGTCTGCTAGGCATATTAGGTACCTGAGCATTATACTCGGATTCTCTCTATATCTCGAGGTCTAAGATACCTCTGGATCCCCTATTAATTGCAGGACGTGCTCTACTTGCCAGTCACCATAATACTTTCCGTTTCACCGAGTTATTCCCGATGCCTTCCACCAAACACAAGAAAGCGTGGGTGCTCACCCCAAACCAAGACTACACGGCCTCCGGGGTCCTCCAGGTCGGGCAGATCCTGACCGACTACATGGATCCCAACAGTGCCGTCCTCCACAGCGGAACGAACCCCGTTCCGGAGGAGACACTGCTAGACCAGTCCACCCATCGCGGAGTCGATTATAACTCCATGGAGACTCAGCAGGTCGCGTTTCGCGCATGGCTCAAAGAAAGCCTAATAAAGTCTGTTGGGGGGACTGTGGATGCGCAATCTGAGAAACTGCACTGGGAGAAATACTCCAGCCACACCATTGGCGTCTTCATGTTCCAGCCGTCGACGCAGTATTGCAAGGAGTCGCTAGCCCTCGGAGATGCGCCATTAAAGACTGCGCCCCCATGGTACAAGACTCATAGACGTGTCTGGCTGGTGACAGGACTGCGCGTCCTGGGAAAGGGGGCAAAGGTGACCGAAGGCTTCATCAAGAAATCGAGTGGATCAATCGCCGCCAAGGGCGACGGAAGCGCGGCAAACGTGCCAGCTCAGGGGGGTATCGATGGCGGGGTTTCAAGTGGGCAGGCAAATTCTCACTCTATTGACGATGCTGATCCGTTTGTATACGCCTACCGGCTGCATGAGATCATCGTCAGGCGAAAGCTTGAGGAGACAGAGTTGCAAGCTTTTAGCCGAGGTCAGGTTTACGGCGTCAGCGGGGATGACAGCGATGATAGCGACGTGGAAGCCGACAAGGAACCTGAGGTAGTTGGGTACGAAGTTCTCGCAGTTGATGATGAACCCTTCGATGGAGATGGCGATGAGACCAATCCTATATTTATCTATTAGTTCTCTCATAATGAGATCAATGATCAGATCGCAGATAAAAAGCCGTGGCCTACATGCGAAGCATCTGACCATGGAAGCTGTAGTCGTTCTCTTCCTTGTCAGAGAAAGTGTGTGTAGCCCTAGAGGGGAGTGATGCAGAGTGATAGATAGTAGTTACCTAGGTAAGTGGTAGATGGCGATGGCTATTAACGCTTACCCTCCTTCTAATCCACGGGATGCACAGCAACCCCTATATAAAGTAGCTTCTCATTAGCCCCACATTATACCCCTGACATTCGCCTGCTGGCTAAACGGACTTGGCTCGTCGGCGATGGAGGTTAGAACCCGAGAACAAAACGGATAAGGTTGATTGTGGAGTCGATCAAGATTTATAAAGAAATCAGAGTACTCAAAGAGGTCAGTCAAATTGGCGCCATAAAGTACCTGGAATGCTATGCCCCTTGAGAAAATGCCAAGTGCAGTTACAGGTCAGCAGCGCAATCCCAGCTGGCATCTACTACTCAATATGAACACATTTTCTGGTGAGAGTCTCCTGGTATAACAAATTGATACGTTGCTAGTAAAAAATACATTAAAAGAGCAATCAAATGAACCGTCGTCTTGGGCCCTGAGCCACCGGGTGAATCAGGATTCAACGGGATGCCCATTATGAACGAGTCCCCTTTATGTAGCGCCTGCGAGGAAAGCTCCGCAGAGCTGTATGAATCTCTCACGTTGCTCCCAATGTGACATGTGACTAGCACCATCAATTGTTACCCATCTGACCCTGGGAATGGTCCAAAACCATGGCTCGAAGCACGAGTCTCCTACTTCATCATATTTTCCATTGATGAGCAGTGTTGGCACTTGGATGTCATGACCCCTTTTATATCCCTCCCAGCCCTTGAAAGCTGTGCCCTCAATTATAAACTCCGATGGGCCTTGCCTATAGCGCGAAGTCAGTACATGCCGAATAGGGGCTGTGTTGGTTGGTAGCTTACATGGTGAGATACGAGGTTGGGTCTTCCTTCAGGTGCTTGAAAGCCATCTGCACCGGCTCCGGCATCGGATCAATCCTACAGACATGTTTCCTATTAAATACCAGGGCTGCCTCTTGGAACTTCTCACTTTCGTGATCACCTTGCCTATCACACTCCTCAAGAGTCTCTCGTACGTCTTGCGGTAGTTGGGAAAGTAGGTGCTTGCATCCTTCCATATACAGAGGAATACTGGCTGGGGAGCTGACCAACACCAGTTTCTTCAATCCTCGCGGTTGGCGGGAAGCATAAGTACTGCCCAACATACCACCCCAACTTTGGCCGAGGACATAGAAACCTTTCTCTCGAAGCTTCAAGTGGTCGACGAGGTTATCAAGTTCTTTAACGAAGAGATCAAAAGTCCAGAATGAGTCATCGCCCATCTTCTCTTGCAGATGCGTTGACCTGCCACATCCTATCTGGTCATAGAATACGATAGGTGTCCCATATTTCTTGTGAAGATCGACTAGAGGGGTCAGATACTCATGACCGCCTCCCGGGCCTCCGTGCAGTGCAATCAGAGGTATGGCTTCGGACTCGAGACTGCCAAAAATCTTGTACCATGTCTTGCAGGGTTTTCCGGCACCAGCAGCATCATAGGCGACTTCGCCTTCCGAAGCGGCTTGCGTCGTCATGTCTAATTGGGCGCAAATAAGCGAACCTCTGATAGGATTCGATGCAGACGAGAGGCAGTTGGCTAAAGGATAGTGGAAAGTGGTGGCTGACAACAGTCGGTCAGAAGTGTATAGGTGAAATCCTCAATTCTTAGGTCTAACTCTCCTAGAAAGTTGTCTCGATCTAGTGACACTTGACGGAGGAAAGCTTAGTTGGACCTCCTACTAGGGGTGACACAAGAATAAGGCGTATGCAATGTCTCCCTTTCGGGGAAAGAGATAACGTGAGATGCGGGGAATGAGAAACAAGGGCGCCATCAACCGAGACAATGCGAGCATTGTACTACACCAAAATATGCATGTTATATGCACAGTGTCATATGACTCCACCATTCTCTGTTTGCAGACCGAAAATTGAGTAGTGATAGATTACCAACAGCCCCCGATAGGTGGGTTAGCAAGCTAAAGGTTATCAGCATGTTCACTCACATGGAAGGCGTGGCATTCATTGGAAGGTATTGTTGGAATCACCACTGATGGAGACAAGCCTAAATATTACGTGTTTTAGTATGTATGACTTGAACTAGCGGCTCTTTCGATTCTGCCCTACGAATATGCAGGCTCTAGTTCAAGTGGGCCAGACCGATCTAAGCCCTACCGGTCAGTCAGACCCGACATCTAATTCCCAGCCATTCCACTTTTAACGTAATAGGGGCCTGGCCTGAACGAATACTCTCCTGGCCTAAGAGCCCTCGGGCGAGCCCACTTGTCTAGGCTGTCCCACTTTATGCATGTAGTTGTAGATTGACCGCTAAGCTCCTTGTCTCCTAGCTCATGAGGTCTATCCAACCACTCCGCGGTGTGTATCTCGGTATTGGGGTTACACATCAGCGCTTGACGAAGAGTGTCAATGCAATGGTCTTTCCAATAGTCAGTTTCGATACTGAGGAGGTTAAGGAGTTTGGTTCGTACCTGAGTGCTCTCTACTAAAGACTTCCTGGCGACTATAGTTGCCATACTTGGCCTCGTAGTAATCCCAGTGTATCGCTATCCGCATATTGTTCAGGCAATGAAGATGATGGTAACCCCCTATCACCCCGAGGTAGTCACCTCCATTGAGCTGGACACGATTCGTCGTATTCAAGCCGAGGAAATCTACCTCCTCCTTTTTGATCCTCAAATTCAATGCTATATAATTGCTTAGTAGAGTACTCTAAGGTTATGTGACGGAGGGAGTGTTCGAACCATATAGCATGTCACCCCATAGTTTATCAACTTCGTCGGAAGGACCCTGATTCCACGGATGTTGAAGCGGGTACCACGCCTGCCTCTCTTCAAATTCCAGGAGGTCCCGTGCTAGTGCTTTTTACCCGTGTAAGTCTCTGATAAAGCTAGGAGGTGGCCAGACATACTAAAACGGTCACGCATAGGCTGAAGCATCTCATTCGATGATGGTCGAACAAGACCCGCCGCCACAATGACCGTCAGTAAGATAGCGATGTATGATAGTAACGAGAATGTTGTAAATAAAATGATAATAGTCCATAGTCGAATATGGGTGGAAGTCTTGCAGTGATGACAAGTGGCACTGGAGGCCATATCGATATTCTCGGCGTTCTGATCAAGCAGAGGTGCTCGAGAATCTTCGCTACTCTTTTCCATGATCGCAATCGACCGTTACTGCGGTATAATGGAAGAGGTATTGACACCGAGAAATTGAACGTTAGATAAACCTGAGTCGAAGTGAGTAGGAAGTTAGTCCATCTAGTGAGATTCAACCTGACCGGGAGCTAGAACTCTCATTAGGATATTCAACCGACGCCAACAAACCAACATCGAAAGTACCACTCTCCTATATCCCTCAATCCCAGAGGCAATATCACCAGAGGTAGCCTCATCGGGCCCGATGCAGGTAGGTGGTACAACAGTAATATCTAGGACTTGAAGCAAGTTGGAGCTACTTTATTGGTAAGTTCACCGAGTTTTGACGAAAGGGAGATCACCCGTGACACAAGTCTGACAGGAATCTCAAGAATGTAAGCAGGCATCTAGACATATGGTAGACATACTCACCCTCAACGGGATTGTGGCGCAAGCATATCGGCGATCACATCACATTATCATTGGCCACCCATCATTGACTACGTTTATGTCGTTGGCCCTTACAATATTCATCTTACTGTGCCTATTATAAAGGCATCCAGTGCCGCTCGTGATGAAACGAAGCTACCTAGATATCTCAACTCGTTCAAGTCTCCAACCGCTCCTCTTAGACTTTGAGCTACTCTAGCATCCAAAACAACCTATCTCAAAGCAACATGCTGTCCAAATCACTTTGCCTGGCCTTCTTAGGCTTGAGTACTATTGTCTCTTCGATGCCCTTAGGTATTAACAATAGTCTATTCCAAGATATCCCACACCTGCTTACTGTCTACAGGGCAACATGAATCAAGCGGCTTGAACTCCAGGGACACTCTAGATAGTCGCCAGTACGAGATCATCATCAACGAGACCGATGTGGTCGATGAAGCGGAGGAAGATTAATGAGCTGCTATTAAATGGAGAACATGGAATACTGGATTCTGGGTACATATCTACCTACCCTAGTGGTAGTTCGTTATCACTATCTAGGCTCTATATCTTATATGGAATTTCTTGGGGGATCATCAATTCACTATTCTTCGAGCCTGCAGGTGCGAGAGTATAGGGTTACTTGAAGCTCTATGTTAAGTAAGGTAGGCAGTATCAATGCAGTATCAATACAGTCCACTCCTCTCTGCCTCTTAATAAGCCACATTAGCCAAGTTTAGATCAATTCGTCGACGGGCATTTGCTTCAGAACTTCAACCATATTTCCTACCATGCTTATAGTAAATCCGTGGTGGAATGGTTTAGTCATCGTCTCATGCTGCTGTTCTACGTCTCTTGAAAAATACACATATATTTAACAAGCAGGTCCGTATTCCTTACTCTTCGCAACTAAAACGGGCAAGTAGTATCTGTCTCTGGGAAATGAAACAAGATCGTAAATGTTATTATTTCGAACGGTAACAAGGTGTATCAAAGGATGAATAAAACTGGAATAGCACAGCCAAATAGTTACCCAAAATGGACATGCACTCAGTACCAGGTAAGTGCTCACTGACAGTCAGTCAGTTCATCGCGTTTTAATCAGGGTTATTGCAGATGTGGTCAAAATATATTAGTTACATATGGGACGATGGAGATTGACTTGTGGAACGCACGACATGAGGTTGTCTGAAATAATCACCAGAATTACCCAGAAGCATATTAAAAATGTCTTTCTACCGTCTTCGCACTGGTCTTCCATCTTACTACCTGTGTAACGATCTGATCCCTGTAGTAGCGCCGCATATTACCTACCTTATCCTTATCGGAGCTGTGTATTACCCCTCTGAGACAGGAGGCTTGGGATGGAAGACTAGTGGGTAGGAGGAAGGCTTGAAGCCTCCCTTCATAGATATGCGGCGTTCGAGAATACTTAGGAGCAAGGATATAACCATGGGGTTAAACCCATGTAGTATTCCTCGTATTCTCGCTATCAGTTACTTCAACAAGTTCAATATCACCGTTAAAGAAGTTGGGAGTACAGCGTGACTCTCCTGCATTTTCCGAAGTTCTTCTCCCTGGGACAAAACGTGGCGTCCCGAATTATTAAGTGTTAGCTGCAGCCACCAACTAGAATGTCGCACTGCGTCACCTAGTCTGGGATCCTCAGATATCTTGTCCGATGCCCTCGCCCGATTGGTTCTTCTGCTTGAGAAGAAGTGCAAACAACAAAGCTCGCTTCTGCTGACTGCATAATTGCCTGCGCTAGTTTAATCTCACAAGGACCGGAGATCGGCATGATCGAGAGGGCTGGAATGATCCCGAAGTCCGGGGTTTACCAACCAACACATCTAGGAAAGACAAACGAACATTCACCGTTGGCTTAATCCTTCTGGGCTTTTTCAGCCACATGTTCCTGACACTTCGAAATCAACTCGTACGCGTGTCCATGCATACAGGTTTGCCTGTCACCAATTCAACCTCAGTTTAGGCTCTATGGGATTTTCTAGGATTTCCATTTTCATCTCAATAATTGTTATTGACATCTTGTCGGAGACTTTTCCCGCGATCCATCATGTCTAAGGACTCCATTGAGTTCCGGGTCATGGACCAGCCCAACGCAATGTCCCTGAAGAAGTCCGACGAAATCAGCAACTCTAACCAAGACGACATAAGGCTCAGACAGCTTGGCAAGCGCCCCTTACTCAATCGCAACTTTGGTTTTATGTCCATCCTAGGACTAGCCTGTTCCGCCTTATGTTCATGGGAAGGCATCCTGGTGACATCAGTTCCAGCTCTTAGTCTTGGGGGACCAGCTGCAGTAACGTGGGCGTTCGTTGTCGGTTGGATTGGAACTATCTCAGTGACTGCCACAATGGCAGAACTGGCATCAGCCGCACCAACAGCTGGTGGACAATGTATGGCCAACACATTCCTTCGTCTACCTCAAGGACTCTAACTAACTGACCCTTCTGCCTAGACCATTGGGTTGCCATGATAGCGCCAGAATCATGCGCAGCCTTTTTGACCTATGTAGTCGCTTGGCTGACCACCTTGGCTTGGCAAGCCATGGCAATCACATCTAGCTACACAACTACAACGATCCTTCTAGGCATTGTCGTATTGTCAAACCCTACATATTCGCCGCACTCGTGGCACACGATACTTACTATGTGGGCTACGACGTCCTTTGCTGTCTTAGTAAATTTAACCGGAGGCCGTACCCTAGCAAAGTTCGAGGGCCTGATTCTTATTCTTCATCTGGCCGGATTCTTCGGTATATTGGTTCCGTTGGTGTATTTTGCGCCGCATAACCCTCCAGATTTCGTCTTTACCACGTTATATAATAACGGAGGCTGGTCCTCCCAGGCATTGAGTTTCTTTGTTGGCTTTCCAACAGTCGCCACCTCTCTTATAGGGGCCGACTGTGCAGTACATATGTCGGAGGAGATCCAATCTGCCGCCCTTGGTAAGTAGAACCGAGTGCTTCCCCTTCGGTCCCTTCGGTTAACCTAGGAGCAACTCACCTAAAATACTTACGACGTCTACCGAAACTACCCAACTAACCTTGATCGCAGTGGTACCAAGAGCATTAATGTATAGCATTCTCATCAACGGAGTACTCGCATTCGCCATCATTGTCGGTCTTATGTTTTCCATCTCAGATTTGGACTCTGCAATTGAAGCAGCAAGCACGATGTTCTACTCATTTCTTCAGATTTTCCAATCGGCCGTCAAGTCAACAACAGGAGCCTGCTTGATGGCCGGTATTATCTTTGTCCTATCACTTGCAAGCTCGATAAGCGTGTATGCGTCCGCATCCCGTATGATGTGGTCGTTCTCGCGAGATAAGGGGCTTCCGCTAAGCAGATATTTAGTCAAGGTAAGGCAGGAGAGCTCTCTACCAGCTTTACCGTTTCTAACTCGCCGATCAGCTCACTAAGAATGCCTTACCGATGAACTCCATCTTAGCCACTACGGCCATTACGTTAATCCTCTCGCTGATAGTGCTCGCTTCAAGTGTTGCCCTTTCCGCTTTGCTCTCACTTGTTGTTGCGGCTCTGTATTCCTCATATCTCCTTGTATGTTGTCTACTTCTTTGGCGGCGTTGCACTGGTGGATTTCATCCCTACACCCCTGGCTCAGAGCTCTTTGACTCCGGCCATCTGTCGTGGGGTCCTTGGAAGTTACCTGAGCCACTTGGAACTGTAAACAATGTTTTCGCTTGTTTCTATAGTGCCCTCTTACTATTTTGGTCATTCTGGCCCCAGGCGAATGGTCCTACTCCAGAGACATTCAATTGGAGCGTCTTGGTGTTTGGGGCGGTTCTCCTTTTCAGCATTTTATGGTACATAATAAGGGCTAGACACTACTTCAAGGGCCCTATTAAAGAGGTTTAAGCTGTATATATAGGAGCTAACCGCACATGTTTTCACCCACACAACAGCATAATCAGGTGTACAAGATATAGAGGTAGTCTATTTCCTATCAAATCCCCGAGGGCTAAACATACCCGATCGGTTATATAAGTATTACATTCACCTGCACTTAAGTAACAGGGAGCTCTAGATATGAGATGTGAAGAGTATTCGCCAGGGAGTCCTTATCCCAGCGCATTTTCACCACAACCAGTTAGTCGAGTAAGTGCCATAGCGCAATTTTATAATAGGTAGATACCTAGCTATAGATATCTACTGCGTACCTATCCCATTCTTCTCGAAACGGGATTATCGCGAATCTCAAGGTGTCTTGCAAGTCTGGGCCCCAGTTCTTGCCCCAACACCGCAAGGTCATATGCCCATCCCTCGTAAATAGAATGGTAAAGTCCTGAGGCTTGCTAATTCTAAAGTTCTTGCGGCCGGATTCGATGTTGCCCGAGACGATCAGATTTGAGTTACTCTCTTCCAGTTGTATATTCGCCGTGCGCCCGCGGTTGTCCGTAATGTTGAGCTCTGTACAGCTGTCCCGTTCCCCAATAACATAATTGCAGGTGATTTGGTTTGCAAGATTAGGCGGAGAGAAGTTCATGGTTTTCTCTCGATGATTGCGAACGACAATGTTGTATGTTTTGTCGGGTGATTGGTAGATGTTGACTAATGTGATAGACATTTTGGTGCAAGGAATGAGAGGCCAAAAGATGCGAGATTATTCTATCTACTTCTCATAGAGCCAAGTGTTATTGCCGTATGGAAATTTCTTGACACGGGGAGGATCCTTTATATCTTTATCCTGGCAGAAGATGTGAAGAATGAGATGTACTAATGGAAACTTGCTACGTTCGGGCATATCGTGTGTTCATACCTAATCATTTTGACTCATTGGTCGACCTTAAGTTAATAGTATAACTATTACGTAGGGAAACATATACCTGTTGCTTCCTATCATTTTACAATTGAGGCGCTAATTGGACCGCACATATGACTCCTACTACATCGAACTACGTCTTATAATAGAGCTGGGAAGCAAGAAGAAAACGATTTCAAGCTTATGGAAATCAAATTATTTCATTCGATTGCGCTTACCGAGCTATAGGTTGCTCTTCATTATTTTGGTATCACAATTTTAAGTGGATACCGCATTTTATGAGGCTATTCAGACCCACATAAACCCCCTATTTTTCCCACGGCCTGGTGGTTCGTCTTTGGAACAACCGCCGTTCAGACTTTTAACTGTACCGCATCCTTATAGCTACCTCCTAGGGACTCTCATGAGAAGCCTACGGTTTATTAAATTGTAATATACATTACTGAGAGCTCAGAAGGCTAGGCCATTTAAGAAGTAATTCAGGGGCTTCGTGGGTTCATTCATCTTCTCTCACAACCTTTGGCAAGTTAATATTCTCACGTTCATACCTTCGCAACTAAGTTTATTTCGTCAGTAACTCTGTTTTGATAATGCTAATCGCCAACCAGCTTGGGAACAAACTTACCTAATAGTTAATACATTTCCAACATAGGCCACACCCCAATAGTGCTTGAGGTACCTTACCTTACAGCAAGTTCTCTTACATACAGTCAACAAAGGTGGTTAATAGCATTAAGTTTTCCTTAGGAGACATCAAGCAAAATTCGTATGCCAGGTACCTATGAATTTATGAGTTACATCTATGTATGCTTAGAGAGTAAAGGAACACTGGAAGGACCGAGTGTACATTAGAGCAGAAGTGAAATTAACATCTTTAATCGAAAAAACCTCGTGATTATGACGTATAATTACTCCTTTACAGACCAAAATAACTATATGCTCAGGCAGAACGAGGTCCTGTGGTGTTATTCGGCTTGTATTAGCCCAGCAAAGTGCCTTGGTGTGGCGATGCCCTTGCTTAGGTTCTCTATTCATAGGTTCTCACTCAATTATATGCTCATTCCTTCTTAATCTTTTCTTATTCATCTCTTTCCTATCCTGCCGCTCTTTCTTCTCTATTTGCTCGTAGAAATCCATGCTCAACAGCACCAGTTCTCACTCACATACATGTTCCGGTACAATGTTAATTTTATCACATTGACCAAGTCCTTTCGGAAATTATCAATAATAAATCATACATCTCCACTAATCTATTGGTTTCGTTTCGTTGATCGGTTGTCAGCCTGGTACTACATTAATGGTATCTAGTCTACGAGACAGACACGCCAAAAGTTGGTGATATGCTGCGTATCTCTCTTCCCCATGATACACGATCAATACTGACTATAGTCGATGTATCTAGGAGCTAGCGAAGTCTCAAAGACTCGCTTGAAGTTGACATGTTCCAATCGCAGCTAAGCGAAGTCGAGTAACATATTCTTACACTCCTTTTACTCCCATACATTTCAATCGGGTCCCAAATCATCTAGCCGCTTGAAAGTGGAACAGCTCTTATCCGAAGGATCATGTGCGTAGAACTGGCCCAATACCCACGCAACACTTGTATTCGTCACCCCATCCGCAAGTTTCAGCCAGTGCTGGTTTGAAATGCTTGAGTCATTCACCCACTTGTTTGTGCCATCTGCTGCTACTTCGTTATACCCATTTTCATTTGCGTACGCAAACAGCTTCCCGATACCTAGCTCGCGTGACCCATCAAGCCCTAGTATCCCGTAGAGCGTGGTCACCGGATCCCACGATTCCCGGGCGGTGCTACACCGGCCCACGTACCACTGGTACGCCGCAAGCACCGGGGAATCCGGCAGCGCGTGATCCGCGAGATTTTCCCCCGAGAGGATGGGCTTGCTGAGTTCATACCCAGAGTAGGTAATAGGCACATCGCGCGGCCAGTCACTCACAACTCGCTGAGTTGATGCGGGATCGGAACCGGCGAAATTGAACTCCCAGCCGGAGGGATACCGTCCACCCATAATCACCAGCTCCTTTACCTTTGCGGATATGAGATCCGGGCCCGCGAGAGGAGTAGTGTCGTCAGCGGTGCTGTTTAACAGAGCAGCAAGGTTGGTCAGGAAGCCCAGTGAGATGATGGTAATGCTCTGGTTCTCCGCTGACGACAGGATTGAGCGGTACAACTCCACAGGAGTTGGTATTGTTGACGGGTCGTCCAGTGAGCAGGGCCAGTTGTTCGCTATCTTACTAGCGTACTCGCCTCGACTATATTGCCGCCGCAGCATTAGCGCGCTCGTCGAACAGAGGCGATATGCGACTCACATAAAATCCCGTGAATCGAAGAACGTCTCGTTCGTGAAAGGACGGATGGCGGCGATGGGGATGTGTCCATTGTCGAAATACGTATTTATAACGCTGACCGCTGGCGCGCCATATCTCGAGTGAGTGTTTACAGCCACTCCGCGCAGGTCTGCCAATCCATAGTTGTGTAACACATTGGCAACTGCTAAGGAGCCAACATCGTCAACATCGGAGAAGATGTCTGTATCGATTATGATTGGTTTGCCGTGATAGCTCGACATACTCTCTGCTCGAGTTAAAGGTAACAAAGCGGACCATAGGGCAATGACAAGTCGGCTGAAGTTCATGGCTGAGTTGAGACCGGCGAACAACTGTTGGACTGGATGTACAACTTAGCGGGAGCGGGAGAGGGGAAGCTATCGGCGGCCACGGGCTAGTCGATTTCCCAATTAGGTCATATCAGCTCCCTTTTAGGACCGGTGGACCCCCACACTGCGCCCCGCCCCGCCGGCAAATGACTCCCTTGCTTAGCGATCAGCCCTGTATCACAAGATTACATGAGAAATATCAGAAGGGGAGATGCTGAAGAATAGGTAATCTTGACTCCGTACCTACCTTTATTCGATTTCCAAAGTTTCTATTATCGACGAGTCGTATCGTTGGTTGTAAACTATCGATGCTATGTAAAGTGTGCTTAGCTGTGCCGGGGGTATGAACTTCCCACCCCACGGAGAGATACGTGTTTGCTTTTTTCAACTATCTTGAATCGAGGCAAACTTTGAAAAGACGTCATAATGGGATGGTTATCAGTATTAGTTTAGAACACTAAGACCGAACAAGTGATCAATAGCTTAGAAATACACGGCATGTCACGATGCAGATTTCCCTGAGCTAAGAACAATGTTGTTAAAGAGGCCCACCAACATCCAACACCCAACACCCAAACCTCCTCGGGCCGAAATTCTGACAGGTCAGGATCTTGACACGAAATGTTGGCTCTTATAACAATAGTTAAAATTTGTGGCTGGCTAGGAGGCACCATAGGAACCGGAATTATCCAATATATGACGATTCATTACTCCTAGTCCGAATCTTCCGCAGCTGAGAAAACCAAAGCCCTACATTCAATGCTAAGCCGTGGATGGTATACCTTGGGAAGCATAGCTTTTGGCATATCACACGATGAGTGGAGACACACTTTTCAGGAGTGAGTGGAATGATTATGATGGAAGCTGTGGTGGTGACACGTACCTTTCGATGGTGCCTTGTTTCCAGTATCCCAGCACTTGAACAAGACTCCTTCGTCGACATCCATGGAGCTCTTGTAATACCACCTGTATCCTGGATCATAGGTGGCATAGTAGAGATCTCCAACGAAACGTCTACCAATCTGGTCCACAGCAACAAGTTTCTCAAGTGGCGTGCTACGTCCGTCGCAAACCACGAGCGGCCAGTTGCTTGCCTCATGATAGATAGGCCGCCAAAAGCTACCATCAATATTAGAATATTCTCTCATCCTTGGAACAAGGTTGACCAAAAGTCTACCTACTTTATCATTTGGACTCTACCTTTGAGAAGATGATCAGCCTCTTCTGGTAGGTGTTTCCTTACTCTTTTCAGAAGTGTGAACTCGGTGGCATCTATGTGGTTTCGTAGTCAGTATGATGCGTCCCTGATTCAAAATGAGGATTAACCTACCTGAGTGAACGGTTTGTGAGGGCGCAAAGACATAGTTCTTATCCTGAATTTGGGCAGGAGATACGGGTGAATTCATCTGTTCCTCTCCCAGTTGCTTTCTTAACTGGAAATCGAATTAGCTGATGTTTCTGATTCATCTGTACTTTTTAATACGAACCCTCCAGTTAAATACAAGCACTTTCTTCGCGTAAGGGATATTCTTTAGGATCATTTCTTCCACCTGGGGGAGATATTCGCGCTCAATCCGTTGATCATCGCTGAATGCTTCGAAATCCAAACCATGGGAGATAAACTGAAAGCCATGCTTGTCGAGTTCGTAGTTCTCTTCTTCCCCTCTAACATCATGTATGGGGATGCCAGAAACTGGTTCCAGAGTGACATTCGTCATATCCACTCCATCAGGCTTTCCAACAAATAGCCAATATGGCTTCTCATGCTGATATTTTTCTAGAGGTTTCAAGAATCGAAGCTGTACTAGAGCTGATTGAGACATGGTAGAAGTGGCTTGGTGAAGTGCTAAGCATGTATAACATAGAGAACAGGATTTCCTTGAGAGATATAGTTTTTAAGGCGGACGCAGATCCAGAATTGATAGAAAACGTAGTCCCCTCCGGCCGAAGGAGTCGGTTTCACAGCATAGAGGCGGCAATTGTCACCCAACCTAACAGATTCAAGCAAGGCCCGGATATGCCTCCCAGCTTACGGAAAATATCCAATTAGGATTTGTGAAGAGTCATGTGGCGTTTCCAGCAGATCAAAAACAGCCTCCAACATACATGGACGGAGTGTCACCCGAGTGCAATTTCTTCCAACCTACTAGCGTGACTTCCAACCCACAAATCAAGGATGAGAATAGATCGTGTGCTCCCACCAACATATCCATATAGGTCACGATGTGTTCTAACGCGTGATAAAGCCTATTCCGATCGAACGGTTCCGGGTTTTCCTATTCGAAAAGATTTGAAGTGGCGTAAAGCTATTCTCCTCCCTTCGCATTGTACTACCGTTCTAGTTTAGTCTATGTAGGTATATATAAACCCCCATCTTCTCCTATCTCCTATCCATCCTGTTAATGTGTTAGATTCACGTCGATTTCCGAATTTCTCTTGCCTCAGTTCACTTACACGTCTCGACAACATCAAAATTACACCATGCTGCCATCTCTTGAGAAGGCTATAGAGTCTGCCCACCAGCAGCAAGAAGAGGCGTTGAAACCAAAGGGTTACTCAGCACCCCCTTCATTGCCAGGTCAGGTCCAGCCTTGGAAGGAGTGGTTCGCTTCCGAGTCTCTTGATACCGATGAAGACATGGAGGAAGACAAGGAACTTCAGCACCGTCGAGGATTTACTCAGACAACAACCTAAGTCCTTATATGAGATGAGCAGACGGAAGTGTGTTATCTGGTATGGGGATTTTAATCTCAGTCTAGAAGCTGCAAGCTAATCGTTCTTCAGTCATCAGAACGGGATTTCTCATATTGATGGCTATTCCACAGCCTGCTGCTTCACTTTTGGGTAGATGTCTGAATTATTATTATGGAAGTTCGGGGTTACGAAGGACATCTTACGACTGGAGAACATCGACACGCAATCACTTGACCAAATCATTGGCCCCTCCCACTCCTTCAGGAGCTAAAAGGCACATCGCGAATCTATTGGATAGATCCAGTTTTCACTCCTTTTTGATGCCTGAAATCTAGTTAAGTCAATACATTGCTATCAAGCTTATCACATTACACATCGGCAATGGCGGAAGTATGGAAAGCTGGGGAAGCACAAGGTCCATAATCTGTAGAAGACACATTCGTGATGTTGAATTTCTTGCACAATTCTACTACCGTCATACATACCTACCTAGGTATCTACTATCTTAGGTAATTAAAACATACGGGAGCTACGTAGTTATCCTACCTGTAGTATCACTGTCTTATGAGTCAATGGGTAAAGGATGAAAAACCCCAGCTGTTTGCTTCGTCCGTCTGCGGTGTCCGATAGCTTAGTCAGGAGAGTTTACAAATGGTGATGATATAGTAAGCTTCATGATCAAGCAATTCGCAGATCACCAGCAAATGACCCGCCGTGAAGATGTACATTGGCACCAGTAGAACGAGAATATACCACAATGGACAATGAAACTATCCGACAGTTGAGTTTGCATTAGGCAACGGTGATGTGCTGGTCGAATGTAACCAGGTTACAAACGTGAGCCAACACATATTCTTTCAACATATATAAAGTCCACGATATGTAGAGATATTGCATTGACTCTTAGAGCATGAACAACATACTATCAACTTCACATTAGTCTCAACCCAATACCACGAACTCCCGTGCCGTTAATCTTACGGACATCTTTCAACTTCATTGCCCATGGCATCCAGTGCTCCATCCATGGCTTTGTATCACCAAAGGCTTGATAGCCTCTACGACGTATGGATGAGTCTCAAGCCAAACTCGCCCGAAGCCGACTTCGAAGAATTCGCCAGCTACTTCGACGAGAAGTGCAAGGCGTACCTGCTCAGCATGCGCGAGATAGACGAGCCTAGCCTCGGCCGCAAAGGCGTCATCGACGGGATCAAAGAAGTTCTCAAGAACACGCGCATCAAGGAGCGCCGCGTCATTGACCGCTTCAATGCTACTAATAGCGGAAAGATCTCAGTGGAGATGTTCAATCATCTCGAAGTACGGGGAAAGGACTTAGATCCGTTCCCTGAGGTCGCGGTGGTGACCTTCAATGGCGAGGGTCTCATTACGGTCTTCAAGTTGTACTGCTGTCGCAGTCCTGTCGTGCGTATCATTCAAGACGCTACTGGGGAGGGTCCTTACAAAGAACCCAGTCCCAAGTGTCACTAGCTGGCAACGAGGTTGGACAGAATGGAATTTACTAAGACGTCAGCCATAGGTTACCTAAGGTTAGGGACCTCTAGGTAGCTAAGCACATCCAGGGACGATCACCCCTATTCCAGATATCAAATTGAAGAATTGTTGAAAAAATGTTTTCTTGAACGTGTAAATAATGTACCTTGTCTTGGTGAACATACGTGCACTATAAAGCAGGCACAAAAAGCAGAGTGCGGTGCCGTTCGGCCACTCGCGTTGTTTGGTCCCCTAACTCCGGTGAGCGTTCAGACCTCGCTCACTCAAAAACCCTAACGTGATATACAATCAACACGACTCATTTTGTCGTCCATAAAACCCCTGACACGTCGTAGACCACATTCCCCAAGCCAACCAGGTCATAAAAAGCGTCGCTCGAATTCCTTGTACAGTTTCGGGCTG
Organism: Hypoxylon sp. PDH2405; assembly: GCA_023628415.1. NCBI lineage: Eukaryota > Fungi > Ascomycota > Sordariomycetes > Xylariales > Hypoxylaceae > Hypoxylon > Hypoxylon sp. PDH2405. The sequence goes on from JAMAKT010000021.1 coordinate 392,014, forward strand.
ATCTCGTCACTGCTCATGCCATTAACCTCCCACAAGACACCCTTCTTCGCGTAATGTTCAAGTAGAGGCTCGCTTGTCTCCTGAAACTTCTGAAACCGTGCCTTGTACACCTCCTCGGTATCATCGGCGCGCTTCACAAGCCGTTCGCCTGTGATGTCGTCGAAGCCAGGCACCTTTGGCGCATTGAATGAGGTGTTGTAGACTCGGCCGGATGGCTCGTGGACCCAGCGAGACGAGATGCGCTCCATGATGACGTCGAATGGAGTCTGGATGGAGACGGCCCAGTTGATGGGCACAATATCATCCAATCTCTTAGCTTGTGACGCAGTGCGGGGGAAGCCATCAAGTAAGAAGGACGCAGCGGGATCCTCGGATGCTTGTTGGGACAGAGTTGCTCCCGCGAGAGGATCGGCTTCGACGGTGGACCCAAAAGCGTCTGGGACGCCTTCTAAAGAGGCGGCAACCCCTACAGAAGACGATAGTGTCATGACATTTGGCCGTCCGCCATAGAGCCAGCCGCGACGGCCTAGCTCGTTTGTAATCAAGCGCAGTATTAGGTCATCGGAGACCAATCCACCAGTCTTCATCGTCTTCTCGACCTTGATGCCGAGAGGTGTTCTGTTCTTGACATTGTGGCGAAGTAGATCTCCAGAAGAGATGGCTGAGAGCTGGGGGAAGCGCGTGAGCAGTCGTTCGGACTGAGTGCCCTTGCCTACTCCGGGTGCGCCAACGAGGATTACGCGGGCGGCTCGGCGGAGGCGCATAGTATGCAGGAAAGATGTGGGAAAGTCGAAAGTAGGAATTCGGAGGCGACGGTATCGGCGCAATCAGACGTTACGGTCTATGCGGTAGTGTAACGCGGGAAGTCAAATATTGGGCTCTAGATTACGATAGCCCTCGAGCGATAATGCAGGACGATTTCCGTGCACAGGATACTACTTGAGCGGGGAGCGAGGACGGGCGCGCGACGATCACGGAGAAAGTCCAGGTGAAAGGAAAGTTATCAATGATATCAAGATAAATCCATTGTGGCGATGAATTAGGAATTTATATATATGAAGTGAATAAAGAAAAAAAAAAGGTGACTAGGTAGGTAGACGGACTTCCAATCGGAAGGAGTCGAAATCTTCTGAGTGGAAAGTTTGATAGTATATGAACCGTGAAGGACGACCTGATGGGGAATTGCCTGCGTTGTGCGCGGGGAAGCAAATTCCAAGGGTTCTTTTTGCAGTACAAAGATCAACCAACCGAAGCTCCCTGGAAACTCAGCAAAAAGCTTATCACACAAATTCTAGCCAATTGTTGAGGTGGCAGGTGTGGCACCGTTACCCGAAATTCGGACTTTCCCCAGAACCCACGGCAAGCTCGGACCAAGACGAATCGGTTACGCTTGCTCGGGTACCAAGGTACATGTTACCAGCATAACGGCTCCAAGTTGACGGCTCCAGTTGCCCTTTTCCTCATTCCATATGTGTAGAAACTCCGCTGCACTTTGCCTTATTTCCTCAGAATTTGTCCGTCACGCTTTGAAGAATGGCTTACGTACCTAGGTATGTATTTAGATAGATATCTGGTCACTGTCATATCTCAGTATATCTAGATCCTGCCGTGTCACTACATGTATGATCTGCATAGAGGTACCCAGAATACGGATCCAGGAATGCATATGGGGTCCTTCAACATATTCACATGATAGCCGCAGGGTAAGGCTGCTTCCCCGCACATTCTAATACAACCGCGCTATAATTAAAGACATTCAGCTAGAGCGAAAGGCATCACTTACCTTTGTTCACAATCCCGATTTATCCCGGCCACATGTGAAGCCCCGTAGTCGCGGGACCGGTTTCAGGGAAGGGACCTGGCCGAAGCCGTAAAACCGACCATCCATCCGACGAGTGTATTCGGTAAGATAGCACACATGCTCAACCTCGGCCGAGAATGGCTTTCAGAAGTTCAGAGGGAACTAGCATATTAATATTAGCTGAGGCCATTCAACTGTACAATGTTCTACGATATATATCAATACACCATCGGATGGGTCGAGTTCGAATCCCTAGCCAGGTTATATCTAACTACGACATACCTTACCAAGTATCTTACAGACCACGCAGGCATATACGTAGAATCGATAAATACCTACATGTAGGTAATGACCGTATCTATACTTTGTTAGAGCACATAACCGCAAAATAGAGCCAAGGAGCATTCGTTGTGGAACACTGTTTTCTCACATCTACTCCACGGTATCCTGGTATCCGAGCTGACAGCACGATATAGTACTAATATAATGCGGCGGCACAATAATGTTGAGGGGAATATTCATTTCTTAGACCATAAAGATTTGGCCAACCTATTCCATGACACAAAAAGTCGTAACCGACCAACTGGCCCGGCCCTATTTGCATGAGCTTGTAGACCAGGGCCTCCTGGTATAACGTATCTCAAGTTATATCCCATGTTCTTCTGTATTCGTATCGTACAGTCTGTCTCAATGGGTCATCGCGATGACCGACACCATTGCGGCCGAGATGTCATATCATATATTGTCTTTCTTTGCATTAACCACCAAAGCCAAATCCGCTACCGCCACCGACACCCTTCTGTTGCATCTCTTGTTGTAATAACTCCGACACCTTCATGTGGACGTCAAAGAATTTAGCAGCGCATCGGTCGAGGCAGACACTCTCGCCTTTGTTGAGTTCGGATTCTCGGTAGTCGTTAGGGACACACTTTTTCGCGCACGCCTTAGTAAGACTATAGTGAAGCGTTAGAAACAAGTTCACGTCTTCAAAGGGTTCAAGGTATTTGGAAGTGACACTTCAAGTGTCTAGACCCAAGGAATCTTACCGGTCGTGCATCTGTGTCAGGAGCTTCATCTCAGCCTGTACGGCAGAGATCTTCTCCTCTGATGTGGGCTGAGGTCTTCCGAAGCCTAGGAACGACATCTTGGCTCAAGTTAATAGATTTATGAAGATTTTGTTTCTTGCTTGATTGAATTTTCTTCGTGCGATGAATCAAGACGCCGAGCTTGAGTACGGTGCTGGAAAACTGAAGCTTCCAATTTTCTGCAGACAAAAGATCAAGTTCAATTACCTAATCGTCAAATTCGGAAGGCGGTGTACGGATTAATTGCAACCCCGCGGATTAACCCCGGCAGAAAATGTTCAAATGTTCAAAATACATTCGAATGCGCTAAATGAAAATGAACTTCAACTTAAACATCAGATATGAGCTGACATTGAACAATTTTTCGAATTCACGAGTCATCTTGCTGTAGGTGCAAGGCGGGACTCAATTGGGTGTAAGTTTCCCCCGTCCCCCTGAAAAATCACTCTTTCTATACCGTCTCGTTGTGATGAGATTGCTTCAAGAACCGTTGCGACTGACACCACTACGTGGTGCTTGATCTCAATTAGCCAGCATACCTGAACATACAATTTCGTTCTTTGTGTATTTCATGACTCCGCTGTGCCTAAGCTAACAGGCTCAGGTTTTGCGATGGAAAGTGGGCAATATCTTAAGTTCCTGCGGCCATACCTCTTCCAATTACCACCTTCGAGGACAGTGGTCTACGCGCGGTTCTTCTCTGTTAGCCGCCGAGAATTAGTCAAAGCTAGGCCTTCGCGCCTCTCTGGATTACAAAATGTACAGCGTAGCAGACATATATATACCTCTGCGCTTGAGAAGCCAGCAGATGTCACTACTGATGTGCCGAAGAACGAGATAGTAGCCTCATCTAGTCGCCAGGTAACCGTTAACAACCGAGTCCAAAAGCTGAGAGATTTCAATGCTCTTCGTTATCCGAGACTCAACCCCGGGCCCAGCCGAATGAGCATACCAAGCTTCCGAGAGAGGTATCAAGATGAAGCCACTACGCCCACCACAAAACAGGTCACTTTAGAAGGTCGAATCATGTCAGTCAGGCGATCCGGCTCCAAGCTGATCTTTCTCTCCATCATGGGCGGATATCAGCAAGTTCAGGTCATGGTTAGCCTTCACCATCTTTCAGAACCAAAACCAGGGCCTCGACAGTTCAAAGAAGCTGTCCATCCTTTACTTCGTGGCGATATCGTCTCAATCAAAGGCGCAGCAGTACGAACGGATACGGGTGAACTGACGTTAGAGGCAAAGGAGCTTCCTACCCTACTAAGCCCTAGCCTGGCGCCTCTTCCAGAGGAATTGACAAACCAGGAGACCATGGTGTTGAACAGGCATGTTGACTTACTAGTTAACCGCCGGACTTCCGACATGTTTCGACTTCGTTCGCATCTTATCAAATCCATACGGGATTTCTTCCACGAGAAAGACTTCCTAGAGGTTCAAACACCTATCCTGGCGGACTATGCTAGCGGCGCAACTGCGCGACCATTTCTAACCTCGGCCACAGAGTTCCCAGAGAAAGAGCTTGCGCTGCGGATCGCTCCAGAGCTATGGCTCAAACGCCTAGTCGTCGGGGGGAATGATAAAGTCTTTGAGATTGGATCTTCTTTCCGCAATGAAGGCATCGACACTACACACAACCCCGAATTCACTATGTGTGAATTCTACTCTGCCTATTCCAACCTTGCCGACTTAATATCAATCACCGAGGAATTTATAACACGTCTTTTCAAGCACGCCGAACGTCTCATCCGAAAACAATTCAACTCCCTTGTGAAACCCAAGATCAAGCTGCCCAAGAGAGACTGGAAGCAGGTCGAATTCATTCCAGCATTGGAAGAGATCTTAAATATTAAATTTCCAGATCTCTCAGAACCCGACGCACTCCCTAAACTTGTAGAACTCCTTGATGGCCGAGCAAACCTAACCCAAGGACCAGAATTGACATTACCTAAGCTCCTAGACGAGCTTGCCGGCGAATTCCTTGAGAGCTCGTCTTATGAGCAACCTCTATTCATCATCCACCACCCCGCATGCATGGCGCCTCTCTCCAAGTCCTTTACTTGTCCTAAGACCGGCCAGCTCGTATCTGCTCGTGCCGAGTTGTTCATACAAGGCCGTGAGATCGCAAATATGTACGAGGAAGAGAACGACCCGTTCGAGCAACGGCGCAAATTTGAACTACAGCTCGAGTCACGGAAGGGCAAACCGGCAGTGGATGAAGGAGGTCCCGCCGAAGTGGACGAGAGTTATGTCCAAGCCCTGGAACATGGCCTGCCACCAACAGGAGGCTGGGGTTGCGGTGTTGATAGACTCATCATGCTTCTGTCTGGGGCGACGAGGATTGGCGATATCCTCAGTTTCGGAAACTTGAAGAATGTTGTCTCGATACGTCAAGCTGCCAAGGAAGCTTGATGTCTGCACGCGGGTATTATGTTGTACAACATTTAGCCATAGAGATGATACCCGTGTATGTAAAATCATGACTTTTCTCAGCTACCTATTCAACAGTTACATGTGAGCCTTTGAGGTAAAGTCTATGTGATAAATCCAGAGCCATGTTGTTCTCTACGCATCTTATGATGTCTCTATTCCGATCCTAATAGAGACCTCCGCTACCTTGTCAATAAGTCTTCCTCTTATGATTCGCGTTGACGACAAGCCTAGAGCAGCGTCCCTGCCTACTTCTGGAAGTGATAGGACCCTTCACAGTCCTCTTCATGGGTATGATCGCTCTACATTAAGTTATATTCATTGAAAGACGTACGCTTATCCTAGGCGGACATATAATGAGTGCTGAGAGTTACTAGTAAAGTACGAACTCGGTTTCAGTGTAGCAATCTGAACAGAAATAAGTTAATGGCTTTTATCCTCCTATGTGTCCTCTCTGTACCCTCAACACAATCCGGAACACTTTGGAATAGGCTCTAAATATATCAGACGGTTAACAGTTAACACTCTAGTATTTATGGAAATAATTCGCAATATCTGGAATAATACCCCCAAAGAGAGGAATAAACAGGAGAATGTCTATACTGCGCATGCACATCTCATGGGCGGCCATACGAAGCGATCTGAACCACGCCGAGGGGTATGTTGTCTTTCGGTGATGGGTGGACCGCGATCTCCACTTTTCCCCTAATCACGAGCGAAAAGATGAGCCAATCGGCGCGGGGTTTCTCGGGCCACTATTTCCTATTACAGTAAGCCCCGCGTTTCCCGTACTCGACCCCGGGTATCGGAGGTCAGCACTCAGGATCTATTTATGATGGTATGGGTATGATTAATTCATTCTAGTGTCGCGATAGCTCTCGTTCTATTTCAATGAGGTGCATTTCTGCTCGTAGTTAATGATGTGTTATGGGTTTACGTTTTTTATTGAGAAAACAACGCGACGAAGCAAGTCAGCCTCTCAACGAAGCAAGTCAGCCTCCTTCTATCTATCTTACACAACCCTCCTCCACCTGCTGTCCATCCCCTTTGCGCCCCTATCCTCTATCTGGCCTTTTTTTCTAGTTATTATTTTTCTATCCACTGGATACCTCCAATCTATATAGAAGACCAGAAGGTACCCAAATGGACGGGCTTCCGCCCGAACAATGACGGAGCCTGTAAGTACCGAATCCCGGCCGAGGACTCAAAGTACGTAGAAATCTAAGAACATGCTGGAAAATGTTCCTAGGAGCATCTGTAGTGTGTATGATGTCATAAAACGCAATAGCAAAGATTATGAATTGACAAGGCCCTTTCCATAACCACTTTCCTAGGGTGAATGTCTAGACGTGTCGAGTGTCGCAGTCTCAAGGGAACGGAGAGAAAGGAGATGTATGACGGAGAGTAGCGTGGACCAGAAAGCAATTCATACCGAAAAAGGTATGTCGATGCTATGCGATGACCAGTCTACCAGAATCCAGTACTTGCGTTGTTCCATACAGTATTGTATGGGCCTTGGTTCTGCGTAACACCTGCCATGGCCTGCACAAGCTGCCGATATTTCGTAATCTCAACATCCCAGTCAGCGGCCAATGTAGTTCCATGGCGGCCGCCCATTTGGCCCATGCCACACCGGGCAAACTCCTGGTCGACGGATCGTCTCAGGTTATCAACCTGATTGCGATTTCGTCTGACCTCGAATTGGCCAGAGAGCTGCCCATTAAAGTAAAGATCATTTAGACCTTCAATCTCTGTCCGAAGTCGTGCAATCTCTACTTGAGCATGTTGAGGACCATCGTCGATGTGGGGCTTGGCATACACCATTGCCTGCAACATCCTTTCTCTGCAGACCCAAATCTCCTTGGTGTGCTTTGGGTGATCAGGAGATGGTCGTCCATCAAGCACCAATTCGCCCGAGTATGCCTCCCGAATCTCTTGTGGAGTCTTCACTGCCAGGGGCCAAAAGCGAAAATTTGGATTACTGATCTCCTCGTTTGAAGCCTCCCGCTTCTCATTGAGGAATGTAGAGACACTGGTGATACGAGGGTCCTGGAAAAGTCTCCTAACAAGTTGTTTCTTCTCTTGGAAGAAGTTCTCAACCTGATTGTCGAGGAGATTTTGCAATTGACAACCACAGCACTCAATCTGGCGCTCCACACGGTTGATCGATTCCTGGGTGAAGAAGTAGGCGGGCATCTTGACTCTACAGAACGCACATGTCACCAGCACAAGGTTTCCCCTCAATGTCATGATTGACTCCAATGTGTTCGCTTCCATAGCCTTGCCGTGGACCGCGATGACCAGGTCGTTGTACAGAGTACGTTCCATGACAGAATTCAACAACTCATCATTCTCGGAATCGAGCTTTTGAACTCGACCCTCAGAGTCACGAGCCTCGTCGTAAAGACCTTGCTCGAAGTGGTTCAGGTTGTACAGTGCCTCCAGAATGTAACGGGTAGTTCCCAGCGAGAAAGGGAGGCGATCAAGGAATTTTCGCAATCCAGTCCCCGGTGTAAACCAGTCGATTCCATTCTTCAGCGCAAGAGGGACTGCTGTTAAGAGTACAGCGGTTACCGCTCTTCGGGTGTCGACGGTACCCATGTCAGATGGGATGACTCCGTATTCGCCTTTTCTACCGCCGTCTTGACGCTGGGGCCCATAGTAGTAGAAGGGCGAAAAGTCCGATCGCACGAGGCTCATTCCAGGCTTCTCATTACGAGCAATGATAGCTTTCAGAAGAGGCACGGTCATGCCGAAGTGAAAAAGTTCGCAGTTGTGTACACCTAGGACTTGAAGGTTGGGTAGCACGTCCAGACACATTTGGAGCATGGGCAGATCTAAAAACGGTGTGGAATGGAAGTGCAGCATTTGAATTCCGTGTCCTCGGAAATCAATCGTTTTCACTAGATATTTATTAGCTTTTGCGAAAGAAGAAAACCGCGCAGAGCAGACTTACACAGCCGGTATGTATCGCATACGCGTTTCTCAAACGTCGGACGAAAGTACCTTCCCTTCGGGGGCGCGGGATACCCCTGGTTGTTCGGTTCGTCCTCCCCATCTTCGGCACCTCGGTACCGACCCCGAACATTCGAGAAGATGAGGAATTGCGCCGAGCATGGCTTCACATAAACAGGTTTCGTGGAAATACCTGCGGCAATAGCCTGCGCGTTCTTCTCAGCAACTTCGTCATCTCCAAATTCCAGATTGAGAAAGCGGCCTCTCGTTAGATCGACATGTGTCTGTTCCAATGTTAGTATTATCCCTAGCACTTCAATACGTTTGCGATAACTCACCGAGACCCTATTAATAGCGAACATGATCATCTGGCATGTTCGACTAAGATTTCCCAGGTCATCCCAACGAGCCGCGACCTCTGTAAGAACCTGCATGCATAGCTCAGTGATTTCGAATATATCCGTCAGCAGCTTCGGCTGCTCCTTCTTGGGAATTGAGAATTGGCCCTGGACGACAGCATTCTCACTGGGATTGAGATCTCCCAAGCGCGGGGCACTTCGAGGAAGTAAAGGTGCCTACCAATAATTAGCAAATTTATGAGGAGACGCACCATGCTTAGGTACTTACACTCATGACAGTGTGTGCAATGAAGGGGTAATTGGCAAGGTTGAGCATGGCTCGATCCATGCCAGTAACCAGACCCGGGTTCTGCGCGGCATAATTCGGATTGTTGGAATCATTCTGCTGAGCGTGTCGGAGGATGTTGTACTTGGCACACTCGAAAGTGTCCTCGTCGTCACGACCTAAACCGTGATCGACAGAGCCACGGTTACGTCTGTAAAAGACGAAAGCGTGGTAACCTCTACCGAGGCGATCCATCCGGTACAGATGGGATCCACCTCCAAAGGTAGGGAAGCGCTCAACAAGCGCAGCCTCCAAAGGCTCCTCTACCTTAGTTCGACGGATGTTTCCGTCGCCGCCATTGCCTGACTCCTTCGGGGGCTCCATGAAGTAACCCTGGTGGTTATTGAACTCGTAAGCTCGAATGAGGTTTGGGTAGGGCAAATCGCCCGAAGGGCGAAGGTCCTGGTAGTAATCCATTTGCAATGGACTAGGTGCACACCTATAAGTAATTGAGAAGGGTTAACCTGGACCTTCGTATGTCATGGATCAAAGAGAAGAAGATTATGTGACCATAGGGATAGTAAACTCTTGAGTATATCATGCCATTAAAACACCACAGGCAGGCGAAGAAAGGATGGAACAGGACAATGAAAACTTGAGAGAGATTTTATGAAAGTCGATAGGAAAGACATGCGAAAAGGAACAGGTATCTTAGGTAGGTAACATGGAGAACCGGTGCAGGGACTGGAAGTCTCGAGAGGGTAAATGAGAAAGGAAAGCTTGGAGGACTTTGATATATGAGGAGGAAATAAATAATTGAAGACAGAAAATAGGTTGAAAACCCTCTGTACACAACACCAGGTAGAAATGATGAAGGAGAATAGATAGATGCGAACGGAGACGGGATGGGGACAGCTTACTGATAGGTAAGTTACCTCTAGTATGGTGCCAGCACTGATCTTCTTGAGCGATAGAAGAACTAAATCCCGGTTTAGTTTGTACAATTCAACTGAGAAAATGTGGTGTGTGGTCTGATGAGTGATCGAAGTATGAGTTTGCAAAAGTTGTATGAGGAAAAGAACTTGCATGAATGGGTAATAGACACAATAGTGGAGAAGTAGACCCGGCCAGGGAAAGAGTACCAAGAGTGATTGAAAATGGAAGACCGGTCTGAATGAATAGGAAGGAAGGTAAAGTGAGGTAGGTACTAGAGGAAGTGGGTAAGGATGAAAATGACATACCTTCCTGTTAGAAGCGCAGAATGCTTAGAATGGGGACCAATAGATAAGTGTCTGAGGCCTGGTCAGCTTTAGGACGTTGGAACTCCGTCGAGAGAAATCAGGTATGGAATAATTAACTCGCGTGCTAGGCTGCTAAGCTGTGGGGATGTAGAGGATAGAATATTCAACGGATTTGAGAGCGCGTGCGATGCCGGAGATTTGCGGGGGGTAGAGAACGAGAGTGTCTGTAATAAACAAGCTGAGGGAAGCTGGCAAGAGAGAACTTACTAGTGGAGGTAATGGACGGTCAGGAAATGAAGGGCTGGAAACTGGAGAGCCGAGAGCGGAGAACGTGAGAAGTTGTGGTTGCTGTAGCTAGACTGTCTATGACGATGGTTAATAACCGAACTGGAATCTCGAAGCAGCTGGGTGTTGGAGTTGAAGAGAAAGGGTTTGTGTTGTGGTGACGGTTGATGTATTGGGCCGGTACGGCAATATTAGCTGCCTGGTACAAAACCAAATAATCACGTGTAAAGCCGAAGGGGAAGGTAGACAGTAACGGTAGTAGAGATGCCCGGGGTGCGAGTCAATACAAGTATGAACAAGTAGTAATATGAAGACAAACCATCCATGACTTACCTTGGCCTTGATCTCAGAGAGGATCTTGGGAAGAAAATCTAGGAGACTGTTGGTGTTGTGAGAAGACGATGTATCTCGAATGATGAGGGTATGTGAGGCAGTAATAACAGAAGGAAAGGGTGAGCCAGAAAAAAAAACAACACACACACGGAAATGGTACGGGATGCCAGTTGATAGGGATACGTACATTCGGTCCTTATCACGATGGGCTAGCGTTAATATTACGTAGGTAACTGCGAAGCTTGTAAGTGTGTTGCTGTTGTTCGGGGGAAGCTAGGGACAAACCAGCAAGAATAGAGGCAACTCCAGGAGAGGATTTTTTCAGGCTTGTACGACTGATATCTCGATACTTCTTGCCACTGCGGTGAAGGTCGAAGGGAGTGATACGCTTATTGAACAGGGAAATGTGTTTAAATACGTAGGTAGGATTCACAACCGAACCAATAGCTAGCGATCCAGATCCACATTCGACCAGCCTATTCGAAGAGCATCTTAATTCTAGGGAAGGCAATCGAGTACGCGCTTTCTACCAAGGCAAGTAGCACAAGAATTAGCTTAGGTACCTACACTACGAGATATCCTTCTAGCCGACATAACCTGCAGCTTGTCCCCGAATAAATTCACGGGGAGAATGGCAAACAGCTAGATTAAATATAGGTAGCATATAGCATTGTATGAAAAAGTAACCTTCGAACACTGCCTTTCAAGACAATTCAAATCCCGTGACAAATCCCGTGACCTGTATCTCTATGTCCCGGTGGTGGGAAGACGAGAGACGGAGAGTAACCATCAGTCTACCAGTACGGGATCTCAACGATTACCTCCTCTCGATACTCGATTGCCCGGGCGCTTTATCGTGCCACTCGACTTTTCCCTACCACTTTGCCATCGTGAGACGTAGGGGAGAGACTCCGATTCCCAATAACGACCTCCCCGCCGCACAATCTACATAAACAAGGCACCACCAATGAAGGTTGTTGTTGCAGGCCGAGACTTGGTCTTCAACAGAAACCCAGCGTAAAATTGGTCTGGGTGGAAGGGCGCCAGTGAATCGTTATTCTTCCCACGGTGGTCCCCGTATTTGCTATCAGGACTTCTCGATATAACACTCCAGCCTCCCCTAACAAACTCCTCGCCCTTAGTTCCTCTTTCCAATCCTTGAAATACCCTCCGGCAATTTACGATACGTAAATCCCCTCCCACTGTCAGGCACCGACATCAACGATGTACGCTCATCCGGGCGCATAGAAGGAACTTTGCAGCAGCCTCGCGTATGCTGTCCGCACGCCTTTTAGCCCTGGCTCGATCTCGGCTCTACTATGTTTGGTACATCCTGCGACGAACAGAGCAACGATGAGCCTTATTCCTGAAGGAGAACCAAGATGCTTCAAGTAGAACCAATTACCCCGGCGTCGACAGGCACAGCCCTTCTTCATCTCTCGCCACCTTCGCTATCGCTTCCCAGCGCGTTCAGCGAATTTCATATTCCCCGAGCTCGGAAAGACGAAAGCCAGGATAGTATCAAGCAGCCATGCGGCTGCAGCATATAGATTTGCAAGGTAAAATACCTGTTCCACATCTCCTTCGATGTAATCTCTTCTAAATCAGGGGAAAAGGTTAACCGCGGGCGAGGCAGAGACGGCCGGAGACGGAAAGACATGATGATCGTATGAACAAGTTATACCCGATTCTATAGTAGCCGAGGAGTGCCTCCCGCCCTGGAGCGATCTTCTGGCCTACACGAAACACTCCAAGTGGTTATCATGTAACGGAGCCTCGAACGGCCCTTCATTGGCTGACTCGGACGCTAGTCTAGGCGTCAGAGGGCTGATAGTGAGAACGTGAGCTTGAGATAATACTGTATGATATCCTTATAGGGCGAAGCTAAGGTTAGAAATACAGTAACTAGGACTAGGAGCTCCAAAATATACCACCGGCGAGGCTGACCGAAATCACAAAGGCTGTACTACTACCCGAATATCCTTCCGAGTCCGAGATACTAGAAATCCGATGCTAGTTGAATGAAGTATAATAGTCCGAGTCGGATCGCCCGCCCCCTTGTATCACCGACCTATTCGGAGGATACCGACAGCATGACGATGAAGTCAAGACACGACGAAGACAAGAGGTGACGACGACAAGACACGACGAAGACAAGAGACGACGAAGACAAGAGGTGACGACGACAAGACACGACGAAGACAAGAGACGACGAAACCAAGAGGCGACGACGAGAGTCAACGACGACAAGAGTCAACGACGACAAGAGTCAACGACGACAAGAGTCAACGACGACAAGAGATGACGAGGACAAGAGATGACGAGGACAAGAGGCGACGAAGACAAGAGACGACAGCGTCGACGAGAAGTCAGAGAAAGAGACGGCATACTCGACAGAGAATAAAATAAAGGAATTGTATACCACGAATCTAGTCTAGGATTACGGCAGCGATGATGCAAGCCTAATACTACAACCCAACGAAATAACAGAGCCCCTGGGTCGAGCTAAGCGTACGATACCGACAAAGTCCTCCTTCACAGGTATATACGAGGTTTTCGAGTCAGAGAAAAGCGTCCAAGGCCCATCTCGAGTGAGGATCTGCTCACCTTAGTCTCGACAGCCACATAAAAATAGTATACGACACCGGTACTATTCTCTTCTGCTATACAAGAGCTATCATCATCGCAAGGCGAATATCGATACAAGCCCGAGTTATCTGATACGACGATCGACGAATTTTGAAGCCCAGAGCCAGACGATGGTCGATATCGCTACTTCCGCCAGCATATACCGACCACTACCATTCATCAAGTCGAGAGATCGAGATATAATGATGGCAATACTCAAGGAAGAAGATGGATGAGCCTTCTCCAGCCATGATGAACTGGTACGGCTTCGGCGACTACACCGGGAGGAAGGCATACCTCAGGTCTACGGACGGACCGACGACAACTTTGCTGAATTAAGCAAGTGCCGCCACCGAAGCCCCCACTGCCGATACTCTTAAGTCATGTGTCGGGACCTAATATTGGGTGTGTATCGGAAGGGGCATCCGGGGGTCTATATCACATCGAAACATGCAGGTGCCATCGGAGACGAGCGATAAACCGGGTATTATTGCCGGGGACGCCATACATACCGCCATTTGGGCCGAGACTTGGAAGGCTGGTACACCTGGGGTGTAGCCGACGATCGAAAGAGGCTCCAGATACGAGAAATGGTACGCATACATCAAGTACCTCGATAAGGGAGGCTAGAATCGACGGTACATGCCGGACTCGAATACACATATGATCGATGATTGGAGAGGGTGCAAACGGGAACGAGGGAAGAAAAAAAGAGGTAGCTACTGTGTGTGCGTCACATACGCCTCACGAGGCTTGTTTAATTTGGTTTCTGCGGGCGACAGAACGAGTCGCAAATTCGGCAGTGAGAATCTACGATGCGATAAACTTATCGTGCGCTCATCACGCGCAAGAGATTTCATATCGACAGATAGGCAGACGGAAAATACGCCTCGTCGATATATAGAATAGATATTCGCAGCCACCCTCTTACGTATGCTACAACATTGCGCTGGTCTGCTGCCAGGGAGCTCGTCCGACTACATATGCGGCACGCACACCCCAACCTGCGGGTTGTGAGCCAGGAAGTGGGGATGCATGAACTTCCACTCTTCTGCAGGGCATCAGAAACGGGGGATGAGGGGATATGTACTTACAGTGCATACACCAAGACATACATACATGTGGGATGAGGTGATGATGCCAGATGAGCTAGTACCGTATCGGGGAATGAGTAACTGGCCGTCCTGAATGCTACGCAGGTAAGCTTTGATAACGACCTGGATGTCCCTTCAGTGGTCACCGCCTCTTAGAAAGCTGCGATGGGGGCAAAAGGAGGGGCAGAAGGGTAACGGGAACCCTTCGAGGATTGTCCTTGACAGAGAAGGGCTTCCAGATGCCTCTTACGGATTCCAAAAAGGCGCGCGAATGGGAAAATGGCCCAGCTGATCTGATGATGCCTCACAACATTCGTTTTGACTGGAGGGAATCGGAGATTTTGACAGTCGCGGCTAACGGGCTTCGCCCGACAAGGGTTTTTAAGGGAATACGTAACTGGGATCACGAGCTCGAACCAGAGCTCGCGGGGGCAACCATTCGTCCAAATCCGGTCTGATTGAATGCAACACTGTCGATACTACACGGAGATTGTCCTACCCAGCCCGCATGAAGCTCGACAACTTTATACATAGCCGCTCTCCCGGATATCTAAAGATTCGAGACAGAGAGGGATGAAGACTTCAGTGTTATCAATAAGCGCCTCGTGACTGTGATAAGCCATACGGGTCGTCAATAATTTGATGACGGTGATTGAAATAAGTGAGGGATGGCTCATCAAGAAATAATTCGCCAAGAAGACGTGCTACAATCCCTGTCGGCTTTGCTGTGAGACGGTCACTAAAATCGATAGATTTGTGCGAGAGGACAGAATATGCGAATGCGAATTAGAAATGCACGAATTTTTCCATTTCAACAAAACTACCTACATGTAGGTACTAGCTAGTGGAAAAGTGTATAAACCATCTACTCTACAAAGTATGTAAATAAATGAGCATCGTTGCAGAATCCCTTACAGGGAACTTGCTGGTTGTTTCGCCCTACGGTTGAAGGATTTATCTTGAATTTACTCGTCTGGTTGATTTTCGCCAAATCGCCTAAACCCTAAACCAAGGTCACGGTGCGCTCTATCAAGTAGCAATGCAATCATTTTTGTCTAAGCCACCGTCATTTTAGCCAAGTCGCAAATCGCCTAGATCATCAATCACCCCACTCTGATATCTTCGGCTAGCATCACGAGCAGCACGAGTCATTGCTTAGTAGGTAGGTAACCTACCTCTGCCTTGAGTATGTAGGACACAGTTGCAGTGTGGGAATCTCCACGTTTCGAGGTTGTGCCCTCCGGAATAGGCGTTTGTAGTGCTTCCAGCAAGCGAGAGAATCTAGGTTTACACCGGCCCTTAAAGGCATAATGGAGGGATTGGCCGACAGGTCAGGCCGGACAATGTGCAACCAATCCTGGAGTCATCAGATGCGACATCTTATCTGTGTCCGGGCTAGCTTGACATCTGAAGTACCATAAGACGATAGCTATCCCTGCGTATGGGCAAAATCCTACTGCTACTGCGTAGTAGTTAGACAAGAAGGATCAAAAACCTGGGGTATCGATCTGTGGCGTTTCTTATATTTGCATGATGTTGTACTGATACTAGGAGGCACAGAGCCTGATGAAACATGTCTTGTAGGTTATATAAGGTAATGCTATGGAACAGCTATTATGAAGCTAATTACGTGTATGTGGAAATGGGAAGCTCTCCTTCATGGCCATTACAGTAGGACCTCGAAAGAAGCTACTGTATCAAGCTCAGAAAGGATCCAACCAATGATCCAAGTTTAAAGCAATCAAGCTCGATAGTCAGCCGGTAGCCCAACGACGGCGCAAGATGGCCATGGAAGGTAACGGATTTCAAACATAATAGGTCCACAACAACATCAGAGAAGTCATGCGCTTATTTTTAGGGGTTCCCTAAATAGCAAATTCAAGCTCCAGGATAAGCTACAGAATAGCAGACATTGATAGGCGGGGAGGACCGCGATAAACGCAGTCGCATAGTGGTCGGCGGTTATGCCGTGTACGAAGTTGAGATGTATACATCGTGCGAGATCAAATGCAACTTGGCCCCGCGTACAGTTAGATGGCCTCGCAACAATGTACATATTTGTAGAAGTAGGTTACGTTTTTGGAGGGGCACATCGGCGAGAGCCAAAATGTTGCGTTGACGCCGATCTTACTACTGCGTATGCATATCCATATAGCTAGAAAGCGATATAATTCAAACAGTTTATAATAATAAACATGCATGTAATGAAATTGCCTCCAGTTTTACGTATTCATTCAAATTCTTCTATAACTTAGGACCGGACTTTGTCAGATCTGAAACGTTATGCTGAGCTAGCTAAATGTTTGGTTACGTCGTTTACAAATAGCAAACGCTTCTATTCGTTACGTACTAAGGTAGGTACCTAGGTACTCTTGCGACATAGGACATGCATTAACGCGCCGAGGTGGGGTGTTAATATGATCTTAGGGATTATGTTAAAAATTCGATATTATGTTTACGAAATATAGTTACTTAAATATATTTTGCACGTAATTATATTAGCTTAATTAATATAATAATGCTTTAAAATATAATGCATATAGTAAGTTTATTAAAAAATAAAATAATTTTAATATTAAAAATATTTTTTTAATAAATTATATTAATTAAAAAATTACTTTTATATTATTTATATATATTATTATAAATACTTATTAATATTTAAAACTATTTTAAATTTTAAAATTATTATATCCTTTTTCTTATAATAAATTTTCAAATTAATTTTATTATAAAAATATATTTTATATAATAATAATTTTTTATAAAATACTTCTTTATTTTATAAATAATTAAGGATATAATATTTTATTATATATAAAGTATTTATAAGTTAATTAACCGCTTTACTTTATAATTATATTTAAAATGTTAATTTATTATAATTAAAAACAATATTTACATTATAATTTATATTTAATTTATAATTTATTTTAATTAAAAACAATGTATACATTACGATTATATTTAATTTTTAATTTATTTTAACTTAAAATAATGTGTACATTACGATTATATTTAAAGTATTAATTTATTATATTTGAAAATAATGTTTATAATAATATAATATAATCTTTTAAATAATTAATAATGCGAAAATTATGCTTATATTTTATATATTATTTAACTATAAATATTATAAAAATAGTAATTTTATTTTTAACTTTAAACTTATATATTACTAAAATATTTATATTTATATAATAATAATTAATTTATATTTATATGTTTTCATTAATATAAACCATTATTAAATTTATTTAGTTTAAATATTTATAATATCGGATAAATTAATAATAAAATAACTAGTTTTTTTTATTTTTTACTTTAATTATATATAAACGAAACATTGTTATTAATTAACAAAGCTTATAAATAAAAAATTACAATAATTAAAACTTACTTTTAATTTTTTAATAAATATTTAAGGTAATAATTACTTTTATTATTAATACACATTATAATAGAAATATTATAAGTATAAACTTATAACAAATATAATACTTTTAATGTAAATAAGTTACATATATTTAATTTTATATACTAATAATATAAATATATTAAATAAATAAGTTATATGTATTTAATTTTACACACTTACAATATAAATGTATTAAACGTAAACATATTAATAATATAAATATATTAAATATAAACGATTATATATTATTAAAAGAATATAAATATATTAAACGTAAACGGTTATATGTTTTCGAAAAAATATGAATATATTAAACCTTAAAGGCTAAAACACCATTATAATAAACTATTATTAAGCATAACTATTGCAAATATTAAGCCGCACGTTTAAATGTAAAGGTTACGCGTAAAACATAAAAAACGTTTATTATTTAAAATTTAAATTTTTTATTTTTCATTAACTTTTTATTAACTTTTAATATTTATTTCCTACGTTAATTTATTACCTTTATATTAAATTTTTAAACATTATAACGGCTTTACTTAATTATATCCTATGCTTAAACCATTTAAAACATTTATTTTAATACGTATTTTTTTAATCGAAAATATTACTTCTTTATAATAATACGTTATAAATATTTTAGTTATATAATAATAATAAAATAATGAAATATAAATGCTTACCTTTATAATTAACTTTAACTAATAAATTCTTTATTTCCTAATTAAAAATAATTTTAACCATTTAATAAACATAAATAAAAGTAAATAAAATAATGAATAAACTTTATTTTACTTAAAGTAACATTAAATTAAATAAAGAAAATTTTAAAGAAGTTAAATTTAATTAAGTTTTTATACTAAATAAATATAAAGAAATAATAATAATTTAACATAGTTATATATTTTAATAATAAAAATATTAAAGTTAAGGTTAAAAAAGAAAAAAACAAAAAAAAATTTTAAAGGAAAAACTTAAAATTTTAAGGAAAAATAAAATTATATACTCACTTTAATGTTATAAATGTTCATAAAATATATATACACATATTAGTTACATAATAATTATTTATATATTATATATTAGTAATTTATTAAAAACATTTACATATAAGTAAGTTAATTATATATAAAATTAAATTAAAACTAATATACTTACATATTTACTATTTTAAAAATCTTAAAGGATTATTATTAAAACATTATAATAGCTTTATAAAATTCGATTAATTCTTCCCTTAAATAAATAATATTAAATCTTAAACTCATTTAATTTTAAACTTATTTAATCTTTATTTTAAATCCTTTTCATTTTAAAAATTATAAATTAAGTAAGTTCTTAAATAACATAAAAGGTTAAACCTTTATTTAAATCATTTATGTAAAACAATATACATTTCGCACATTATTTTTAGTTTAATAAAGAGGTTATTAACTTAAGTTTAAAAGCACTTATTAATCTTTATTTAATAAATATATTAAGCTTTAATAAACACTTACAAATATATTAATATTTTCATTAACAATGAATCGGGTATTAAAGCTAGTAAATATATTAATTATATCTTTTACTATTATAACATTAAAAGAGAAATATATGATATAAGAATTTAAGTAATTATTTAAGGTAAAAATAAACAAAAACACTATCTTTTTTAACATAATATAAATAAAACCGATTTAACAGTTATTTTTAATTATTCGGATCTTAAAATAATGTTATAAAGTAATAATAACCTTATAAGTTTTGCTAATTTCCACTAACTTAAAGAAAACTAATTTAACACTAATAATAATTATATTAAGTTCCTTATATATATTAAAACTAAGCACATTATCCTTAAATATATTGTCCTTAAGTATAGCTTAAGTAAATGCATTATTCTTAAATATATTATTCTTAAATATAGTTTAAGTAAATGTATTATTCGTTTTTACATTTATGTTTTAAGGGGATAAACTACTTATAAGTATATATAAAATAAGAGAAACTATTTTAATAAGGTTAAGATTAAATTAATTTATAAAATGTATTTTTTTAAATAGTAAATAAGTATAAAGAAAAGGTAATATTATTTATAAACTTTATTTTCACTAATAAAAGCTTACTTAAATATTTAATTTTAAAATTAAATTTAATAAAATTAATTATTTTATTGTTTTCGAGTAAGTACATTATTTTATTAAGTATAAACAATGAATTTTACATATGTTAATTACGTATATTTATTATGTTATTTCGAAATATTAAAGAAAGCTATTATAAACATTTAAACCGTTATTATAAATAACCGGCTTATATTTTATTATTTAAACCGCTATTATAAATAGTTAGCTTATATCGTTTAAATATTATAGTTTATAAATAATAACGAATTATTAGTACTTAACATTATTTATATTTATTTAAAGCTTACTTAAGGTAGCTTTATAATAAACTAGTAATTTATTAAAGTATAAAGTAAATATTTAAGTAAATAATTATAATACGAAAGAAAATAACGCGATATAACGAAAATAACCATTAGAAATAACTAATTAAATAATATTTATTAGAAAACAAAAACGCTATTAACCCGCGCAAATATAAAATCCCATTAATTAATCTTATAAATCTTAACGAAATTCCTAATAAAAAAGCAAATGCGTTTTTTCAATTTGCTAATTTAATATAAATTTCCATGATAAATTACTCGGTATATACTATATAAACTTACGGTTTTATAAAAGCATATTTCTTTAATTATTATAAAATATTGCGATTTACTACGTTTAAATAATAGCCGTAATTTTTTTTAAAAGCATTAAACAATTTTTAAAAAAACTTATTATCGCTTATATTATTTTAAACCTTTTTAATTTATAAATATAAGTTTGTTTACGATTTAATTATTTTGAGATTTATTTTATATATAATAAAAGATTTTTTATGAGAGTTATTTAGCATAATATTAAGCGAGGAATTATTTTAAACGTTTTTATTATTGCGATATTTAAATAACGGATTAATTATACGCGTTAAAGTAAGATAAGCTAAACAAACTAATTAAAATATAATATATAGCTTAGGTATAACCGTTTTAAAGCTTTTATTAAATAAGTAATATAACGTTTGTTTTACATTTTCCTTATTAATTAACGTAGTTACCGCGTTTCGGTAATTAATCGTTGGAATTTTAAACTTATATTTTTTATAAAGCCTTAATATTTATATTATTATGTAAATATAATAATTTTACGCGTATTTTTTTTCTCTTAAAAAAGTTAATATAAGATTATAAGATTTAAATTATGCTATAATATTGGAAATATATAAACTTATATAAATGTTAAGTAAGAATATTTAATTGTTAAATTAAATGATTTTTACCTTTAAATTAACTTGCTTTTTATTTAATATAATAATGTTCCTTTTAAAGGGTAATAGTAATAAGTTTTATTATAATAAGTTAACCTTTAATTAATTAAAAGGTAAAGAGTTAATTTAAAATCCTTAAATTAACGGGATATTTTTACCCCTTTTTTTTATTTTATTTCCTTTAACTTTTTATTTGCTTTTTTTTTCGCTAATTTAATCTTACCTTCCGCCGTTAAAATTTTACAAAAGAAATGCATAGCTTTCCTACCTATTATAATTTTTTATATAATATTATTATAAGGTTTATTAAATTTGTTAAATATTGTAATAATAAATTACGTAAAGGTTTAACATATAATAATAATTTAATTTATAAGTTTAAAAGTAATAAGTTAAACATTTAATTTAATAGCTTTTATATATTTATTAATATTAAAGCAATCCTTAGCATATATAAAAATAAATAACTAATACTTTTTTTTAATATAATAATTTTTAAGTTAATAACGAAGTAAAATTAAAAGTATTATAACCTTATACAAATAGTTTATAATTCTTTAAAAATTTAAATATTTTTTAAAGCTTTAAAACCGAGGCTATTTCGAAAGCATTATAAATAATTAATATATAAAGCAAACTTTAATAAAGGCAGCATTAATGAGAATTAATTTAATCTTTTTAAATAAAAAGCCGTATAGCATATGCGATAATTCTTAGCATTTTAAATAAGTTATATTTATAGGTTAAATTTAAATTATATTAAAAGTTAAAAAGAAAAAGTTAAGGTATTTCATTAGGTTTTTATTTAAATTAATGTTAAAATTCGTAAATATAGTTTTTTAAGTTATAACTTATTACATTAAATATATTTAACTTATAATGCTTTAAAGGTATATATAATAACAACCTTATTACATAATATTAAAGTTTAAATTATAACAACTACTTTTTTTTATTATATAAAACTTATAAGGTTAATTTACTTAATGGCTTAAATAATTTAACAATTTTTATTACTATAATATATCCTTAATTATATAATGTATATATGTATAAATAAATAAATTTTACTCATTTACTTTTATTTTTTACTTAGCGTTAATATTTCGGATATACATTAAAGCTT
This sequence comes from Hypoxylon sp. PDH2405, assembly GCA_023628415.1. Classification (NCBI taxonomy): domain Eukaryota; kingdom Fungi; phylum Ascomycota; class Sordariomycetes; order Xylariales; family Hypoxylaceae; genus Hypoxylon; species Hypoxylon sp. PDH2405. Next base: position 414,394 of record JAMAKT010000021.1, read on the forward strand.
TAAACATATTCGCAATGTTTATATTAAATAAACTAAATGTAATTAACATTATATTATACTTTTATAATCGTTAGCTTAACGTAAAGAATTCGCTTATTAAATATACGCTTAAAATGCTACGATATATATTATAATATAATTCGAATTAATTTACAAAGAGTTAAAATAACAAGGATAATACTTTGTAAAAGGCGAAGTTTTAAATGAAATATTCTCTCTTATACGTTATAAGTTTTAATTTACCTTTATAAGGTAATATTAATTTCATAACATAAAATTATTTATAATAAGTATTAAAAATATATTAAACCTTATAAACAAAAATAAAAAGCGTAGGTTATATTAAAATATTATTAAGGTTATAATAATAATTAATTATAATAAGCTTTATTTAATTTATTACACTTTTTAAATATAATATAATGCTTTTATTTTTAATTAACATTAATTTAACGTAACCGAAAGTAAATTACGAAACGCTTATAAATTTCAAATATGTTTAAAATATTGGTAATAAATGTTATTATTTAAAAATTTATTACATAATTATAAGTAACTTTTCAATGGTTTTTAAATCTTTAGCTTATTTTGTGAAATTAAAACCATAATATATAATTTTTTTAAAATAACCTTTATCGCACTTAAATTTAACATTAACATAATTAATACTAATATATTTATAACGAATAAAGTTTAATAAAAAAATTAAACTTTTATTAAAATACTAAAGGAATTTTCTTAATATGCTACGAATTAACTTCTTTTACTAATATGTTTTTTAAAGGTTTATTACTAATTTATTTATATAATGAGCTATTTTACGATAAATATCTTTATTAATATACGGAAAAGAAAGCAAAACTTTAATAGTTTTAAAAAGGTTAAAAACTAGCATATTTTCTTATAGTTTTACTCGCGATAATAAGCGAGTATAATTTAATTTAACATTTATTTTATGTAGTTTTCGTAACAATAAATTGCTTACTAAGTTTAATCTTAGCATATTTTTCCGCGGGATAATAGATTTAATTTTTATAAGGCTTTTTATTAATTAAAACACCTTTATTAATTAAGTATACGCTTAACGAGAAATGTAATGTTAATTTTTTTAAATAATTAATATAGTATAAAAAGTTAATAGTGTATAAATTCTAAGTTTATAAATGACTTCTTTAGTTTTATTTTAAAATTATAAAATTAACATTAAGTTAATTTAAAATATATTTATTTTTATTAAGTTTACGGCTTTATTAAATCTTACTTTCTTAGCATATTTATTTTTTAAGGTATTATTAATATTCGTGACGTTATTAATAATAACAACATTATTTATTTTTACATTAATAGCATAGTTATTAATGGTTTAATTATTAATAGTTTTCATAGTTAATATAAATACCGTATTATTTTTAAGTTATAAAGCTTTTATAAAAATATCTTAAGTAATTATTAAGGTATTACGCTTAATTAATGCACTTATATTAATTTTATTATTATTAAGCAAAACATTATTAAGTAACGCTAATAAAATATTATTAAGAATAATTAGCGGTAAATCTTTTAACTTAATTTTAAAATTATTATAATTTTATTATTTAATAATTATATGCTTAATATATTTACTTATAATTTTAAAAATTATATTTTCATTTATTATTAAATTAAGTTAAAATAATACGTTTATTTTAATTAAATTATTTAGGAATATAAACTTAAGTATATTATAATTATTATTTTTATATTAGCGTTTTTTAACGCCGATATTTCTAATTAATCATTTAAATCGCTTTGATATAATAATAAAAGTTCTAAGATATTAAATTACAAAATAAATAATTTACATATATACATTTATAAGGTTATAACACATATAAATTAATTAAAGCTTACATTATTATAATAGTTTAAACATTAAACCTTAATATTTATATTTGTTATAATTAACTTATAGCTTTACATAATAACGCTTTAATTTAATTTTAAATATTTCCTATTTTTATTTTAACAATACTTATTTAACCATTTTTTATTATTATTTCCAACCATTATATTATTAATATTTTTAAGATTAAAGTTTTCCTTTAAGATTTTATGGCTTTTTAATCGTTTAGCTAAGCGTAAAACGTTTATAAAAGGTTAAATACGGTTTAGCTTTTTAAAACGTAAGTAGGATATTTTAAATAAATAAGTTTAACTTAACGGTATAACTTTCGCACGCATGTAAATAATATTTAAATATAATTTTAAAATTAAATTTAATTTTAAAATAAAATTTAGCTATAATTTAATTAAACAATACATATATATTATATTAACTTTACGAAATATATAACTATGAAATTTAATTAAATATAAAAATACATTTCTTCGTTTATTTAATTATATGCATATATTTTTTTTAACTTACTTTATATATAAAATAGTTATATTATTATTAGCCATTGTAAATGGTAATAATTAGGAAAGTTAAACTAATCACACTTAAATTAAAAATTAAACTTTAACTATAAATTTAAGCTAGGAAATTTAAATTACCATAAATAATTAATAAAAAGTTATTAAAAAGCTTTTAAATTCATTTAAATTTTTCCGTTATATCGTTATATTTTTTAATAAATTAAAATCGGCTTATATAATTAAAGTTAAAGTAAGTAATGCGTTTTTAATTATGCGTTAGTAATTTTAATATTTACTTAATCTTTAAATCTTTATAAGCAAAACTAAGGGTTTTCACTTAAAAAATACCGGGTATAAGTAAAATATAAATTAATAACCTTTGTAAAAAGCATAGTAAAAACGTTTTAAATAATGTTATATAAAAATTAACCATAACCTTTTAAGTTAAGTTAATTTAAAACTTTATACGCATTTCGTTTCTTTTATTATTAAATAATAAGCAATTAAACTTAATTATTTATTATACTTTTAAAAGTAAAGATTAGTTAAACTTAATAACGGCTTATGCCTTTTTTATAACTCGAAAGCGCTTTAAAAGTAACTTAATAACTTAAAAGAATAAAGTTTTAAAGTAACTTAAAGTAATAATTATATATTTTCCTATTATTACAACTTTGCTTATAATTTAATAAAGTTATATTATTTACATAAAGGTAAAAAGTAAAATATTTAAATTATTTAAGAAATAAAATATAAAATAAATTTAAAATAAGCTTAAAAATAAATTTAATTTTAATAATTTTATAAATATTTTTAATTTCCTTTAATTAATTTTAAATATTAAAGCTTCATTTAAAAAACTTTAATTATAATGCATATATAAGTTTTAAGAACTTAACTTAAAATATCGCTTACTAATAATTTAACAATAATTTTTTATAACTTTAAAACTTATATAAAACTTTATATAAACTATATAAAAATAAAGAATTTTTTATTAATTTTTAAATATAATCGTTTAAATCTTTTTTACCGTTTTAACGTTTATATAAACTTATTATAATAACAATTATATAAACTTAACCGGTATAATATAATAACTTTATATAAATTAAAGCTTATATTAACAATGAAAAAAAAGTTAAATAAAACCTTTATAAATTATATAAATAATCCCTTAGCTTTTATTTTTAAAAAGTTACGAAAGCTTATATTAAAATTAAATAAGAAATAAAAGAAATAAAAGGAAAAATATAAAAATGCTTAATAATATTTTAAGAATATTTAATTTTAAATATTTTATTTTAAAGATTAAAATAATTATTTTATATATATATTAATAAATTATATAGTTATTTATTAATTAAATTTACATTTATTTATTTTATTTATAATATTTTTATTAAATTTTTTATAATAAAATAATGTTAAAACGCTTAAATTAATTTTAAAAAAGATTAAGTTATTAAAGGAATATTATTTTATAATATAAAGTAATTTTTAAGGATAATATATTATAAATAAAGTTATTATATTAAAAAGGTTTATATATTATTTAAAAAAATAATATAAAAGTTAATTACTTAATAAATTAAGTTAATATTATTATAATTAATATTATATAAAATACTTTTGCAAAGAAATATTATTGTTAATATAACATTATATTCGCTACTAAAATATTATTATATCGGATAGTAGCCTAAGGATTATGTCAATTTTTAAATATGCAATTAAAAATTTGAAATGATATTAAATTTTCAACATAATCCCTAAGATCATATTAACACCCCACCTCGGCGCGCTAATGTGCTATCGAGCGAGATTTCGCTGGAAGCACCGTGACACACGACCGGTTGCGCTATGCTAATTGCTGCCAATAACTGATCTAGCCGCTTGTTAGAATGCAATGGATGTTTTGTTAATCGGCTTGGTGTTATGGTGCGCGTTGGAAGCTCGAGCAAAGCTGGCCTCTCCTTATCCAAAGAACCGACGATACCAGGCCGTCTCATCAAGCGTCAGGGTCGGCCCTATTTAGCAGCAATGTCAAAAAGGTCCGACCAAAACTGGGCAATTCCGTCACAAATATCACCTTCTGGATCCGCTGCATAATTAGATAGCCGTTGAGCGAGATCTCAGATGCTAACCGAAAAGCTCGCGGTGCTAGTCCTTGACTCATGCCTAAAAGTCTCCTGGCGCCCAGATCATAACTCTAGTATCATCATTACGTATCGAAATAGGTTAGGAGAAAAATAACTAATTCTAGAGAATAGCGTCCTCTACTTCGTTGAATGATTTGCCCGATTCGAGCTCGAGAGCTAGAGTGGATCTTGAATTGACTGTCGCAAAAACCCCAAAACATTCAGATGGAATTGGTCAGACGGGATCTGATCGTTCGACAAAAGGCGCGGACAAGAGACGAATATAAACTCAGTGTTGCACGCGTAACATCGTATCGTAGGTTATGTATGTGCGTTCGGTAAACCTAATCGAATCTGTTGTCAATAAACTTGGATCGGGACCTACCTAGGTACTTGAATGTAGTGAGATGCGAACGCGAAACATTTTATAACGCGTCAGGAGAGAGAGCCCCATCAGAGTACTGGATTCACCTTCGCGATAGGCGTACTCATTAGGCGATTCGTCGAATAGCCTGTACTACTCAAATGAACGACGCAAGGTTTCGGAATGAAGATATTAACAGGAGCCGTGAACGCCCTGCGTTGGCGTATTGCCAGATCCACTTCTCGGGAGCCCATGTCCAGGGTCTCGAGAAGAAATGTAGCAGATGAATAGCCGGAGAACTAGCCAGCGGTTAGAGATATATGAGAGCTTGAAACAGACGACGCAGCGCCAAATCCTCATCAACAGTTCATTTCAGCATGGCTCCTCATTTTTTTTTTAAAAAAAAAAAATGTAATGGAGTCTGCGATGGTGATTTCTCAGAATTCACATCCTAGTATTATCTTCGAGTCCCTTTTCTTCCCCATTTCCATTTCGGTGGAAGGGTAGCTTCTGATCGACAAAGCTCCTAGGCTGGGGGACACCCACATCATTTTAGCAGCATGCCCACCTAGCTAAATTGTCACATGGGTTGGCATGCGCCCGCTTGCTATCGTGCAGCTAGCAAAATGCTGTGTCGAGATAAACGTGCCTTAGCGGCATTTCGTAGGGGCTTGCAGAAAAGACGTGAGCCTGTGCAGGTAATAATCGTCCGGTACTTCTTGGAGGAGTACCCAACTCCTGACATTACCTTTATGCTGGAGATCTGCTCTCACAATCCCACAATTCATCCGAATTATTACCCAATAACGTAATGTGCCAACCCTCCCAAGAAAAGAGCTATCCACACCCCGGCCCTATGACCGCGGGTTGCAGGAAAATATGCATCAAGTGTTGCAGCAATGAGGGAATCTTGCATATCGGCTTCATTGGATGGATGTATTGGATATTTGTGTTGGAGTTGTATCGGCGCCATCACCGCCGTCCTATCATCAGTAATGTCGTCCGATTCCAGAACCAAACCGAACTAGTCAACTGCTAGGTTCGGCAAGCGGTGTTCTTGTCAGACTGTACCGTAGGTATGTATGTAAATGTATTAGGTAGGTCGTGATTGATTTGCTTCCTCCGGGGTATTCAATAAGCAGAGAAAAGGGGGGCTTGGTTATCATGTATCCAAGCGCGCAACGGTCACTAAAGGCAGCGCGAAGGAAAATAACCACTGGCTACTAATACTCATCAACTAGATGCATGCCGTCCTTGATGAATTGATGAAGATCAAAGACCAATCTCCATTTTCAGGTCTCGAACGAAGTGACAATGGCCAATAGCAACCTGGACCAGCTGGGTCTGCCCCTGAGAGAGAGGCCTAGCACAATCATTCAACATCTTGAAGCTTTCGTTTCAACAGGAAAATTTCCGACTCCAGCCTTTCCAAAAGAATGGTCTGACAACGGTTGTCCATTGAGATGACGAGGAAACATTGTCGTTCCCCTTCTGGCCCCTGTCGATAGCCTATGGACACTAGTGCGTAAGTGCATATTAAACGACGTTGTAATTTCGTCGAACGAGCTAGGCAGGGCCTTCATTTCAGAAGAAAAAAAAAAATATGTAGCAGGCACAGACCATAGCCGCAAGATTGGTACGATGACCCAGCAACAAGCTGGGTAAGGACCGGGTTCCAATATCATGCGTGAAGGAATAATGTACCGCAGCATGGGGAAATCTCTTGCTGTAGTGTACTATTATTTCAGACCCCCTGTCACCAGTAAGTCTGAGATGTTTGTTGTACGATTCGGCATTGTGAATAGGACGCGTTTGAAACGTTGACGATATTGGCGTTAGCATGAGATTTGACAAGATTGGTCAGAAATGGGAAAAATTGGCGTTTCTGCGAAATGGATACATGTACGTAGTGACGAATTATTGTACCGTAAGTACCTAACCGAACCTACGGTATCGTCAGGTACTATTGTAATATTGTACCATTGTACCATAGAGTACTCAGTAATTCACTAGAAGCGGGTCGCATCTTCCCCCTTATGTCCCCCCCTAATCGCGTATGTTCCACTCCCATCGTCCATCGTTCTTGCTCGATTTCCTTTCAATGGGGATTGCCCATTCTTTCTCCCTTCCCACAGGATACAGAAGGGGATTAGGCCCAAAGGGCAAATCATTGCTAATGTACTAAGGTGGGTCACCTGTTTTCGCTCAACACACCCGCGACCCGCCTAGACCCACTAATGCATCCCTGCTCGTCAGTTACCGTGCAGGATACACTGTACTTGGTACATCAAGGAAGTCCCCTGGTACAGTACCGTACCTCCTGTTTTTATGCTTGGTCCTGCCAACCTTCGCCAAACTTCGCTACAGTAACATACAGTAGCAACCACTGTACCTTGGAGCTTTCGATGGACTGTGCTCCCTTCCCATGTCCCTCTCCTTCCTGTTAATCACGAGACAATAAATAAGGACCAGCAGAAGCTGCTGTCCTTCCCATTAGACTTTTTCCTTTCCCACCCTTCCTGTCGTACTCGACTTTTGCAAATAACAAGTGTTTTTGTTCTTCCACTTCCATCAGAAGTTCAACCACAGAACACTCACGAGACAACGAAGTGTCATTTAATACTACTCCAATACCCCTTCGAGTAGCTGAGTCCATTGTTTAATTTCCCCTTTTTAGTGATACCCATCTTCTTGATACCCAATTAGTTTTTTCTTTCACAACACAATCCCTCGCAATGGCCGAAGAACAGAAGCCCGCCGAGGTCCCTGAGACCACCCCTGCTGTCGCTGAGCCCGTCGCTGAGACGAAGCCCGCTGAAGACAAGCCTGCGGAGACGACTCCCGCTGCCGAGCCTGCTGCCACCGCTGAGGCTGCCCCCGAGGCCGCCGAAGCTGCTACCACTGAAGCCGCCGCCGCTCCAGCTGAGGAGGCCAAGAAGGAGGAGGTGAAGCCCATTGAGGCCGGTACCCTTGAGCACAAGGGAGCCCCTGCCAACTTCCCCAAGTAAGGCTTGTCATTTGAATATCTACAAAGATGGTCTAGCTAACCAAGGTTAGGAACCTGATCTACTCCAAGCACCACTTCTGGTTCGGTACCGAAGCCATCCCCAAGGACAAGCTTGTTACGTATCTGAAGAGCGAGAAGACTACTGAGGTTGCGCACCACGTTGTCGCCTGGGCCACCCATACTGGAAAGGGTCTTCTGTTCTACGGCAAGGAGAGCGACAAGACCACCCCTACTGGTGCTATCCAACTGGTACGAATAATGCGCCTATCATTATCAACCATTGCTAACGCATATTACAGGCTGAGGCTTCTGAGCCCACCACCGAGGGTACCCACAAGTTCTCCTTCACTGCTAAGGGTCACAAGCACACCTTCAAGGCACCTACCACTGCCGACCGTGACAACTGGGTTGAGCAACTGAAGCTGAAGATTGCTGAGGCTAAGGAGCTTGCTGCCACCATAACTGAGAGCGAGACCTACAAGCAGACTATCGAGAGCTTCAAGCCTACTCCTCCCCCCAAGGAGGACAAGCCAGCTGCCGAGGCTGAGGCTCCCAAGGAGGAGGCCGCCAAGGACGAACCTAAGGAGGAAGACAAGAAGGAGGAGCCTAAAGAGGAGGCTAAGGAAGAAGGCAAGAAGGATTCTAAGCGCCGATCTGCTAGCCGCAAGCGCGCTTCGATCTTCGGCAACCTGCTTAGCAAGAAGGAGGAGGCCAAGAAGGAGACCGCTGAAGACAAGCCCGCGGAGGATAAGCCTGCTGAGACTACTGAGGCTGCCGAACCCGCCGCAGAGACTTCTGCCGCTGCTGAGACCCCTGCTGCTGAGACTGCCCCAGCTGAGGAGGCTAAGAAGGAGGAGCCCGCCAAGCCCACTCCCTCCAAGCGTGCTAGGTACGTTGTAGAAGTATGTCGCGTACAAGATGGATGACTAACGTACTATAGCATTTTCGGTGGCCTTTCCTTCGGCAAGAAGAAGGCTGAGTCTGAGTCTGCCCCTACCACTCCGGCTAAGGAGACTGTTGCTGAGGCTCCAGTCGCTGAGAATGCCCCCGTCATCCCGGCTGTTGAGACCTCCGAGCCTCTGTCGACTGAGGTTGCTTCTCCTGCTGCCGCCCCTACTGAGTCCACTGAGGCTGCTCCTGCCACCAACGGTGAGACTAAGGAGGTGAAGAATGAGAAGCGAAAGTCTTCCCTTCCCTTCGGCTTCGGCAGCAAGAAGGAGAAGTCTGCTACTTCTGACGAGGAGGGCGAGAAGGTCAAGTCTCCCCCGTTCTTTTCTAAGCTTCGCCAGACCGTGAAGGGCAAGGGTAAGGCTGAGAAGCCTGCCGAGGAGTCCAAGGCTGAGGACAAGCCCGCTGAGGGTGCCGAGGCTTCTGAGCCGGCTAAGGAGACAACTGAGGAGTCCGCTGCCGCTCCTGCTACTACTGAGGAGGCTCCTGCGGACAAGCCTGTTGCCGCTGCCCCTGCTCCCGTCACCGCTGCCGCATAGAGTGCGCTTCGGTTTGGCCTGAGGGCCCATCCGTAATGTTTTCGTAAAAGTGTATCCACGACACTGGGTTTGGTCGGGAACGGATCTGCATTTCAAGATACCCTACAGGACTGGTTCTGAACTGATACCCCCATCTGTTGTCGGTTGTCGACATCCTCCTGCCTTGGGCTAGGAGAGTTGTATTGACTACCCGGAGGAGATGGCATACATGATCTTTGTACTGACGCTTTTTGCATGTCCCGTCTCAATTTGCGCGGAGAATTGCTTTTGTTTTCACATCTTTTCCTAATACTCAGCTGATACCCAGTATACCCCCTGTCCTTTGGTTGATGCGGATCAGAAAATTCCTGCGATACAGCACACAAACGTTTCATCTTTTACAGTGACGGAGGGGAAGTGGAATAGGAGTGGCGGAACTGCTCAATGTTGAGCCTGGTGAAACCCTCATACGGATCAGATGTCGTGTAAAGTGTTATGCCACATAGGGTGTACACTAGCCGGCTGAAGCATTCTCTTAATAGCTAATAGAAACTCATGTGTTTGGCGTTGCTATGTTCCTTCGTAAGACTTGTAGTATTCGTGATTCTCAACAGTCCCTTGACCTCATTAGCGAGGAGATCGCATCTAGTCGCTTTGCAGTGTAGATGGCAGAGAAATAGAATCTTAGTATTGGCTGAATTTTCGGTGTAACGCTTTCCATGCTGTATATATTTTGCCTTGATTCTGTTTTCCATGACGATCTAATATCCTTCATGTCCGTTCTATTCCATGTGGATGTCTACTTCTGCCCCCAAATCATACTTCCAGCTCGCTGCGGCAAGCGGTCGATTGACTGTTCACTTTCAATGTCATGGCACAATCGGCTTCGTTGTGGCAAATATTCCCCCATGTGAAGACCATTTTACGAACATTTATGCACATGTAGCTGATTGATGTCTAGCGATTAAGTTTTGGTGAAGGGTGGAATCAACTGTGAGGTACGCAGGTAAGTAGATATTCAATGGTTAGGGCACATATATCATTCGTGTTGAATGCTGGAGAAATGCGATATCCTCTGTACAAGGGTATTCATCTGTGAACAAGAGAATTGAGTCAATATGGCTTTGCTACCTAGTATTACATCTTATTCTCCTCTGTCTCTAGGAAACATACTAGAGATTCATTCCTCTGATATTCGAGCCAAACAGGTAGTATTCTATATACTCTGTTCACGTATGTCCATGTGAGCACTCGTTCCAACAGGGTGTCTATCTTCATGTGTGAAGCTACCTGATATGCACAGAGCATAGTAATTCCTCCTAGGTGTCGTTTCTCTCGAGCTTGATTTTCTCTCCCTAATCTCTCTTCATGGCCAAGCTTTGATAGTGATGGTGATTGCACGTAGGGATATAGGTTGAGATCTTGCTAAGAGAGCAACTCAATAAACTTCATATGAGTCCCGGGTTCATCTTAATTGTGTGTATAGCATTACTAGGCATGTCCTCTTTGAGTCATGGAGCACCGGGCTTCTATGAGAAGGTCGTACTTTGGATAACAATGCGACAAGACAGGACTCACTTGTATTGTATGAAAAAGGTCGTCATCTCTGCTTTACCTAGGCACCTGGAGATGTCATGTTGCGTATTATGGTGACCATTTCTCCTTGTAACGGCGGAGGATGTCTAAGTATATGGTAGTCATTGATATTCCTGTATCGTCAAACGGTGTGATGTAAGCTTGCCGAGGCTACCGACTCACCGGCTTCCAAGGAAAAATCGGCCCATCGTGTTTATTGTCACGTAAACTACTTGTCCGGACATGATAGAACGTGGCCTTGACCACAATAGAAGCCAGCTATCCACTTAGCAAAATCATTGTCAGCTTGAAGGATCCAACTCAGGCCTCTGTCTCACTTGCGATGCTCGTCCCATCTTTCCCCTTAACACGCACTGGCATAAAAGGTTATGTCACGTTTCTCTACAATCAATACCTAATCAAAATCACCAACGAGTCAGCCTATCTATTCACGTGTAACTACTGACTGGTTACATATTCGCACATCATTCATGAGTCCCATTCAAGGATCCTAGGACAGTCTATATATAAACCCCCCATTCTTCCTTTCTATGTCTCTTCTGTTATTCCTTGCTATCAAGCGCTCAGACATCAAGACAAGAACCGAAAGCAACACAGTAAAAGAAAGTCTCACATCAATAAGAAACACCTACTCCTATAAATTGACAGATACTACACGATCAACATGTCTACCGAAGCCAACGTGTCTAGCCACTGCATCTTGTCCAGCAGTTCCAGACTTTTCGCCCACCGAACCCGCTCTCTCAGCGATGGCCCCATACGAAGATATAACTTCACCTTCGATACAGGGTTTATGACCGATGACACCAACTTTGACATAAGCGACTCTGAATTCGAGCTGGAATCCGTAGGAAGCTCACCAGAACGAGAACCCCGTCCATCCAACAGGCCCAGGACGGCTTACAGACGCGTCAGACCAGGTAGACTTCACCGAATCAATCTCCCAGATGTGGGCACTGCTCACTTCGGAATCAACGTACCCGACGAGCAGCTACCATCTAACGAGCAGGCTCCTGGAATCAACGGTGCCCGCAGGCTCCCTGGGGAGACCCGCGCCGTACTCAACGAGTCCGGCGAGCCCATCACATCTCCGTCATCAGACGAGCGTGAAGCAGCTACCGTATCAGTGGCATTCAACCAGGCCCATCTATCCAACGGGCCCAGGGGAGTCGGGGCTTCTCAGAGTCCACCCGAACCCGACACAGAGAGCCGGCTATCCCGGTTCGGGAGCACTAGCGATGGCATCGTAAGAGAGTACTACGAGCAGTACGTGCCTAGATCCAGCGAGCCCATTGCGACTGACGTCCCAGAGGCCGCTGCACAGAACCCGGCAAGTTTGACGGGAGGGAAGCAGCAGAACCCCCAGATCATTCAGAACACCCAGAACCCTCAGAGCACACAGGCCACATACAGCGCAGGAAGTGGACGCGGCCGTCCGAGCGCGATCCCCATTTACATAACCATCAACATTGAATATGATCCCGCTCTACTGGACGTACGAGGCTACGATGTGACGGCCACGCCGAGGGTCACATCGGCGGGAGACAAACAAGAAGAAGAACAGCAGCTCGGGGAGGAAGGGGATGGAGAGAAACAGAGTGATTGTAAAATGCATTGAGCTGTCTCTTGTTCTCGCGGTGATGGGGCTGAGAGTTCAAGCTATGGATGATGGATCATGTATCCACAGTGGAAGAATGGGAGATTCGTTGTAATGGGCACTTATTGCCTGCTATTGTGTTCTTGGAGGGGGGTTTTCCTTGTAGTCAGACTTGTATAAGTCCTGAAATAGAGCCAGAAGAGCCGAGCCGACGCGACTGCTGATAATGGCTGGGCTTTTGGGGACATTATGGATGTGCAAGAGGCCGGTGACTTTGACTTCGAAGGTACGAGGAGATGAAGGAGCAGGACAAGATCGATGAAGCCGAGCGTTTGGTTTCCCACAATCGCCTCCCTCGACCAAAGTCTGGCACAGCCGGAGGCAAGAACCTACATCATACCAAGAAGGGTTTGGACTTGCCCTCCAATGCGGCAAAGGGAAAAGGGCCTGCTGGTGACTATTGGAAGAGCGAAGCCGATGATGATGTCTTCAACGGAGTACCTACCTCTCTCTCTAATTCAGCTTTATATTCATAATTTTCTACTACTGTTCGTCCAGTGTATGCCATCACCCAGCTTGGTAGATAGAAACAAGGCGCATTAGGGGAAATTGCTCTTGACGTGATAAGTTGCTTAAATACAAGGTAGCTACAATGTATCTATCGCTATTGTTCGGATGATGTAAATTCAAGAAGCTATCCAATTGCTTTCGTAGAGCCCGTCATACTTCCCCGTAGGATAGAAGGGAGATTCGGGCTTACTTGGGGGGTATCGACAGTGCATATTAACATTATTCTATTGTAAACCCACAGTTGACTTTTATCAAACTTTTGTCGTCGTCGCGTCTCTGTATTTCCGTCGTGGAGGTAGGATCAACTCCAAAGGAGGCTTGCTACTACAAGTCCTAAGCTAGCATAGAGGTATCCCTTCCGCACCCCGGCATGGGCCGAACCAGCACCGGAAGTCGTCGGTGTCGCAGTGCCGGACGATTCGCTACCACTTTGCGATGCCGTGCCCGATAAGGCTGCAGTGTGCCCCGTACTAGATCCCGATCCGGTGGACCCCGCGCCCGAACTCGAATTAGGTCTCGTCTCGGAAGCCGTCGAGATGGGTAACCCAAACTCGTCCGTCGTGGCAGGTGGCAAGGTCGTGATATCCGGCGTCGGCAGCGTGATCTCCGTCGTCGCGACGTCCTTGGTAAGCGCCCAGAAACAGTTCGGCGTGTTTGTGGGTATGAAGTCGCCCACCGTGTTATCGCCGAAGCTCGCGCTGGTATACGTGACTCGGAACGGCACCGCGTTGTCCGTATTTGTCGCCGCCAGGCTCGCCAACGGTGTCGGCGACCCCTGATTACACTCCGTGTAGTCTGAGGGCAACGGTAGAACGCCTCCTGCTTGCGGTCCGCTTATACCACAGCAGACCATGTCGGCCAGATTCACCGAGTGGTTCTCACCCTTCCAGAAGGCGGGTTTCCAGATATCGTGCTCCGTATTGATGATCTCGCCATTGCAACAGAAGGTCTGGAAGTCGGATTCTTTGGTCCCTTGCGTCTCGTTCGCGCATTGGTACTTGGTGCCGTCGAAATATGTTAAGGTTCCGACACACCATTTCTCTATTGGGCCGGTGGGAATGGCCGTCGTGATCGAGGACATGGTTGCGGATATGCTTACGAGGTTCTACTGTATCGTGACTACGTGCTGTATCGAGATCAGGAGACGGGCAACTGGGGTTTGAGGCGAGACGGTAACTGCCGAGATTTTATAAGAGCGAAGGAAAACGGTTTTAGATTCCGTTACTTAAGAAAAGGAGAAAATGTCACGATCATGTATGCTAGCGACGTAAGGTAGCCTAACATCTCCTTGGCCTAGGCAACATCGTGGAATATCCACCCTGGTCTAGACTCTTAGCCTGGTAATTTCGGACCGCTGCCGAACCTCAGCCCCAGGACCATGGCTCATCTACTCAATGCAATTGGCCACAACTTCGTGTTGTCCTAGCTAGCGCCCATTCTACGGTACGTGAGCAATACGAGGTTATCTCTGCTTCACTCGACTATGCTGTATTGGTTGACAGCAATCCAATAATGATGATAAACAGTTGGAGTTGATGGAGTTGATGGAGCTGAAGACGCGCCGAAACGATAGTAGCCCTACGTTTCTGGATTAGCACCCCTTGCGGCGCGCCTAAAGGGATCAACGGCGTGTTAATCCGGGGTAAAAACAGTAGCACTTGCATAAGCGAAGCTAAGCTAGTATCTAATAGCTTCCAATCCTTCGACTCCTATCTACTCGCTATTGTTTCTGCATTGCTCATTTTGAACTCGAATGACCGCGTTTCGCGTTTCGAATCGCCACAGCCGGACAGCTCGGCTTTACAATCATCCTACAATCTAATTCGATACAAATTGGCAGACCGGGATCGTCGGGGTCCTTGTACGGATTCGGCCCCACCGCTCAAAATTCTAGGATCAATATTGAAAGAACGTTGGGGTGTAAATTGAGAAGCCAGCGAAGTATTCAGAAACCCGAGTATGACGACGGCATGTAAATTTTGATAGGCAAGAAACGCACGGCAGAATGCGTGGTTCCTTGAATCACTAGACAATATTCAAGTTCGCCGTGAAACCAGACTACGGGATAACCAGCCTCGCCAACTACATGGAACGTCTATTTGGGACTACACTAATATCAACTCAATGCGCTAGATGAGCATCCAAATTGTTGACCTGGTTTAACCACCACTGACGTGCTTAACGGCCAAGTGAGAAGGATCGTCCACCACAACAACCTGCAGCCATTGAATCCAGTCCGTAATATATATCCTTGTCAACCCGATCAGTTGATAGAGCCTGATCGTACTCAAACAGGATAATATGTCGCGCTGTGGCTTCGATGACTGCGGCGTAGCAGCATCCAGTGGCTGTCGGTGAGCAAAAAGAGATGAACTGGCGGCTCAATAGTCTAAGCCTTATATCTTCTTCTTGATCGGTCTGCATCTTGGGCTGCTCCTTATTCCATACCATTCGCTACGACAAGTAATGAATTCCGCCAATGTCTTGTCCTTCGCCTGTCATCAAGTTTATGGCTCTCGGCGGTCTATAGCGGCCTTTAAATATGCGTCAGCCGTGCTAATGACCACTCATCTTGACAGTCATTCCCACTACTGAGGCGTCGACGGAGTCTAGCCAGTTTAGGATCTTGGTTAGTCCTGGTGCATCGATCCCCGATCTATTTCCCCGGAGGCTTGAGATCTGGAGAAATAGATGGAGCTAATATAAGACCCTTAAAACGCCACGTATAAAGCTCATATCAGACTTTCCAAATGGTGGGGGGCACATCATACTTCCAACAATAATAAAAATCGAATCGCAAGGCTATTGGCTCCATGTACCAGTCCAAGTATATCTAACGGCGGTCAGAGTAGGGAAATAGGCATATATTGGGGGCCGAGTAATACACATGGACACATGGTCATAGACCGCAAATTAGACCGTGATTCCCATCGTCACGGCTGACGGCAGCAGCACTTCTCAACCCACGATTCGTCATCCCTCATATAAATTTTCAGCTAGGACCCCTTCGAGAGTCAGGTATCTATGTAGTAGCACTGGGCGTACCCCCCACCAATAGTGCACAAGTGATGCGTGAGCAAAAGCAACATATCGTACAGATGCTAATCAAAACGTACACGTCTGCTAATGTACGTAGCAAGGCCTACCTAGCCGTCACAAAAATCAGGAGGGCATGGGGCGTAGGAAATTGGGGAGTTGAAAAGCAATATTGGACGTAATTCTTAATTCATGTATCCAACCGATTGTGAACCATACAGAACTTGAATCAATATCATATTTCTAGATAAGACGCATCTGTGTCCCACGCGTCGACCAAAAATAGTAGCCCGTACGTCATGGTACCAGAATTTCTAGACGACGATGAGCTTCGCGACCGAGCCTGTCCTCCATCGTGCCACCGCAACTTCCGGAACACGAGAATTGAATGGTGACAGTCTTTATTTCGGCATTGTGATGATATGGTCTCATGATTATGGCAAGAATCTTTATGATAGGTAATATCGACTAAGCAGCTGGATTCGACCTGTTTATGGCATGGTACATGGTGATACGTTGGACGATATTGGCGGCAGTTGAGAGCCAGAAACGCATGCTACTGAGATTAGAACAGATTACGGAATTATGACTTTCTATGAGCAAATCATGTAAGAACAGAAATTCAAGTGCCACTGGAGTTGTTCGTGTTCCATTAACGCCTAGCCATGCAACCTCAAACCAGCTTTCCCCACCCATGATTACGGTTGCGCTGAAGCACTGCAGCAACCGAACAGCGCCTTCTATTCCTTTCAACTACCCAATAAATTCCGAGAGGCTTCTATCATTAAGTTTTGGCATGGTAAGATTTGTGTGAATTATGCCCTCTGTCGTGTATCTGAGAATAGAATCTTTTGAAGCAAAAACAGGCGATGGATAAAGCAGGTAGCACGTGGGGTTTACTCTTCTTCGTCATGTTCGACGAGAGTAATGATTGGTTTGTCACCCAACAGAGCCTTGCCCTTGAGATTTGTAATCTCAATCATGAAAAGGTAACCCATAACACTGGCATCGGAAAGCTCCACGAGTTGGCCAGCGGCGGCAGCAGTGCCTCCTGAGTCTTTGAGTCAGTCGAGCGGACAGGTTTAGATAGCTGAGTAAACAAGCAAATTCCGCTAGAAAGACAGATTATGAAAGATATTTTCCACGTATGTAGGTAGGTAGCAATGGGTCCCACCAGTCGGATCTTTTCTTAATTGCACGTGTGGGTAATATGTTGATGCTACTTGCATCGACTTCTAGCCGCAATTTAGACAGATTACTCTGCCAGGCCTAAAAATGAGTAAACTCAGAGTAATGATGGCAGTGTTTTACTGCACTGTCATTGTCTCTAAGCCGCACCCATATTGAAAATTAGGCGACGCAGCTAAACGATTGGGAGTCGGCAAGACTGTCTCCATGTCCATTGGTAGTTGAGCAGGGAGTAAGCGGTCCCTGAGACAACAGATGACGAAGCTAATGCAAAGAAAGGGGAAACACCCGAGATATCTCATAGTTTGGTCGATGAAAAAAGCAAGTGGTAGGGAAATGCAGTTAGGGATCTCAACTCACCAGTAGCAATGATGTCGTCCACTATTAAGCACGACTGCCCAGGTTTGATGGCATCAGTCTGCACCTGGAACTCGTCCTTGCCATATTCTTTTTTGTATTCAACAGTCCTGCAAGCACCGGGCATCTTGCCCTTCTTTCGAACCGGGACGAATGGTCGGTTGAGCCTCAATGCGAGTGTAGGCCCGAAAAGGAAACCACGAGCTTCCAGACCCACTATGACATCCGGTATCTGGTCGCCAAATCGTTCGCGAATCAGGAGGACGAGTACGTCTAGAAGTGATTCAAAGGCCACCGGGTTTTGGAAGATCGGGAGAATGTCGATGAACTTAATACCAGGGATGGGGAAGTCAGGTACGAATCTTAGCGCGTCGATAACTAATTTCTTCGCAGTCTCAAGCTGCTTCTTCTCGTGCTCATGTAGAGCAGTTACCGATTGACCGGAGAGTTCGGTGGTACCGGCGGCGGAGGAGGCGGGCTCTCGTCGCGAGGCATCGGGTGTGGTAGATGAGATGATGCTTGGCTGACTTGGGTTGGTTGCCACTGGATCAACAGGATTTTCGGAGGTGGCTAGACCGCTCATGCTGAGGGAAGAGAAGGAAAGAAGAAGAAGAAGAAGGGAAGAGTAGCGAGGAGTGAGTGCGGGCTAGAAGGTATGTGTACCTGGCAGATGGCTGATAATGGGAGAAAAATTTTGGGGGTGTGGCACAGTGGAAGGGACAGGAGGGGGAGTAGAAAGACGAATGGGATAGGCAGGCAAGGCACAAGCCAAGTCAGACAGGCAGAGACAAGGCCGCCTCAGAGGTGACCGCGGAGCAACGCACAGGGGGCGGATGGAATAGAACGAGGTAGGCAGCCTGCTTGCCGCCAACCCGGGTGGCAGATAATAATAACTGCAGCCCTAGTTAGTAAAGTTTGTGGGATGTACGTGTACCGTACAAAACAGTACAGGGACGAGTAGTAGTGAGAGAAAGGAATATCCTAGCGAAAGAGGTGTGACAGTTGCTGGATAAGGAAGACGGACAGCTAAGACAATGAGGTTGCTAAGACGGAGTGGAGTGGTCAAGAGAGTGGGATGAGATTTGAGGAGAATTATTTTTTTTCTTTTCCCCTCTTGATTTTTTTTCCCCTTCCTTTGGAGGGCTGGAGGGGCAGAGGGTTGTCTGATAGCGATGCCAAGCGTCTTTGTACCACCACCCCAATGTCTACTTGGGTCTACTAGTAATAGAACTGGGATTTGTATGTACCTAAGAAGGGTCGGTACGGACGAAAACCCACCGACCGGTTAGCTGGGGTTCAATGTTCCCAAGCGCAGACCTAGAGCATCCATGGATGCTTAAATCACAGCCCACTTACCAAGATAGGCAAGGTATGGCCAAATAAAAGGCGCCTGGGCAGCTCCCGCCGCCGCCCATCTGCACCGAGATTATATCGGTGTGGTGAAAAATAAGGTCTCTCAGGAGATTTAATTACACACAGTCAGGTACATATATACAAGGTAATATACAGAACGAATGATGATACTCTCTGCCCCTCTCGTGGGTGTATAGGTGGATGTCGCAGGGGGTTTTCTGTAGTTTTTCTCGCTGCTCACCATTCGAAACCCCACTGCCTCCTAATGCCACCATACCGAACGAAGAACTAGAACATGCAAAAGCTCTGTGCGTTATCAGGGATTCCTCCTCGCTGATGGCTTGTTTCGGCCAACGCCGTGCTTTTATTAGCACCTACCTTTACATAATCTAAGCTGTCAAGTACATATAAGAGTCGGAGAGTCGGTAAAGGCCCAATAAGCCATCCCTACTATGAATATCACTCCTAGAGGTGTCCGCAAAAGCGTGAGCAGCCATGCATATATATGCGGTGTAAGGAAACGTAAGGTAGAGAGACGGAAAGCAAGGAATCAGCGGTGGCATTGTTGGCATTAGACTAGACAACTACCCTGCGTAGCCTGCGTAACTGTTACAGAATATCATGACAATAAATTTAAACCCGGAACAAATTCCTTCTAGAAGCATTGGAACCTTGCGTATTCGTCCGAAGGAATAGGATGATCAGGGGAAGTGAAACGAGATACTGGTTTGAAAAAGAATAAACATCAAATGTCGGTCGAACGGTGTATAAGGAACTGCCACCTTCCTAAACCATTGATTCGGTCGTTAAATAGGTTTACCGTAGGAATGTGAACAGTGGTGGAACTACCTAGTTTAGATCCTGATATGGAGGACCAGAATGGCACATTCTATCTTGCTTAAGAAACGATATATTCAAACATATATCAGTTGTCAGAAAGGATAAGTTATAGAAAGTCCCCTTTTTAATAATAACCTACAGTATACATGCAGGTTACCTACGTACATACATACATCCGTACGTAGTAGAGGCGTACATGTATGTCGTATATCCGAGTTGTGAGTTTACCTGCCTACACATATCATACATGTCAATAGTAGGTACATGAGCGTGGTCATCCTTGGGCTCAACAGATATATAGCAGTATGTACATTCGCTACCAATTAGCCCAATATATATTGATGTACCTAATATACGTTTACTTAAACAAGAAATAAGGTCAGGGATTAGCAACCTTAAGCAGCTACTGCCCCGCCTCTTTTTTTCATCAAAGTTTTGGAAATCGCGATTTGGCTCTTTTCTGTCAGACCCCACACTTCCTTTCCCCAAAAAGACCTTTTCTTACACTTTTGACATTGATCCTCTCTCTTAAAAAAATCCAACTCGACGCCTCATTGACCGACTCCTGACTCATCGCATGCTTCTCCTCCGCATATCCGGCGCCTTTCCGCATCGCAAACCTGCGGTACTGTACTAGCTCCCACTCTAATCACTACGGTACATATGGTGGCTCGCCTAACCCTGGCCCAATCCCCTCTTCGATATGGCCCTAAGTTCTTGGCCACGTTCCCGGGACAGAAGTCTGAAAAAGGGCCCCCAAACCTAATTGCCACTTCGGTGCTGTGTGGAGCTTAGATGAGGTGATCGAGGTTGATCATTGACTAACAAGGTGCTATTTGACACTGCCCGAAATCGTCTTGTCAATTACATCTATAGCGGCCGGGGGTCTAGTTACAAAGGGAAGGATCCCGTCTTGTCTTAGTTATGCCACTTCTTTGAGCGCCATTACCCCCAACATTATGTAGGTATACTTTGACATCTACCACCAAGACTCGTATCCTCTTAATTGGCATGGGGCTCAAAAAGGGTCGCGTTGCGCCTCAATCGCCGGCCATTTCTCTTTTAGTCGAATCACGTCCGATGGTTGGTCCCCCGTCTCGATCGAGGTGGCACAACGCACTCCGGCTCCTGCAACCACATCTCTTGTTGCATGTTCAGCAACCGAGGCAGGGGATCCAGACGCTGTGACCAACAGGTGTTTGATGTTGTAACCACACCACTGTTAACTCACATGCTTGGACCACAACTGCAAAGCACATCTAGGCGCTTAAGATTGTTCCGGCGACTCTTCTAGCATCTATTTAGTGTTCTAGCCGGGGAGGACACCCGGATGATTGGACACCCAGCGTATGGGAACTGTGACTCCTATGTCTTTCCTGGCTGGGTCTTGTCCTCAACACGCGTCAAAGTTTTGGGTCGATACAGCCTCGCACATATTAACCCGCCGGTTTCGCCGAATCACCGCTGAAACTCCTAACGCGATACATACGCTAAATTGACTTGCCAGGTTTATTCATATCCTTTGCGTAAGCCGGCCGTACTCGAGCCTGGATTTGGCCGCTATCCAGCTGAAGACTAATAAGCATCGGCTCATGTTCCTGAGCAAGGGATTCTGATAACAACAAATCCCTTGGTTTTGTCAGCCACCACACCACTCTTTTATTTACAATCTGACTGTCCTACCCACCAGCGACATGCTAATGGAACATGGTAAGCCGTATTTTCATGGTCTACAAAGCTTTTCAGGCTGCGGATTATATGCCTCGTTGACTCATAACGGTTGAACTGCTTCAACCCGTCGAAGCGTCGTAGTCTAGCCCTTTGTGGAAACCCGGCATTTCGAAGACAACAAGGGCGCTGTACAGTATTATTCCGTGATACTGCAACCCACTTCCTGAGGTTCTAGTTGGGCCTGCAGTATCCGTATGGATCATTCAACAACTTGTATCCTCATATGCGAGGGTATGCTACCTGCATTGGTTTCACCTCAACGTCCCCCATGCACGGAATGCTTTGCTCTTTCAGCGTTTCAGCACATCCCCAGTCCCCCGCATGCGATGGCATCTTGACCGCGCCTTTATTATTGTCCTATTCGTAGAGATGCTGGGGAGCTGAGCCACAAGTTAGTCATTGCATGCGCTCACCGCCAGTCTTCTGGATTGGTTGAGTAGGCTTTCCCGGTCGATCCATGGACCTGTCTTGGCTGGATCGGAAGTCTGGAAAATGGGAAGAGTTTCAAACATCTTCTGTTGCAATTGCAAGTCGACACTAAACGTTGATAACCATAGCCTCGTCGAATGACGACGTCGCTCGTCCGTGGATCTGCAAATCTGTCGATCATTCCGAACGACACATCATGCCCACTCATCAGCCTTGGGGTGTTCTAGGCTTTTAACCAAGCCCAAAGTCAAGAGACGCCGCACCCATTCGGCAAAGTTTGGTCCTCTGATGCAGCGGTCTCGTCTCCCGGGTTGGAGACACCGTCCCGGAAATCGATTTTGTCACTGGTAGGCTTCGACAGTTGACAGACGCCACCCGCCGTATCGGATGGGTGCACGACATTATGCAATCGGCCGATTCAGACATTCGCTAATATGGCCTCATTTCCACCTACTTCTGCCGTGCCTACATGACCGACCCGATCTTGGTATAGAGAACCGGATAGGCTTAGGCGACCGGAAGCATTCTCGGATGTGGCCATCAATCAGATATCACACACACCTATACACAGCTCTTCGTATTTGCCGGTTTCCCCAATATATTGCAGTATATGGTTCTATGCGGTCAAAAGTTGCCAAGCTTCTACGCGCTTGCCGGCCGGCTATGTACTCCACAATGTCGCTCACGATGCTGTCGGCGTCGTTCAGAACTGGCACACCGGGTATGCAGTATTTCGTGCATTATATATCTCTCCACCAATAAGTGACTCCACTGTGGTGCAGAGATAAAGTCGCTGCAATTGAAACCACCTAGCTTTGAACGACACTTCAGCAAGCTGCCTTTCCCCTACCTTGCGGTCGCTCGCATTTCGCCCTAGCGTCTCTTCAAGGAATGCAAGACAATTAGAACATATGCATCTTCATTTTGATCCACGTCACAACTGCACACCATCTCCGCGCAAGCCATATGAAAAGACTATAACAGGATTTGATTAGCAGTCAAGGGATATCTATTCTACGGTATTTATTCTAAAAAGGGTATCATCTACTCCGCCTTGGGCACCTTTGCATGGCAACTGAATGAAGAACAACTGAAAGCAAACAAGACGCCCACAGCCCGGAACACAGTCCGATGCCTGACAGCCAAAACATAGTCGACCGAGCACTAGTACTAGTTTTCCCCGGAACCCAACTTTCCTGATAAGATTCGATCCGCTCGTCCTGGAAAATCGAAGCGCAGTATTTGCTGGCCACGCTTAACCGAGCTGCAAAAAAAATTCTCGGGGCCACCAATCCAGGCCTTCCACATCAACTCGATGAACAATCCTCCACCATACTGTCACCGAAACTGCAGCCGGATGATTGAGAACAACATGCTCTGCAATACGTGCAGCATAACAGCTACACTCGTAGGTAGCAGCTCCGGCCACACTGCTAGATCCATCTTGCCCTCGACGCTGGCATTTACCCCAAAGATCCACCGAATCAAGCCTCTAAGCACGATTCCCGCTGCCAACTCACAGGCCCAGGTAATCATGGACGCATAGAAAGTCAGATCGAAATCATAGAGCTCATCGGGGTCGTCGAAGGCGAAATATGGATATACGTCCTGGTTCGCTCCAAAGTGCAGCACTAAGATGCTCCCGAGAAATGTGAGCATGCTTACATTCTCAGCTAAGAAGCGGATGAAGACGTTTCTGGTGCAGATCTTTTGGTACGAGGCGTAAGACTGGCCCGTCAATCCCAGCATCGAAAGCGCTCGGTGATAGGTTTGTGTCATGGTCAGCGGGGTAAGAATGATGAGGAAGCTAGAGGAGAGTGCTTGAAGCCAGATGAACTGTGAGGGTGAACGAAGGCGTGCGTATAGGGCGCGAACGTAGGTTTGATACGTTAGCATGAAGTATCTACTCAATCGATTAGCAGGTTTATCAAGGTAAGTTGGCGCATCCCAACTAAGTCTTACAGCTTAAAGATCCAGCTCAGGGGATAGCTTCCTACTCGTTCCCCTTCGGTAGCGCCGAGAATCCAACCCGTAAGCGCGTCTAGCAAATGGACTGTCACGACCCAACTGTAGACGTAGACGATCGTTTCGAAACTGTTATGCGGTAGCGTCCGTAGATAGATCTCGGCATACGCCTCTCCTATCAGGTAGGCTAGCAGACCAACGAAGAGCGCGAGGCAGAACCATACAAATCGGACAAAGCTGGCGGGCAGCCAACGGCGTCGTTGTATGAATGCTGGCATGGTCTGTCGCGGACTATCCGTGATCTGTAGCACGGCATCCGGATCGATAGAGCTACTACTTCGGCCTATTAAACCTCGACGCCTCTTATGATGACGAGTAGCCGAGAGTGTGTCCGGCTTACCCGTCCACCACGAGCTCGTGAATATGCGCTGAGTCTCGCTCAGCGAGTTTCGTAGGCTTAAATGGCGCTCATGTGTCATCAGGATGCAGAAGGCGATAGCTACGGGCATCGCCATAATGACGAAAGTCCAGCTAACCCAAGCTGTGTTATGGACAGTCAAATAGCGCGCCTTCGGGATAAGATAGATGGGAATCGGCGCCGCGAGAGAGACAATCGCGATAAGAGAAACCGTCAGCGGGAAGCCAAGGGTGGACGGCCACCAGTTGAGGGAGTAGAGATTGAAAACTTTGGTTATCCATATTAAAGCCGTCAGGTTGTAAAATCCGTAGTAGACAAATAGGAAGAACCAGAAGTTGACTTGCACACGTGCCTCGCCGTGACCGGGCACCCGATGATTGGCAGATGGGGAGTCCGGGCCGGACGGGGCCTTGTGATGAGGTTGCGGGTGGCCGTGCGAGTCGGGCGCGAGAGGATATTGCGGGAACGGGAGCGCACACCATGCTACTGCCTAGATAGATTATATCGCACATTCGTTAGCCTACCTGATCATAGCATGGGTGCTAGACGTCCCGCCCCTGATTGTGCTTCTAGAAGCCCCTCATGCAACACTGAAACAGTAAATGTAGCGCAAGAAACCAAACCATGACTCACCAATGCAGCAGGCAGGAATACCAAGACAGCCCAACGACTCCACCACCTCTCAACCACGCGCTTGACAGCTGTCTGCCGCGGTTCAATCCATAGATCCCGTATACTCCTGCGAGAAAGTCGCACGAACCGGCGCCACGCCCGTAACGTCCTTCTCACTATATACCCACAGCCCCTTCTTTTATTACCATTACTATTATTACCGTTCCTCGTATCATCATTATCGTCGTTATCATCGTCATCGTCATCATCATCACTCTCCTGCCCCTCCTCCGCAGCAGCACCCATCGCAGCAATAAGGAGCGCGCCGTACCCCACATGTACACTCCCGCGCCCCCCGCCGTTCACCGACAGCAGCCCGAGCTGAGACTGGCGCTGGGTAGCGGGGGGCGGCGGCACCGCGCGGAACCGGCCGAGTAGCGGCGAGGCGTCGCTCGCGTGCTGCCGCGCTGCGCGGCCGGTCTCGGTCCCCGGGATGAAGGGGAAGAAGTCGGGCATTGCTTTTCGGGGTTTGCGAGCGGGAAGAAAAGGGGGGTTGGTGGTTGTTCAGCTTCCAGATCTTTTCGCTTCTGCACGTAGGGCGTAGCTTATTCTTGCGCTGCGCTGCGAGGCTCAACACGTATACACGTATCTAGGTAGGTAGCCCTGGTATGTAGGTATGCTCCTTGCAGGTGGATCCGGTCACCCCGCAACAGTAGGCAGGTAGGTACTTGCTCCCCTCGCCGGTCCCAACCTATCGTATGAGTACGTCAGAGATGTTGGATTGTGTCACTGAGGAGCCGCTCCACCTGTTGCCCCGTTGTGGCGTCTGGACGTCCCCCTTATTCGCGACGGTTTTCGTAGCGGCGGTCCTGATGCTCACTGGTGTACGCGAAGAAGCGGCGCACATGACGGGTACTGGGGACGCGCGAGAGAGGAATGAAGTTGCGACTTTGCGACTGTGATTGTGGCTTGCAGCTAGCTGGCTAGCTGGCTAGCTACCTAACGTGTTGTGTGAGTTGTGATAGTGCTGAGGCGGAGGAGGTCGAGGAGCGGGCGGGCGTCGGCTTGGTGAGACTGGCGGCTGTCTTGTCTATCTGTCTGTCTATGTCTGGCTGGCTTTCTTTGTTTGGGTATATGGTATATACGAAAGGTAGGATCCCGAATTTGATTATGTGAGGCGAGGTGAGGTAAGGCGAGACGAGACGAGAACGAGGGCCAGCAAAAGCGCTAAACATAGATAAGGTAATAGGGTGGTCGTCTCTTCGCCGGGGCTCGTGATCACGGTTCGCTGCAAGGCTTGGGTTTATGCGTTCCCGCTGTTTGGTCGGTTACTTGGCTAACTGCTTTCGCTACATTACCGCAGATGCAGATGCGTATGTGCCTTATGTCAGTAAGGTCAGTGGTCTAGACGCGCTACCTGGTCACGATGTATGTAACCGCTTATACCTAACCTAGCATATAGGTAGATAGGGGTATGTAGTTTAGGTACGGAGGTTGATGACAACCGGAGCAAAATGAGCGGCAGGTAACAAAAAGGGAAGAGGCATGCGGTGTCGTGCACATGCGTGGATTGACGCTGCAAGAAGGAGCGCGTGACGATGACGCTACGTAGGTACAAAGGTGTATTTCTGCCATTTCTGCATACAGAATAACTGGGTCCCTAGCCCCCGAACTCAAAGCTCTTGTGGGGCCGCCTTTGTTTTTTCTTTTTCGTTCCCTCGAATTTCCATTTTCGGAGATCGGGCTTCTCAATTAGTTGTAGTGTCCGCTATTCAAACTCAAAGTACATGTAGGCAGCCTAGTCCAGCAGACCGGTTTCTGGGAAAGCATGTATTATGTATTATGTACTGTTGTATTTGGTCTTGCACATATTTTCCCAATCTCGCAGTTCGATATATGTGCGTTGTTTCGTCACATGTCCTTAAAGTATGGATCGATGATCTGATCTGAAGACGATTTCTCGCAGATAGTGGTTCATTGAGACGCAATGTGTTACCCGACTTAGATTTGACCCTTTGCTATCATAGGTTACTCGGTGTTCATGTAAGACGGAAGTTTCAATCCGGATCTTTGGAGACTGTGAGGACCCGACAGTTAGGATAGAGAGATCTGTATGTGTGCCTGAGGTAGGGTCAGACAAAGTAGACCAAGCATTTCACGGAACGATGCAATGCAACGTTGATAGGTGAATATATCATAATTCACTTGCATCTACTTTATGGTGTCGGGATTTGTGTGGTCGTTCGATAAAGTGTATGTCCGCGGACCGCGGGCATTCGACGATGAAGGTTCGGTATGTTCCCGAAACTGACATCACTGGGGCCACCTCAACAACCGGTTACGCCAATCCTCACTTACATGAAGCAGTGGCACATAGAAGAAACACACAAAACTTGTTTGCGGAGTCTTGTATAGACAGCTGCTGTGTTACCTATCTGCTGTGTTCTTGGTGACATCGTCCATAGCCTTTCTGTCTCCGGTAGATGACCTAACACAACATGAACGGCATCACAGGAACACCAATGACGAGTAGGCTCCGAGCAAGCATAGGCTTGATAGGAAAGTGTTGGCTTTTAGCCACCGTAAAAGACGCTTAGAAGTATTTTGAGAAATATTTAAGCGGGGAATCGTGTTGTTGAAGAAAATAACCCATGCAGTTGGTCGCTTTGGTAAAATGTGTTGGAACTTTATTTAGATGAGAAAAGGTTCTAGACGATCACGAGTTGTTCTCTACCTAGAGGAAGAGGCTTGTGCGGGTCAGCATGCCAGGTATCTTTTGTCCTTGTGGCTTACAGTGACGGCAACTATGGCTTATCTTCCAGCCCTACAACTGAGACTTGCAGACTCGAGAGAGCACTGCGGCGCTTACGTACGCTATCATGAGGGACGAGTACGGGGATGGGATATCCACTAGCAGTTGACATCATGGAGTTGTAGTATGAGGTGTCATCGCATGTTACACGTGTGAAACCTTGATGTTGGAGCGAGGAGAACTCGACCTATTAGTACACTATCTAATTTAGGGAAATTTGACACTTTTGGCACAAACCGGCAGCGAGGTCGGCATAGCGATTCGAAACTATGATTGGATATGAGGACTAATAACCCCGACAAGGGTTTATTCCAACTCAAATAACATCAATTTCATGTTGGTTCAGCTATCTAACGAAAGGACATCGCGTGGAGAGCAAATTGTTTCAACACGTAAGCATGCTAATGATGCCACTAAAATAGGTCGTTGATCTGCTGAATACCTATTTGGGTTGATAAAGTGAGAAGGATTATTTAAAGACGGTGGAATCGACACTATACTAATTGCCGGACCCATTAGACTTGCAGAGCCCCGGCCCGGGACGTTGAAGCATAGGGCTCTTGCGGAGCCATGGAGGCGGGCGTTGACGGATTTTCTACCGCTGTTTAGGTGACCTCACGGCTTAATAAGTCCGACGAGCTGAACTAGTGGTATGTCTTCGGTGAATATTGTCACCTGCAGGATCACCCTACCTGCAGCCTTACTGGTAGTTTTAGCCACACCCCTGGAGCTAGGGTCGGGTAATAGGCTATCTCAGACCATTTGCTAAGTATGGAAGAGATTGAATAATCACAAGTCAGGGTGAAGATATATGCTGGGCGATACGAGAAGTCATTCTTTTATTCTAACTGGCTCTTGGGGGTTGACGCATGAAGAGCGTCAAAGTAGACTCGTAGGCGTGTGAGATTATAATGCAGACTAGCTCTCACGATCGTCGCTAGAAGTTCCCTCTGTACACTATGTACCCCCTTTTTGGGTCAGAAAGTCGATCGGATTATGTCTTATTGTATTATGGCTCAATAGCTGCGGTAACACCATCATCAATGCCGTTAGCATAGGTGGTGACCCTAATAATGTTGCTGAAGATTCCAAACCCGGTTTTGAACCCTGTACCTCATTTCGGTAGAACCGTAAGGCGATGCGATTCAAGGTGTGGTCAATCATCGAAATCTTCATCCACTCCCGCTTCTTCCTCCTCGTACACCTCAGAATCATTATCTTCAGGGACATCTGTCGAAGCCACTACAGGCTTCTCGTCTCCAGTTGTATTTTCGGATTGCTCAGGGGTATCATCCTTCTCCCGTAACTGATCGACGACGGGCTCTTGATCATCAATGAACCCGACATGTTTCGTGATTGGCGATGGTGATTTAGTTGGTTCTTCTAGAACATCTCCATTCCAAGGTTTGCATTCCTTTACCAGTTCGCCACACCGCAGACAGGTCCACCCTTCTCCTTCCTCGCGTTCTAATCTTGTCGCGAGACATACGTAGCAATATATGCAGCCACATGGGATTGTCTCATAAGGATTGGTGATGTCCGTTTGAGCTGACCCCACAACTCCGCTCGAAGCAGCCGCAGCTAAGACCTCGTTTTCCGAAATCGCCGAATTCTGATCTTGGTAACAAATTGCGCATGTACGTTCAGGTAGGAATGCGTAATCGCCCTGCTTCTCGCTATCTTCACCCTCCGTCTTGACGTTGATGATTTCCTTCGTCTTCCTCCAAGTACGACTGAGCCATCTTCGCCACCGGTTGATACCCACCAGCGGTAGCACAAATAGTAAGAATTCGGTAAATGCATGCCATACCAGCTGTCGGTTAAGGTACTCGAAAGAAACTTCCCGGCTGACTTGACTAGTAGGTGGGGCCAGACGCATCCTCAGCACTCTATCCAAGATCGTTCGATACCTCCCATGCAGTAGAAAGGCAAGGAAGGAGACAAAGGCAGCTATTGAATGGAGGGTGGTGAGTTTTGATGTGAGTTTGGAAAGTCGCTGCACCATCGGCGAAGGTTGATCGTATCCATTATCCCGATCCAGTAACCAATTTTCCCATTTTGTCCATCCATATTTTCCTCCTACGGTTATAAGACCATATATGCTCTTTTGCCATTTGCTAGGAGGAGTCAAAACCGGTCCGTCGCGTCTCGCATCGGTATATTTCAGGTTTTGTAGGGCAGCCCCATAAGTCGCGTTGTGATCCCACACCGTAAGTTTGAAGAGTATCAAACGAAGTGCAAGAAGTATTTCTGCCGACCAATCGTCTTTGATAGTTCCCCCAAAGTATTTCAGTGCTTCCCCAACTTGATCGCGTAATTGGCCAACGAGATCCTCGTCTAGTAGCTCAGCGTCGACCTGACCGACTCGAAACGCGGGCCGAGTACCCTCTCGCGATGAGATTACTTCCCATGCTGATAGCGACGTAGATCCGAGTCGATTCAAGGGATATGGTAATCGTGCTACCTCGGACCAAGCTCGCGATGCTTGGTGGCTGGCGATGAGTCGAGCTTGGGCTTCTCGTTCGCGTGCCTCTCGACGCGCAGCCAACCGCTGCTGGGCTTGGGCGAAATTAGTAGAGCTCATCTGAGCAGCCACATGGTAAGACGTTCAATGTACTATCGGTGACGTCGTCACCAGTGTCATAGCTTCAAACAAAACAAGTCATGTAGCTTGTAGCTTGAAAGTTGAGTCTTCGTAGCTTGGAAAGTGTAACGTTGAATGAGGCTTAGAAAGGCGGACGGTGAGTTAAGATGGACTGATCTGGGGAAAGCTGTGCACGGTGACGTTTGTGTGGACTATAGTGCAAGGCCCTTTCGGGGAACGCCGAGGTAAAAGAAACGCGGATTGGGTTTAATCGATCTTGGCCTACATCTAAGCCTCGGTAGTACTGACTCACTACCTAACTTACATAATCAAGGGGCGTATATGCACTGTATCTATTCACCTAATATAGGTGTGTAAAGTGCATATTGAAATACTTCGCACGGTAAACGTATAAGCCACATAAAGTACCTAGGCCCCATGCGAGTGCCGACATTAGAGCAGATTGAAAACCTTCAATGCCTTTGCATATGCGAATTATGTCCAAGTAGTGCAATTGCTTCTTCCTCCAATTAGAACTATCAATTCCAATGCATCAAATTCTGGTCATCAACTCGCTCGACACGTTGATGTTCAGATAGAATAGCAAGCAATATCGGTAATGCAGTATAATCACACTATATCACTATAGGTATCTATGCGAATGATTACGATTTAAAGCCCCCGTCGGCATCGGCGTCGTGGTGGCTTGATATCTCTTACGCTCCTACTCAAGCACTCTTACTCGGCCGCCATAAGCCCGACCGCTTAATCATAATGGTACTTTGAAGCCATCATGAACGTCACCAGTAAAAAGAGATTGTTTCGCGATGCTGTGTAACTAGGGTTACAGTCAGGCAGTCAAAAGGAGTCAAAGGCCGAACCCTGCTTACTGGCCAGTAATTAGCCGACGGGCTCATTTAGATTGTAAAACGAAAGATAGAGTACGATGTCAAATCACGAGATATCTCTGAAGCCCGAGTAAACACCAGATGAGTTCAACTGCATACTACCCCCGTCTTCTATTGTAAAGTTCAAGTCCGCGGAAACATGGAACTCTACCGTATATCGGGGCTATTATTGGACAATTCTATAGCCCGCAATCTACGTGTTGGAGGCTCAATGCGCAACTCAGTTGGACTTTTTACGTAGTTGACCCTAGTTGAACATTCAAGAAGAGTTTAGACATCTCTATGCTAAGCCCCATAGAAGACAGACCTATGAACGGAAGTTTCCACACAAGCCACGAGCCACCCACAACCAACACGGACTATTACCAAGGTCTATGCGATTATTAGATTCTAACGAGATGCTACCAGACCATTGCCAAAGAGGCGATGATGGCTATGCATTGTTACAACGCGTCAGTTGAGACAGGTGCAGACCGCCCCCATTCAACTAGACTTTTCTCACCTGCGAGGTGACTGGACCGCAGTCAAGCCACGATCGGCGTATATGGTACACCCATAATTCATGCCCCCCTGTTGCACAATACCACCCTAATCCGGGCATGTCAACATTATTTTTCCCCCTCCATCCCGTCCTGCTGGCCCCACTAGGGCTGACGGCCAAGACAAGCAGTGGAAATCCACCGCTGACAGCACTCAAGGGGTTTATGGGTCTGGTCAGTCCCAGACGTTGTATCCTTGTACTTGGCTGCTCGAGATCATTTGGACCCATTTAACGCTCATGGAACCCTGCTCCTGACGAACGTTTGTCAGAACTAAATGTGAAGCAAGCTCTCAGCTCATATATGAGAGGCCGTTCATCAGCCCTACATGTCTATTGACCTCGCTTATGGTACAATTATAAACCTTTCAACGAGCACGAACGGGGGCACGGCGCGTCCACTACCAACAGCAGCAAATAAACCGTCGATCACTGTGCCGATTTAGCAGCTAACCACCTAAGCTCTCGACGACCTAGGTGATGGAAATGAGTCGAGATAGTGAGAACAGGGCAGGCAGCCTCAGCCGGCAAGGTTCCACGGCTTCGTCACCAGATGGGTCTGAAACAAAAGCCGCCAATCGATCCAAGGCAAATATCCGTGTATCGCTAGCGTGCGTTCAATGCCGTAGCAAGCACGTCAAGTGTGACGCCACGCTACCAGCCTGCAACCGCTGCCAGCAAGAGGATAAGCCATGTTTTTACGCAAAGTCGAGGCGAGGCATTCGCGATCCCAAAAAAAGGAGTTTGATATCAGACAAACCGCCAGTAAATTCGGGTTCACCTTTTTTGCCGACATCCAGTTTTGCCTCTTCGTCGCCCTCGGCTCATTCTCTTCACGATTTACCGAGCGGCTGGAGTGTCAATTCTATGGCATCCGCAACCGTCTCGCCCAAAAATGAGAGGGAACTATTACTCGATCTATTTTACAGCTATTTTCACCCGAGTTACCCTTGCCTTCCGCCGAAAAGATTCTTCTATAATCACGTTGAGGCAGATCCAGACTCCTACCACTTTCTGCTTTCGGTTATTAATTTCTGCGGGTCGCTATATGCAAATCAAATTCCGTCAGACGACCTGAGAGAGGCGGCCTACTCTGCAGCATGTGGCTCACTACCATTTACCGTGCAGTCAGTGCAAGGCCTTCTCATATTAAGCATCGCGGCCTTTGGAGAGATGAAATTTGAACATCACGCCGGCTGGGCCAATAGGGCAGTTTCAATTGCCGTTGAGCTCGGAATGAACCGTAAGGCATTCGCCGATGGCGTTTCCGATTCTGTGCTCGCGGAAAGCTATCGAAGAACGTGGTGGTGCTTAACCTTCCAAGATTCCTCGCGAAATCTCTGCGACGTGGGGACTACACTCTCTATCGCAGACGTAGATTCCGATGTAGACTTACCCTGTGAAGAGTGGGAATACGAATCTGGGGTGAGTTATTTCCTGATTTTGTCGTCCATTCCGCCCAAAGCTAGTGTTTCAACCACGCGCGCAACGTAACCCTTAAAATCGTATCTTAATCGCCAATACGAGTTCTGACATGTCATAAGATTATACCACAACCGATTTCCCAATCGCAATACGAGACGCAAGTCAATCTCGGCCATACAGACTTCTCTTCAATGGCATATCTTATCGAAATCTGCAAGATCCAGACCGATTTAGTGTTACCATATAATGAAGCCCCAGATAGTAAAAAACCAGAACTATTTGAGCGCGCAGATGCTCGAATATGCGACTGGCTACGCCGTGTCCCAAAATGGAAGATGAATTTAGTCGATCCAGACGGTATAGTCGACGTAGTACTCTACCATGGCATTTCTATTGCGCATGTGTAAGTTAGGATAGCATCGTTAATATTGACGGACTTCCATTGACGTGTATGTTCTCCAGTAACCGACTTCGGCTCAGACAATCCGCCCCTAGGAGCGGCCTGAATATTCGAGAATACTTCCCTCTAGGACCTCCAAAGGGCCCCGATCGGAAAGGGCAAGCAGTCAAAAGTTTCGGCTGGAATCCCCATCCGATCGATATCCAGGCCGCCAATGGTTACTGTGACCTATTCCGGCATTCATTCCCCACAAAGACTCTACGAGCAGTATTCGCAACAGGCACTCTCCGAGTAGCTCTAGCCTATCTAGATGCTTGCGTGTTCCTCGGGTTAGATTCCCAGGTCTTTCGAGAACGAATCAACAGGCTCGTGCAGATCCTTACAGCACACGGAGAAACGTGGCCGCTTTCCCGCAAGATCGCCGAAGATATCAAGGTCGTCGCAACAGAATACCTAACGCCACGAATAAGCCAGACCTGGCGGCCGGGCGTCTCGGAACCTGAAGTGTGGGCTGCAGTCTCCAGCTCGCTGTTAAACGAGCCGTCAAACCTCAACCCCAATTTCGGCCTCGAGACGTACCAGCAGGTCTACCAGGTCGGGGGCTGGTCCATGAACGATCCTTGGCCTGCTAATCTCACGGATATATATCAAGCATGAAGATAACGAAACTACCTAGCCAGGCGCTCTTGGACTCCTAAGCATACACGGGAAAGGGGGTTTCATACTGCACGGCACTGGAGCATGGGAATTTCGCTGGTGGTAGAGCAATGAGGAAGGGACTACGACAAAGACGTGAGCTCAACCCAATCCAGGCGTTCTATGTTGGGTTGGAGCATGGATACCCAGATACCTAAGCAGGGTATATAGGAATTTGGGACGGAGCGTAGGATCATGAAGAGAAAGAGATGTAGAGCTTCACGAATTTCCCACTATACCAATATACCAATATACCTAAATACATGTATGTAATTAAATATTGATTGTCACACTATTGTGCAAAAACTGTGCAGGCTCAGGGGTAACATGCCCCTATTTCGGTATAGGTGCTGCCCTTAGAAAATTGGATACCTGGGTACATAGGTATCCATCAAACTTGTCAACTGCACAGTAACATCTCTGCCACAGTCGGCAATAGTACACTGGAAGGCATTGTAAAATAGAACTAAAAGACATGTGCAATACCAGATTAATCAGCCATATTGACGCGTCGATACCTAAATACTAAAAAGTACGTACTGTGCTGATTTCATGGCGGCGATGGAAAGTGCGCTCCAGTAGCCCCAGCCCAAGGTACCCAGTTTTACAAAGTGTGATTGGCTAAGACTGACTTACGTAACATGGGTGAAAGCGGTCAATAAATCGCTGATTCGAGATACCTCAATATTCCCAAGGTCGCGTCGCGTAACATCTTCTACTTGACCTTCTACAATACAACTTTTTGCAGACTCGATTTGCACTTCTCTTCATCTACCCTCTTGTTATGTATCGTTGATAGTCGCGTTCATCGGCGATACCTTTGGGTATCCACAGTAGCTTTTTCCTGTGGGGACGCGAAGCCCAACCCCTGCTCAGCAAAAAGCCCCACCATCGTCGACTTTGTACTTCATCCCACTTTCATCATCACCTAACACCTAAACGCCGACCCGACACACATTGTTGATACAAGGGAAATACTGCATTTACATTCATTCGCATTCACACTCACATTCACACATCGCCGACGCTGGTCGATAATGAGAAGATCGCCAAAATGAACTTCTCAATTGAGGCCCCCGGCGCGGCGATGCCGCTCAGTCTTTATGAGCTCTGTCGCACCCTGCAATCCGCCCAATCTCACGACAACGCTCAACGTCAAGCTGCTACACAGCAGCTCTCCGTCTGGGAAAATGACCCAGAATACTACCCAACCTTACAGGTAAGATACCCTTAGCTTCAAAACCCAACATCACTATCATACTAATGACATCGCCCCTAATAGTCGATCTTTCTCGACAAACATCTCCCTGCAGAAGCTCGGCTCATGGCCATCATTCAACTAAAGAATGGTATTGACCGGTATTGGCGCTCTGGCAACCTTAAAGGCAACATCCCCCACATATCCCGCCAGAAGATCAGAGAGAGACTTTTCCAGGGAACTGTCGGCGAGGGTGACCGACAGTTTGCTTTACATAATGCACTCGTCGTCGCTAAAGTAGTCCGAATCGACTATCCGCAGCAATGGTCTACCCCCTTAACTGATCTCATTAAGATCCTCAGAGAGACAAAGGAGGGAGACCAAATTGAACTCTCTGGTGCGCTCATTCTTCTCTTACGCATCGTGAAGGAACTCGGCACGGCGCGTCTACGTAAGTCGCAGACCGCCCTACAGTCCATCACTCCTGAGCTCGTATACCTTCTTTGTGAAATATATGATGTCAGGACCACGGATTGGATTGCATACCTCAACGACAGTAGTTCTATCGATCAAGGTGACCCGGCCTTGTTAGCTATGGAGAACAGCCTCGACGCCATGAAGATTATCCGCCGACTCTTGCTAGTTGGTTATGAATTTCCACACAAAGACAAGACCGTACAGCAAGTCTGGACCGTCTCGCAAACTCATTTTGCACAATTCCTTGGTTACATCAACACCAACTCAGAGAAAATGGAATGTTATCATGACTTCCTAGGAAAGCATCTTATGCAGTTTGCTAAACTGCATGTCGAGATGGCCGTCGAGCACCCAGCCAGCTTCGCATCGCTTCCCAACTCGTTCGATCTTGTTCGTGCCTATTGGGATCTCACGGCAAGGTTCGCGGAGGTATATAATAAGTCCGAAGGGATTAAGGAGTCGCTCGGAAACGTGAAGGCTAAGCCAGAGGGACCTCTATCAGAACGACTTGCGTTGAAGGGCCTCCTCCTACTGAGAGCTTGTATAGCGATGGTATACCATCGTAAGCAATCAATTAGGTACCGCTCCAAGGAGACGGTTGCAGAAGAGCAGCAAGCAATTGAGACCCTCAAACAGGGCTTGCTTAAGGATGAACTCATCATTCAGATTGTCAACGTGATTCTCACACACCTCTTCATCTTTCGCCAAGCAGACTTGGATGCATGGGAGGAGGACCCGCAAGATTGGGCCCATCAAGAAGAGTCTAATGGTGCCGCATACGAATGGGAAGTGAGACCTTGTGCGGAAAAGTTATTCTTGGACTTGCTCATACACTACAAGCATCTCCTATTGGAACCTCTCTTGTCCTACTTTAACACCGTCCAGAACCCAGAGGCCGACATCGCCACGAGGGAGGCTGTTTATACTGCTATGGGCTTAGCAGCACCTTTAATCAGTGAGAAGTTCGACTTCGAAAGCGTGCTCAAGACAACGATAGTCACTGATGTTCAGCGAACCGGCCCGCTATGTCAAGTACTTAGGCGTCGGATTGCTATCCTTCTAAGTGAATGGGTACCAGTCCATGCAACCAAGGAAACCCGCCCGCTGATTTACGAGATCTTCCGGCATTTCCTTAACCCTAACGACCCGACCAACGATATTGTGGTTCGTATAACAACTGCAAGACTATTCAAAGTCATCTTCGATGAATTTGGGTTTGAAGGAGACATGTTCACCCCGTTCGCACCCGAGGTGCTTACGCAATTTATCAACCTATTGCAAGAAGTTGAAGCTGATGAAGCCAAGTTGGCGATACTCGAGTCAACACGAATGCTTATACAGCGCATGGAAACCCACGTGTCTCAATTCGGTGACATGGTGATGAATGCAATCCCCGGAATCTGGCAGTCCGCAGGCGACCTAGGATTGATGATGAAGCAGTCAGTTCTGCTCATTATACAATCGCTTGTCATGTCAATGAAAACAGAGTCTCAACGATACCAACCTATGATCTTACCTTTGATTGCAGAGGCGTCACAGGAAAACACCGAGGTCTACATATACCTTATCGAGGAAGCACTAGAGCTTTGGTCCAACGTCCTACACCAGACCGAGCCTCCCCTTTCTCCCGAACTCGTTAGTCTTACAGATATCGCTCTGAAGCTACTTGAAAACCAGAACGAGCATACATTCACATTGACAAGCATCCTCGGTTGCTATGTAATGCTTGCTCCAGAGACCATGCTCGAAGATCGATACAGAAGACCCATTCTATCCGCACTCTGTAGTTCGATCCAGGCGAAGAACCGCGAGCTTGTTAATATTAGCGCCAGATATACCGACGCATTCATCCGACTAGCTCATGAGCTAGGCGGTACAGCCGGCCTACGAATAGTCGTCGGAGACATGATGGAAACAGGCATCATACCTAGGATGCTCGAGACCATTCATGAACACTTTGAGGCCCGCAACACAACTGGCCCTAAGAAGAAACAAACCCAAGTGAATCAATCTACAATCATAGAGTACTTCAATATCTTCTCTCGAATTGCCGTTCTCGATCCAGGCATGTTCATTGAGATGCTTGCTACACGGGGTCCCCTAGGCGAGATCTGGCAGTGGCTTAGCACTGAGTGGTTTTCTGCGTTTGATGCCATGGCCGATCATACGGCACAGAAGCTCAACCTTTTAGCCCTCACACGCTTACTCGAACTCCCTCAGCCCATGGAAGAACTTGTGCTGCAGAAGCTCCAAGACTACTTCTCCATGTGGACGAGCGTTATGCTTCAGATCGTAGGCGATTCTGCCCCTGACAAAGGAGTCGATCTTCTAGTCTTTTCGGCCGAACCGGAACCCACCGAGTGGGATACACCCAAGGATGTGAGAGAGCGGGCCTTGTATTCGACAGACCCGGTGAAGAGAGTCCAGTCCCTTCAATTTGTGAAGGAGAGACTGGATAATTTGGTAGCCAGAGTTGGCGGGCCACAGCCATTCCAGGACAAGTGGGGCGTCAATGTCGATAAGGAAATCTTGTCCGGATTCAAAGCTCTTGTGGCACTGCCCAGTGGCGAGACCTAGTGTGTTACGAAACTGGTCAAGCTGCGGGCACGCAAGCGTCTTTGCCTTAACCCGCGAGAGAGGAAGCTATCCCTACCTGAGATCAGACGTATGAACAAAGCCGAGGAGCGGCATAACCAGAATATGAAGCGTAAGGGAAAGGGAAGACGCAAGCAGAAGGACTTGAAGGACTTGACGAACGAGGACCCGGAGGCGAAATTCAAACGCGAGCACGAGGAGACTATGCCTCGAGCTAACCCGTACGCGCGCTTGAGAAGCAAGAAGGCACGGAAACGGGAGCAGAGAGCGGAGAGAATGGCCCTTCTTGCGCTGGGGAACTTATCTCTCTGAAATGAGTCGATGTCTTTGGTGATTTGGGGACGACTTCTGACTGATTTTGAGATTTGGCTGCGGCGGCGGGCGAATTGAAAATTGGAGTGATGGAAGAAAATACCCAGAATTGAAAGGTGTGTGTGGTTGAGATGAGACCTCTTGCAAGTGAAGTCGCCTTTTCAATGGTGGCTTCTAGGTAGTTTCTACTTTGGTAGGTAGCTAGCTACTAAGGATAGGAGACAGCTAATTGCAATGCAATGGACTTATTCTCATGAATTGGTTGTTGTAGACTCTGCTCGTGGTTGATTAATAGTATCGTGTGCTTGCGCATGAATTGTGAAAGGGTGAAATTCCAAGGTAAAGAGTAGTGACTCAACGAGCATCATTAACACCCCTGATCCGGGGGCATCGGCATAAGGATAACAGGCACGTGGTCTGTATTCTTACACCTGTGTAATAGCCGAATAACTAAAAGATGTCTACCTTTTTTATACTATAAGTAGATTTCTCCTTTTGCGGAGTGGAGATGGTGTTATCTAGAAGCAGCAACTATGAGTACAATGAGGTAAATTCATGCGGTCAATTTGTATCCGCTTCATCTCTACCTTTTTCATCCGCCTTCATATTTCGGTTCAACAGTCAATCCAGCTTCGCAGATACGAAGACTTCCCTCGAGGTTTCAGCCCAGATGAGTCCAGACGACGTTGCGGAGACCAGCTCCCCTCACTTCAAAGCGAGCGCAACCCAACCGCCAATCACTGTCGTACATGAACGAAAGTTAGCACTCAACAGTAACTCGTCTCTATTCACCTAGCCCTCACTCATATGAGTCGATATAAAGAGAAAATCAAAACAAAGAAAAACGAAGCGCAACAAGAAAAACATCACATACAGCAAACACCCCCCAACGGCGTAACCGGCCCCAAGAAGCGAAAATTCTTCGGGTCCAAAACGAGCAAATACAAGCTCCCGCTAAACAGCGTCATGCCCGACGCGAACAGCCAACCGGCCACGGGGTTCGGGGTCGGTGTCGCGCGCGAGGCTACGAGTAAGGCTACGGAGTGGATTAGCTGGTAGTGCGCTGCTGTGCCCCAGTTCGCGAGACGGGCTGGGTTGTCGATGATGCGCTTTAGAGCGTGCGCGCCGAAGGCGCCGAGGCCGACGGCGGATGCGCCGTAGAGGCAGGCGAGGGTGTGGAGGAGAGGGTGCCGCTGGGGTGGTGTGGCGGTGGAGGGGGGGACGAGGGGGGTGCTTTCGGAGGCCATGGTTTCTGGTGTTTTCTATAGGCTGGAATGCGGTAATGTACCTGGCTAGGTGTAAATGTAGGTCTTAGGTAAGGGTAAGGTCCAGGGCGCTGTAAATGAGTGTGTAGGTACAGAGAGGTTAGCGATCGAGCCGGAGCTCCGGGAACGAATCTACAGGCGATTAGGTAAGAGCGGGAGTGCTAATCTACCCTGGCTAGTTCCCGCTTTTAGCTGCATCTGAGGTGGGTTTCAGCGAGGTTATGGGATTATGTAAGGGTTACCATCACTTTATTTTAAACGACTCAATTTGCGATGAACGTAGATTCTCCATCATCTTTGGGAATGCCTTCAATTTCCTGCCTTCATACATAGGAGCTCGTGCTCGTGTGGAGCATTCATCCGTTTTCCTCATAAATATCCATTGCCCAGTATCAACGCCCTAGTCGCTATGTCGTGAAATGCTTCATAACCCCTCTCAGAAAATACAGTTGAAACTCCGGCCGCATCGAAATCCAAAAAATCCAAAATCCATCTGACGCTATCCTTTAATCCTAATCTATCGCATGAATAGATACGTCGCCAAGTTCCTTAACCAGTTGCCGATATCTACACCACATGGATCGCCTAAGTTCCAATGGCATATCCAATTCGCCTTTCTCTTTTTTAGGAGGCTCTTTCGGTATCGGCGCCGGTCGAACGTATATCTTGCATCCGTCTATCTCCAAGTCCTTGGTCTCCTTGATGAATTGCCGTAGTTTTTTGCGGGTTTCGAAACAGATGCACCCGCGAAGCATGTACGGCGTGTCGATTTTAAAGGTAGAGGTAGAAGCCGGCGGATAGTCGAGATTCGTTGATTCTCTGCAGTCGGCGGCGACCCCGATAGGTTCGAAAGATTCAAACATCTGGGCGAGTCTCCGTGCTGCATATATTGAGGGAGCCAGGGTGTAAGGGAACTCGGCTTCGATCATCGCCTGGTAAGGTTGTGCAGAGAAGTGGTCGACGTCGGCTATGACCTCCATCTTCTCGTGTTTAACCTCTCGTGGGTTTAGCAGTCCATATAGGATGGATAGGTGTTTGATGGCGCGTGTGGCTTTGCTCTCTCTCTGATTGAGCCCGTAATCATTACTTTGGTCGTTTAAGATGTCAAATGGATTCACGAGGTGTTTGGGGTAATATCCTCCTAAATCGCAGAGGTCGATCCAGTTGTCGAAACGTCGAAGTATGTCCAGCACATTCAACCCTACGGGCATCAACTCTCCCTGAAGAGAGTAGCCTACAATCACCAGTCTCTTGCCGGGGCGTAATTGTCGCAGCTGATCTACGGCATAACTTAAGGCGGCTTCCCTGTGTCGAGTCTTCACGGGTTTAAGATGGAGCGCCTCCAGCACTCGGTCCCCTGCTCCGCGATTTTTGCTTTGATCTGGCGTTGATCCTCCCATGAGTTGTCGGGCTAGAGACTCTAGCTTATATGAGAAGACTTCGACTCCATGGTTTAAGACGAAATTCCCAAGAGTTTGTTTGCCGTAGGCGGTCCAGGCCAGTTCTTCAAGTGTAGGTAGGACGGCGAAGTTCATTTTAGTTGATCCATGGCGACTCATACTTGGCTCGACATCGACACTGACGAAGACAGCGTCGGCAGGAAGCTTCTCGAGTGATGCCTTGGAAGAAATACGTCGCTCTCGCAAAGCCCAGAAGGCGGCGGCTTCATACGAAGTGTAAATTGTCGTCATTTCGAAGGATTTGCGAAATTGATGAATGGTAAGCGGTCAATGAGATGTATAAGAGATATTCTCATATTTCGAAAAGGTGGAATCTTCATTTATACCTTATTAATCAGTAGCAGACTAAATACCTATCTCCTACACAATAGAAAATGTGTAGGTTAAGTTTCCCCTAAGAACCTTGGAACCTAACTTACTTCCATACTCCTGATGAGGCGCAAACTTGAGAGCCACTATTATTTCTGACCACGGTCTATCGCCGCCACATCCTCTCTCTTCCCAGCAACCTTTTTCTTCAATTCCCGGAGACGCGTGACGGCTCTGCAGAGGACAAATGTAGCATACTCGCCATGTCCATCCATTTCCTCGCTAGAGCGCTTCTTGATGCTAATGTATTCCACCCTCTCTTCTGCATGCTCGCCGATTGGCACAATGATTCCAGCGTACCGGCAGAGAATAGCATTGAGAATCATTCGACATATTCTGCCGTTGCCATCCTGAAATGGGTGGATCTGTACGAATTCAAGCGAATATTTCGTTGCAATTGAAAATGGATCGATGGCAATCTTTTCCTCTGCAGCGGCAAGCTCCTCTTTGAGATGTTGGCACATCTCTTTCATTTTCGCAGGGACAAATTTAGGGACCGTGAAATTGCATGAACCAGCACCAACAACGACCGTTCGGTAAACGCCTCCATAGTCTTCAGGGGGGATGTCGGGCCCATCTCGTACGCTAATTGGTACGCCGGTGGTGAGAATGCGATGCGTCCCCTTAATTAGTTCCTCTGAGAGGTCCTGCTTCTCGATGACGAAGGCATGGATAAGGTGCTGGAATGCCTTGGCATGCTGCACGATCTCGTTGCGAGCTCGCTGAATGTACCGAACGGACATACCCTTCAGCTCTGGCTGCTGAGAATACAACTCTAGTAGGGCGCTCTGGTCGGGCTCATCTCCCTCGGATATCTCGCCCACGTCCTCTCCCGCGAAAATCTTTTTGCATAGTCGGGTTGTGATCTCATAGCATAGGCCCACGTGCTCGATCATATTGCTCCCGAAAATAGCTCTGGTCATTTTATTGTGTACCTCCTCATTCACTGCATCTTGCTGGTTGTCATTGAGTGTGGTTACACTAATCTTGCAGATCCAAGCGGCGGCCTTCCCAAATAGTTCCTCGGTATTCTGGCCATAGGCATGCTGGCGGTAGATGTCATCCGCTTGAATATCCATCGACATTGCTCCCACCGCACTCCGAGACATCGTGGGCCATCCCCTCGAAATCGTGTCTCGGAGACTCTGTTTCATCATAGCGTGCTTCTTGGGACTATCTGAATCCATACTAGCGGGTCTAATTCTCGAAATAATTAGGTTCAGGAATAATTCAGCCAGGGACTCTTATCTACCTTTTGAAAGAGAATTAAAGGGACCTTTTCTACTGCAGAGCGAATGGGACTTCATGATATTTCTTCAATTAGCAAATCTAGATGGTGTAAGTTTAGATTAGGTAAGTAAGCTTCTTCTGCCAGACAAATTTTAAACCTAAACGCCTCAGTGAGTCAAGCTTCCATCTAACAGAGTTGAACGGCTGAACTTTATCAACTAGTAGAAGATGTGTCATTAAACCGGGGCAGGCTTGACAGCTCGCTTCAGATGGGTTCATTTCCAGCAGCAATGGCAGCTGCTTGGGCCTCCTTTACCTTCTTGTTCAACAGCCTATTACGCCAGAGCACGAACTCCAGTCTCGCAAGAGTTATGACGAGAATTACGGCTTCGACAGCCAGTCCCACAACAACACCAGAATAACCAGAAGTAATAGCTATTGATGTCTCCATCGAGGAGTTTGCGCTTGGCGGAGTTGAGGCGCTGTCGCAAGAGGAATGGCACCTACACCGGATTGGAGCTATGTGATGATGGTGCCTACAGGCTGTATTAACTTGAATGAGTTATTGCAGCACTGCTCCGTGGTTAAGACGTTTGAAGGAAGTAATGGT
Organism: Hypoxylon sp. PDH2405; assembly: GCA_023628415.1. Taxonomy (NCBI): domain Eukaryota; kingdom Fungi; phylum Ascomycota; class Sordariomycetes; order Xylariales; family Hypoxylaceae; genus Hypoxylon; species Hypoxylon sp. PDH2405. Next base: position 458,340 of record JAMAKT010000021.1, read on the forward strand.
GTCCTGTTTTGAATAAATGGATTCATGTGCTCTTGAGAGTTACATGTTCAGCTAGGCAAAACGTGCGAGATCGTGCCTTGCCACCTAAAAAGGGAATTATCTAGACGTCGACCCATCAGCCCCGTAAGACCTATTTCGCGGTTCCATATGATAGAATATCATCTCCATGTGTCCAGCACGTTCTAAGCTTCTTTCAACTAAAGTTCTGGGGCATTTTCTTAGAAGATGAAGCGAGGTACGAATACCTCACCAATTCGTGGGGCCTCCACGAATAAGGGGGCTAGTGTCCGACACGCCGCATCTATGTCGATAAAATATATAGTGACACCAAGTAAATGAGACTCTCAAAGAACTTGATTGTCTTGGAAGAATTGTCATATAAAATCACTGGAATACACCTACAGCTTCTATCCAGGCTGATTTCTGATGTCAATCCTTGTTTATCTTGTTGTGGTCATTCTTACGAGCCCCTTGCCACCAGGTCGACCTTGCATGTAGGCAGCGAGTTCATAAACTTATTCACTCATCTAAAGCCCTGCCAATCATAATAAACGTACATTATCGCGGAGATTATAGCTTGATGTTTGAACACGACACATAATAGCAGCTACGGCAGTCATCTCAATATTCTTGCTTGGATGGTGTTTTTGATAGGCTATCTGCAAGTATGAGCGCCAAATTAAATCACTGAACAAAGGCACACTAATTATTCTCCTACTAGCTAAGTCCTTAGGATTTGGCTCCTTGGGATAGCCATGAAACACAGCACAAGATCTATTCCAATCCACCCCGGACGTTAGCAATGCTCCCCGACCTAAGCCGATGTCCGCTCATAGTACCCACGACTAGGCCAACGTAACTAGATCACTTTCATACCTAAAATAAGCTTCGTTATCTACCTAGGTAGGTAGGTAGGTATGCTACATGAATGGTAGGTTAAGAGCATGTCTTTTTATTCGGCGTTACCTAGCTAGAGCAGGCCGCTTAGCGAAAATACGTACCTATTTAGTTTTATTATATATCCTTTGTAGAAATGTTGATCGGTTTCAAACATCTCATATAGCCGAACAATAAGTGCGTTGTAAGAGAATAAGATCCTCCTGCTTTGTTTGTCTTGAAATGAATACCCTGGCTAGTGACTAACAAGAGGTAGAAACACAAAGGCATTGTGATATGGTGCATATAATTGGATGGAGGAATTATCTGTCACTTCATTAAGTAAATATATCTTAGTATCCTCCCCACAGATCATACAGTTACTCTTTCTATCGTCAGACACAAACCGTAAACTATCAGAAGTAGGAGTAGGTAACGAGGTATCATGGAAGACGACACCCCACAAACCTGGCAATCTGACCCGGATGTCGTAACGGTGACCACGAACAACTTTTTCAAGGTTCTCGAGGAATTTGATGATCGTGGAACGCTCATTAATCCGAAAACGAGATTCGATATTCAATGCAACATCTGCCTCCAGAAGAATTTAGCCATTGTAAATCCAGAATACGATAGAAGATCGCGTCTTACTCACGAGTGCTACGCCGTCCTCCCTCGATGTGGTCACGCGTTTGGTTACACGTGTATTTATAATTGGCTAAAGAAGGACATAAACTTGTTCAATCCCAAATGTCCGATATGTCGTAGGATAGTTTTCCACAAAGGCCGGCAGCCTGAGATCTTCGGCATATTTGGAGATTCTGGACCTGACGAGCAATTCCTAGAGATCATTGATATGAGGAAGGAGATTGAGATAGCGCAGTTAGAGACAATTTGGGACGGGCCGGATGTCCCGACTACGGACGCAGAACGAGCACAGCAAATCGAACTGCAGACATTACGAGAGAATATACTAGAGACTGCATGGCATTCTATTGCCGGAACGAGTACCGATCCAGCTGAGCAGCTTGCCCAATTGGACAGGATAGTTGAGCAGGCGGAGGTGAGAGACCGTGAGAACTCGAATACGATCGATAATGAGATTGTGCAAACGATGCTTTTGGATTTAGAAAACAATGAGAACTCGCGGGTGCCGCCGAACTTGGAACACGGTCAGAACATGGGGTTGTCGCTATGGGATGTAAATGAAGAGATGCTACCGTCGTCGGACTCCTCGGAGTCAGAGCCGGATGGTGACTATGTACGAATGAATATAAGTAGGAGATATAGGAGGCATTTACATAGGCGCTGAATCCTTTAGGCATGTATTTATATGATTTTTGAATGTTCTATCTATAACCAAGATTGCCAAGATGGAGATCAAGGGAGCCATTGAGGCATTCCCTTTAAAATAGGAATTTGATATAGAATCTTAAATAGGAATTTGATATTGATTCTATAATCATGTATGATTTAATGAGCTCACAATAATGCCCTCTTCATCCCCAATTCCAGGGGCGTCTTGTCTATGAGCCTTCCCCCTTTTCTGATCTCGCTTATACATGAATGCTACTATAGCCGTGATGACCGCCTGCGCGCCAAACGCAGCTGTCGAGAAGATAAAACCTTTCTGGAATCTTGGCGAATCGATCTGGGGGAAGGTAAGCAACGGCACCCAAGCGTTGAACGCGTATCCCATGGAGTTCATAATCCCGATGACGATTGCCCGCTCCTCGGCATCCGCGCCGCATATCTCGTTCGCCCAGCTCATACTCAACGGCCCGTATGGAACTGCCGCACGCTGGAGTAGGAAGGCAAACCATTTCAAGCCATCAGGGATGTTCCAGATGGCCAGGACAAGAGCCGCAAAACCACCAAGGAAGGTGGAGATAGACATAATCCTAGCGCGATGGCGGATTGCGTCCGAGACAATGGCAAAAGAAACGGTGAGGACTAGTTGAATAGCAGCAGCGGCTGTAGGAATGAGATTCTAGTAGGCAAGCAACTTTAGCATTTCCATCGTTTCATAGGGTTGGGCTATGCTTACTATTCGCTCAACAGATTCGCCCTTAGCCTTGAGCCACAGGGCCATTGGGTTGATACTCCCTGATGGCCCGATGTTGATAAATATTATATATAATATTGTTAGGAGATACACGTGCCATCGGCCTAGCCTGACTGTCAGTATCTTGGGTGCTTAAAACGTTAATTTTTGAGGGGGGCGCAATCAACTGACCAAATATCCGTTTAAATGCGGAACGCCCGAGTCTCGCTCGAGGTGCTCGCCCAACTTTATCCATTCTCTCCTTAGCCATAGCGCGGTCCTATACTCTTGCTGTGAGTCGTTTTGAAAAGCATCGCGAATTAGGAATGAAAGTGACTCACGCTCTCACTCAAGTAGAACGCTCTAGTGTTCTCGGGGAGATCAGGTAATATGAAGAATCCCGCGACGCAAATCGGAAGACTTATAATACCATCCATAATCTATACGCGAGAATTAGCACAGCAATAAAAAATATCAAGAATAGTCTCTACACGTACGAAGAGCCATTGCCAGCCCGCCAGCCCATTGACGCCATTCAAGCTCCGGTACACCCCTGCTTGAAGATACCCTGAGAACATGCTAGCGGCAGCCGAAGATGCGTGGAATATGCAAGCTCGCTTTCCTAGCTCCGACGGCTTATACCAGGAACCAAGGACGGTGTGCGCAGCTGGATAGAATATCGATTCGGCCAGCCCCACGAAAAACCGAATGGCGATGACATGATCCGACGTCTTGGCCGCAGCAAGGCAGAAAGTCAAGACGGTCCATAGAAGCTCGCAAGACGGAACCCAGATTGAGGGCCGGACCTTAGTTAAGATGATTTGTGATGGGATTTGCCCGACGACATAGCCAACAGTCCATGCAGTGTCGACGAGATTGATTTCGTTCCCGTTCATGCCTAAGTCCTCCTTCATGCCGCTGACGAAAGCGTTCGAGATATTGGTCTGATCCAAGTTCTTAATGAAGTACCCGAATGAGAGCATGGTGACGAGGAAGACGTCCAGCTTCTGGAGGAAAGCGCGCTCTTCATGGGTTCGGCCGGGATCGTAATCCCATATATAAGACCACCATGGCGTCTTAAGCTTTTCTGTTGGTTCTATGCCTCGTCGAGATGACCCTGGTATATCAAGCGAAGACTCATTGACTGCCACCTCCTTAGATGGAGTAGATTGTCGTTCGGCCATGTTGGCAAGTAATGGTTGCCCCTCAAGCGTAAATGAGTTAGCGGCACCGACTGATGATAGATGTCGGTCGCGACGCTTGAAACGAGGGGGAGAAGTGAGCTTGTCAAAGGATATAAACATGATTTAAAAAACATACTTTCGGATACGCCCGAGACTACCGTGAACCTTGGATCATAGAAGAGTAAGGTATAGACTATCGCGATTCGTAATCACCGATTGATAAGGATCCGATAGCTTAACTTCGCCATGACGGGGTTAGCTGTCGTGATGTTCAAGAGCGAGATTCTGGTTGATTGAAATGTCTGATTGGTCCTAAGTTGGTTCAAAATCCCAGATTCGCATCAAGCCCGATGTCATGATTGACGTCTCCGATGGCGCCATTGCTGTCACAAGTGATTCTGCATATAATAGCGTGGGGGAGCCTGTCAACTTCAAAAGCGATTCTTCCCAATTGGAACAAATATCAAATGGTCTATATCTTAAGATATGGCTAAATTTTTGCCCTCGTATGACTGACTCTCTTTTTCAGTTGCTGAGCGGAAATAGGGGGGAGTACGGATTGAGCACATCACTAAATCTTACCAGACTAATACTCAAATGAGATATCTAAGGCGATATTTCTATGCTGCTATTGAAACAATTACAGTTATATGCAAGTACCTATATTTATATGCTCGAAAAGACCAAGGAGAATATCGATTTTTCATATACGGCCATCTTCTGTTTCCCTTATTTTTGTCGGCATTAAGCAGCAATCGCACTTGAGATTCATGTCCCAATGTCGATTTGAGACAGATAACTCACAAGGCTGGCGAATTGATCTAACGAATCGTATTTTTGGTACCCGACTTGGAGCTTTTTTGAGTTATGAAGTCTCAGCTCACAGGCGCGCTCATTGAAGGGGTGGCTGATCTTTGAGAGCTAATCGGTTGCTAGTCCGCTGTAAGTGTAGTAAATAGAGCTCTTTGACTAGGTACCTAATTTTAGATACTAAGAAAACCACACTCACATTAGGTACGTAAAATCCTATAGATTTTCAGCAAGATCTTGATTGGTTTTCGTTATCACTCGCAACTTGGTGTAACCCGAACTTAGTGTCCCATTGAGTCTTGATTGGTCCCTAACCTTGAATATAGTCCTTAGAAGCCCAATGTAAAGAATCTTGTGGAGTTTAGGTCAGTTCATCGTGTACTCGTCTCTACTATAAATGTACCTACCTATATTCCATGAGTTTAATATACCAATTTAATATGTTTAATATGAGACTGATCAATGAGCAACAGTACGCGAATGACACAGAAATATCGAATTTAAACGAGATCGATCTCAGTGCTAGTGATACACACCATCTTTGTGGACTTCCAAATTCTGGGTGGCTAGCAACCCCTAGGTTAGTGGTCTAGGGACCCTTGGTGGGCAGAAGCGCCCTAATGTTGTATGTCATTAGTGTAAATGTAGGTATTCATGGGTCGTAATACAGCAAGACCCAAATCACAAATGCAACAAGGTAGTTAAGATCGTCTATTTTTGTAACCACTTCAGCCTCAAGCAGCTTGGAAAAGGAGCAGAGTTTGAAGTAGCTGGTAGAGAATTACACAAATCGGTTGCTTCAGGCGGTTGATTACTAAGTGGAGCATGGTTGCAGTGGAATACAAGCCAACGTCTCGGCGCTCGTGATCTATCCACTGACATTTTGCTCCGGGTTTTCACAAGAAGGCACGGTAAGAGTTCACGGCGATAATTTGTCTGGGCCCAGGACGCTAACTAGCCCCTGACAGCGGGTGGCCTCCGGGATCCAATCGCGGGGTTTAAGCATTCATGATGCTCAATTTCAGCTTCGAAAATAATCGATTTGGATATTACTTGCCACCGTCAGCCAACCTATTCCGCGCATGTTCCGAGGTATCACGATTAAATACTTGGCCACTATCGCACGATGAAGATGACAATCCGGGATACGGTAGATTCCTTCCGGTAGAAAAAATCAGAGCTCTGAGTGATGGTAAGGCAAGGCCTCCTCTGCTAAAGATACCGAAAATAGTAGGCGCACACGCCTAGACTCGCTCGTCTCAAGAAATTCACCCACAAAAGAACATACATCCTGGTCTTGGCTTCTCTAAATAAACACTACGATCGGATTACATCAGGACCCGACAAGCGGGGATAGGACGATATTCAGCTCTTTAGCATCTGCAGTGGCTTTTTAAAGGCAACTAAGTCCTAGCTCCCTTCTTCTAGCACCTTAGCGGTGTTCTTTATTGAACCCCTACTGCACTATTGTAGAAAATGGGGGTTTACATGGGGTAGTGGACTCGCTATTGGTAGGATCGCGATATTTTTAAACCAACCAGCCCTAAGAGAGCACAAGCTCAAAAGTACGAGCGATGATTAATCGGCACATACCCCAGGTCTAGAGACACGGCCACCATTTTACCCATGTCACAGAATACTACGTTGTCAGCGGTCCTTCTCAAGCACACTTCTCGTCGCGGGCTCTCTATTGGTGGGCATGATGATTCCAAGAAAGTGAGATTCCAAGCGGGGATCAATCATCGGTCATCAGCCTCCCAGCCAGCATTCTACTTCGAGCAGCGACCGTCGTAGTTGGATCGATCGACTACGAGTGATCGCCCTGTATGCTGACACATACAGACAGCCATTATGATAGCCTGAACCCTCCAGAAGAGCCCTCCCGCGTTATATATGGAGGTTGGCGTCAGCTTAGCAGTCAACGAAACTGAGCGGTGAAAATCCCGCTTCAATGCTTTTCATAACATTGCTAAGCTTGCGACATTCGGGTCACCATATTCTTCGCAGCATAACTCCTTTATGGCCAAACAAACACCATTGGAAGTAAGCAATCTCCACCTTCTGGCTATCACAATGTTAGGGCCGAACTATCGGGACGTACGAATTGCTTACAGTGCTATGACAGTTAACTGGCCCCTCAGAGGTCCCGGATATCTTAGCCGGCATCATCATCCCACTAGTCTTCGCAAGCATCATAGTTATTGGCCGCCTCTATTCGAGATTGCTATTGAAGAACCAGTGGTGGGACGATGCGTTCATCTTCTTGGCGTGGCTGTTCGCCATCGCGGTGGTCACCATCGTAGGCGTCGAGACCGAATATGGCCTCGGCCACAAGTTCAGCAACATACCGCTCCACCTTCGACCGATTGGCATCCGGCTATCTTATGGGACTATAAGCTGCTACCAAGTTAGCCTGGTCCTGACCAAGGTCAGCATCTTGTTCTTCTACCTGCGCATTTTGAAGCTGCCGTACCAAAGAGTGCTCGTCTTCGTCACTCTGGGCTGCGTCGTGGTCTACGGCACCGTCTTCTTCCTCCTCACGTTTTTCCTGTGCAACCCGGTGGAGAACACATACGAATTCGACATCAAGGTGGGACAATGCTTGCCGTACTATCCGATTCTGACGGCGTCGGCCGCCTTGCACTCGGCCACCGATTTGTGGATGATTGGCCTGGTCCTGCCCCATATCCTCAAGATGCATCTCCCGATACGGCAGAAAATCGCTCTGGCATTCGTCCTGACATTGGGTATCTTCGTGGCGTGCGCTTCCCTGACGCGTATGGCCGTCGCGTGGGAATTTCTGAATCCGAAATACGCGCAGTGGGACTCATTCTCCTTCGCTATCTGGACTACGCTGGAGTCGAGTCTGGGACTGGTCTGCGCCTCTGTGCCGATGCTGAAGCCCGTGGTTAGGCAGCTGATGGGCCGGAAACCGTCAAGTAAACCCGATGTTGTAAGGAATGTTCCTCGAACGAGGGGTCCAGAGCGGCAAATAAATCAATTTGACCAATTTCACTCCGACGCCACGACGTTATTCACAAGGAGAGAAGGAGATGACGAGGGTATTGATCTTAGGCCAGTAAAATCGAGTCAGACCCAGGTGTCTGTACCTGCTCCAGCAGCAGTTGGGCGTTCAGAAGAAAGACTCTTGACTGTATGATGTGCCACATGAATGGTTGGGAGGTAGGGACACTAGAGGCTTCAACTAACGATAATATAATGAGTAATGAATGTTATGACATGGACAACATATTGCAGCCCTATACCCATATGGCACGCGCCTTTGAATGTCGTCGACGCAGCTTATGCATGAAAGAGCCTCAGAAATGCGGCCCAGCAGCATGTCACCCTACGATAATCATGATGACTGCATACTTTGTGCAACACAACGAGTCAAATTAAGTCCTTATTGGCCATAGAAGTGTAATACAAGGAGCTGCCAGCTGACCTTTAGATTCAGTTCCCGTGACTTCTACCGTTGGGTGATTTTGAATGGTGATGGTAGCATTGGGGATGTAACATATGGCCTCAACGACACCCGACCACGACACAGCAAAAGGCAATGCAGACCAACTGGCAAATACCATAGTCATGAAATCTTGAACACTTTCTAGGGCGCTGTATATTCCTAAAAATCATACATTTATATTATAAAAGAAAAGCAGCCAAACCAGTCATGATTTCTCACGCTTATTAGATCGATGTCTCTGTTCCTCTCCTTGGCCGGTGTTCAGTGGCCTTTCTCAGAGGCAGACGGTGCGAAGTCGTCGTGGAAGGGGATTCGGAAAAAAGAATTCTACGCTTTCTCCTTTCTTTTTCGTCGATCTCGTCCATTGATCTCGTCCATAGTTCCAGGAATGGGGTCGTTAAGCTAGGGCCACCGTGTCGGAATACGAAACTGTTGTTTTCTATCAGTTTCGATGGCTAAAGCGACCGTTCACCTTAGGTGTTGGACTGAATATTGGTGTCTTAAGCTCCCCATTAGAGCTTATATCGTCATCCTTCTCGACGCCTCTACATCTTCGAGCAGCAGCCCATATTGGGTGAGCGGAGGTACTGTACCAGCACTTCTCATTATCCCCGCAGATCTCCTCCAGGGTGAATCTTCCCCACGGCGGAAGCAATGTTAACGTGAAGGCATTCCATAACCACGGAAGCAGTGGGATGAGCTTGCGTACCAAGTATGGATGTTCGCCATTCTCCTGATAGGTATCCTTTAGGACCTGGAGCCCGTATACGCCAGCTACAAATAATCCCAAGTAAAAAGCCAGGATGACGGAAAGGACCATATACCACCCAATAGCGGGCATGGCGGCATAGCGGAAGTTTTCGTCCATGAGGAGCATTATCGCGATCGCCAAGGGTGAGCCTCTGCACAGCAGATTTAGAAATGAGGTGGTGAAAACTGCGCGTGTCTTCCAACTCGCTTCGTAGAGGAAAACTAGCAGTTCTGCGAAAGCCCAATATGTGCGGTAGAGGGCGTAAGCGTACAAGATCACCGGACAGACCACAGCTAGAAGGAAGCATGTATATGCTCCATAGAAGAGAATGGGGTTGGGGTTCGTACACCGGGAACGCTGGGCAAGCGATATCCCGCTTTCACAGCTAAGGCTCTCCGTTTTCGCCATGATATTGGTTACGGAAAGAAGGTAGTATTGGAAGCAGGTGTTTATTGGTCAGAAATTCAAGTCTACTGGTGATAATGAGACAGGGAGGTAGATATGGGATTAGGGATCATGGGTATTTATAAGAGCAACCGGAGATACAAAACTGAATAGTCTTATCATTTACACAATGTCTAAGAGTCATAAGAATTGGTATTTAAACTTCGCTAGACTGGGCCAATATTCCATCTATCTTGACTTAGGTTTTGTGGCTTGAGAAAGGTTGATGATGGCAATAGTTTATATCGTAGTGTCAGCAATCTGCCAGTATCTAAGGCCTACTCTTCAATTCAACTACCGAAGCAAGTCAGTTCAAACGGATCTCAGGAGCCTAGGGAGATTCCTGGAACTGGCTGGGAAGTCTCGCTCCCGACGTGCGATGCGGTTTACAGAATAAACCCCTTTGCGCCATCAGTTTACGACAGCACGTCGGCTCCTAGTGGCAAAGACTATTATAAATTAGGTACTATTAAGGAAGAAGACTGTTAGGCGCGAGATCCCATTTGAGGAATTGAAAAGAGAAGCCTCCTAGATAAAGCTCTCCTACGACTGAAACTATATCACGTAGGTAGTGTTGGAAGATACCCTTTTTTAGGGAACCCGTGAACCCATAAATATCGCGACTCGCTGAAAATATCAGGTAGTTTCTATATTTAGATGTAAACTTTAGATCTTTGAACTTTTATAAACCTCAATTAATACTAGATAGAATAGAGTTAATTAGGAGTCATGAGTACGGAATGTCTGTAGACCAGAAGGATCAAACCTAGCCCATCCTACAGACATCTGCCCTCAATAAGCTCAACAGCATAGTTAAAGGAATCACTATTCATTCTAGCTATCTATAACTTTAACATCTACTTAATCGGCGCTAACATAAACTTACACTTAAGTGAGGCTAAGTTTTGACTTGTTGTCGTGGTTACGGCGCGGGACGCAACTCAAATGATATCGGATCACTAACGCCTTCAATGTACCCAGCCAGTAAGGACAAGTTGCACTGCCGAACCTGCTACTTCACATTACCTTGCTAGGTGTTCTCTCCACTAAGTACTAGAATTTGTCTGCAACAATATGAACAAGTTTCGGAAGGACAGAGTGTTGGAAAACTCCTCGGAGAGGCTATTCTTGCTCAACTTCGAATCAAAACGGATCGAATTACCAGTGTTTGATCCGAAGAGGATCTGGAAGTGGTACATTCGAGGTTTTGCTACTAACACGATGCGCAACTGTGTCTGCGACTCCGTGTGAATTGCCCGCAAACATCACACTGAAGAACAACGAGCCGGTCCTATCCGGGATCCGGGATCCGAGTACAACCTCGGCAACATCTTTAACACGACGACCTTAGCGAAGTATCTACCTATCTGCACCATCTATAACAAGGGCTACTTACGGTACAGCCATAGATCAAGCAAGGCGACGCTACGATAAAGGAATTGTCGGTGACAGTTGAATACCTATATATATATGGTTGTGGTTTTGTTAAAATAGTCCTTAGCGCCCTGCAGGATATCGAAACAAGGGAGATGAAGAGTAAGGGAAACAAATACACCGAGCAAGTTAGAGGCCTGGATGCAGATATTCCCACGCACTATGTATCTACCTGTGAAAGATCTTTTGTCCTGCATCCGTGTTCCATGGCTAGATTGTTCGGCCGCTGGTTCTGGAGTAAGTCGATTAGCTACGACATATGTTGTGTAGATTGTGCGTTCGCTCGCGGCTAGCCCGAAATGATATGATTGTCTAGAGCGAGATTATAAGGGCTTGCAATGGACACATGGCTTCTTGGTAAGGGAACAAAGGGGCATCTAGACCCCGTTACATACACCTTGGGGGGCTTGGATATACAGGATCTAGTATACATCCTAGTAAATACAAGCCGTTCTGACACCTTACCGCACTTAGGTAATGTTTTCTAATTTGTGAATGAAGAGAGCTTGCTGATGCGCCTTGAAGTTTGGCCGGTGCTTGGCTTGCTAGGGACAATCCATGTATGAAGTATTATAGGGCAGTCCCCAGACCGCCATATTAAAAACTTGCTTTAAGCGGAATGTGCTGGTCAGCTTCAAATTGGATTACTGCCGTAAAACATGGTCATCTCTGGATCGTGAATAACGTTTCCTAAGAATGGAAGTTACGTCAGATGATTATTTTCATTTGAATATCATAGGGAAAAGTAATTTGCTTGTGTTTATATGACATCAGACGCAACAATCTGGTACTAGCTAAGCACATGGCAAATGTCTTGGATATTCGGGTGCTTGCAGCTTCAATTATCGATAGGTCCCGAATGAAAATGCCCTCGAAATAAATCACAATAATTGCTGCAGGCTTCCGGGATCCCGTCGGCAGTCGGATGCAGCAAACCCTATCGGAACCGCAAGTGACCAGTCACAACGCGTTCTACCCAGGGCCGAGGCGCAAGATTACGACGATTTCATCAAGAGGGGTGTGAGACAACACTATTGGAGCACGACGCCGGAGTCCCCAACGGCTGGGAAATAAGGGACTTACTGTGTAGAAAGCAGCCACGTGCGTCACTTTGCGGCCTGGCCAAGGCATGGGAATGAGCGATAAAAGGACTCCCGATACACACGTAAGCCTCTTGGCCTCTGCAGGTGCTAGTAGCAACGAAATGATGCAAGGAGTAGCGGCCTTGAGCCGGCTCGCGGATTGCGTACAACGGGATGGCGCCGGTATTGTCGCTGTCGCTGAATGGCCATGATGAACCCCCGCTGTCCACAACAGCTGCAATCAGCAAGATGACGTGTCAGCGACTGCGCTATTTAGATCCGTTGGTGAACTACCAGTAAACGGTCAAGAAAAAAAAAATCGAACTCGGCATATCCTCCAGTCAGATTGCCACACTAGCTACCTACCTAGGTATTTTAGTGACCCAAGTCAAATCAGGCATCTGAAGAGGTTCAAGGTTGCTGGAAGTGTTGTTAATTACCCTCATTAAACCCAAGAGTCGCAAAGCCCTTGGCCCTGGTTCGTTCCGTAACATTCGGCGAGATTTGATATCTTGGAACTTGGAAGACTTGGGGTCTGGGGTTAATTGAGATTACCTAATCTAATAATGCTTCAGAATTGGATGTCAGCTGCTCCGGCAGGTCAATTTACCATTTAAGGATCTGTCGGACCGTTAGACTGACGTTATCAGCAGGTTCGGGAAATTTGAATACTGTAGAGTCTCGGTGCCCCCTTTTGATCCATCGTATAATTAGATCCTACTTCCTGTTGTTGTCCACTAAATAAGCTAAGTACCTAACCAAAGGTAAGGATAGAAAATGGTGATCTGGCCCCGGATTGATTTGCCTGGTGCGTGCGAACATCTCGTCATTCTAAGTTTAAGGTTGACTATCAATATCGACTTCAACCGTTCTGTTGTCAAAGTGACAATTGCTCATCTGGCCGATCAGAGAGTACATCCACACAAAAAAGGCGTGGTAGTGACGAGAATGAGTGGCACAAAGGGGTCTAACCTATCATGGCGCATTGGCAATAACCCTAAAATTAACCGTAAGTGGGCGACATGGGTATTGGCGTTGTAGCGTTATGACGATCAGGCCTCATAGGATCCATTCAAAATCCATGGAATGAAGGGGCAACAGGTTGAATACGGTAGGTGGGAGGAGGTGAATGGAGGCGAAGAGGAAATAAAATCGGACGAACTCTGACGAATATGTGGTGTGTTCCTATTGATGGTTCCTGGCCGCTAACTCGCAGCCCTCGCCAATTGTTGGCTTAGCCGTCGATCCCCCTGATCTTTACCCACTTGCAGGATCAGATGGGAATAGATCAAGTACATGCTAGTTCCAGCCAAATTGGCGGTATTTGCCAAGTCACCCGATTTATGCAGGACGCAGGTACCAACCCAATTGCAGCTCTTAGTGCCCCTTTGGTGCCCAGTTTAGAAGATTGGAAAGAGCCACGCCTACTAATAACATCCAATGATATCCTTGCATCCAGTATGTGCAGCGTTCATCCAGTGTGCATCCAGTGTGCATCCCAGTGTGGCGTCTATTTTGAAACCGACCCTTTCTGTTCCCACGCCCCCTCCCCTCTCCACGTCGCCAAGTCCTTCTTTAATCTCAATTCACCCACCCCCTTTCCATTCGTTACTCGATTCTTTTCTCTCCCTTTTTACTGTCCTTATTGTCGTCGTCTTTCTTTGCCCGGAAGCACTTTGCTAAAAGTCATTCATTGTTATCTGGTGAATTTCTCACCAAGCCGCTCTTTAACAAACATTCTATTCAAGGGTTACGCATCCATTGTTTGCGCTTCTTTGGATCGTGTGTTTGCTCGCCACGTTCGTTAGTTAGCTATTGTTACTTCCTGGCCCACTGGAAACCCGCATTCCACACGACGATTCCATCTAAATCGGTCGAAAGACGCGGATCAGTTAGACACGAAAGAACACATAACCTTGGATAGCCTCATTTGCGACGGGAAGCAAACATCACTACCTAGGACATTCCTCGTGAACTCAACATGAAGTATTCTATTGCCTTCGCCGTGGCCACGGCCACGGTTGCAAATGCCGGCTACTGCAGCGATGCGTTCGAGGAATTCGGAAACTTCTTCTGCCCCAACGCTGTCAAGCAGATCAAGTACACTGGCCTCGATATCCCTGGCAAGTACCGGGCTGTCTCCCAGATGACAGACTCGGGAGACTGCTCTTTCGAGGACAAGGAGTACTCTGGCCCCATCGCCCCATTCGATGAGGACGTGAGTGACATTTCCTCCATAAAAGATATCTCCGCCGCTAAATCAATCGCAGATAACGTTGCACTTCCGGGGCCCCCTTGAACTGGCTTCTGTTGCCGTCTACACCCCGTCCACCAAGAGCAAGCGTGACGTTCCTAAGCCTCACTCCAAGCGCCACGGCCACCAACACCTTCACAAGAAGTACCACGAGCAAGAGGCCGAGAAGCGCGCAGATAACGTCGTAGCTACCATTGACGGCAAGGTTGTGTCATGGGAGAACAACTATTTCGGCCCCAGTACTACTGCTCCTTCGGCCACTGGTGGCGTCCACGCCGCTGCCGCGGCCGTCAGCTCCGCGGCAAGTGCTGTAAAGAGCGCTGTGGAGTCGATCGTCAAGCCCAGCAGCACTTCATCCGCCTCCGTTCCCGCCGGCGACTTCGAGCGCGTCGCCTACTACAACGCCAAGGACCAGGTCGCCGATGGTCTCGTTTTCCTCGGCAACCTCGGTGACCCGGCCATCTCTGGTACCTGGGATACGTAAGTGTGAAGTGGCCAAGAGAAAAGTATCAGCGACTAATCCATTCGCAGTGTCTGGGGTTCGAGCTTGGCGTACGCCAACGAAGATGGCACTAAGGCTGCCGCTTCCCCCACCGTCCTAAAGGAAGGCCTCATTGACGACTCGACCGAGATCATCATTGCCTCTGACAAGGAATGCAACGGTGACTGCGGTACCGTCCGCCCTGGCTCTGTTGCGTACAGTACGTCTCATTGAAATCCCACAACTGTGACTAGATACTAACGATCCTCAAGAGGGTTTCGAGGGTGCCAACAAGGTTTTCCTGGCTGAGTTCACTATGCCCCTGAGCGGCAAGACCGGCTGGAACATGGACATGCCTGCGTTCTGGATGCTCAACGGTGCGATTCCCCGAACTGGTCAGTACAGCAAGTGCAGCTGCTGGGCCGGTGACAACGCAAGCCCGCAGCAGGGTGGCTGTGGTGAAGCCGACATTATCGAGATCCTGCGCACTGGTGACACCAAGGCCAAGTCCACCTTCCACTTCGCTGCCGGCACTGGCGACTCGCACTACTTCGACCGCCCTACCAACAAGTCCATGAAGGTCGCCGTCGTCTTCCAGGCTTCTTCGTCCACCGCCTCGATCAAGGTCCTCGACGATGACTACGACTTCTCCACCAGCCTGACCTCCGACGAGGTCGAGGATCTCGTCAACGATGAGTCCACTCCCAGCCTCTTCAGCTTGATGTCCTTTGCGTCGTAAATATCTTTGGGGGACTAGCCGGGGGGCATGAGGGGACGAGGGAAGGATGACGGAAGGTAGGACAGGAGGATGCTTGGGGCGGCGAACGTCGGTTTTCTCGAATTGATTTGTCTACCATGGATATAGGAGCTGCGTTGCAAAGTTCGTTTTTTTCTGCGCCTATACTACCCTTTTCGCATACCAAGATGATTTGATTTTTCTGCCGTACTATTTATAATATGGTGCCATTGCATGCTCTGTCTGTTTCACCGCTTATCTGTTTTTGAGCGTAAAGTAGCTTGTTATTTTAATTTTGAGATCTCGTGGGCGGCACGCTCGATTTTTAACGAGGACTACGAGAAATCATGAAGTTACAATAAGGAAATGCGAGGTTCTTTTGACAGTGAGGCTCTCCGTGGTCTCGGGAACAGCCCGAGACAGGCTCCGGGTACCTGTGCTACTCTTCGCCAACAACTACTGCTCTGAGATAATGTGACATCATGTTCGTGTCATTTTTCATATCCCGGGTGACTCGATATTTGTGTCCTACCTTGTACCTTGTTCTACATTTAACATTAGAGCGGGCTGTTGAAGTCGACAGCAACACAGTCGCCCTCCATACTGCGTACAAGACGAGAACTCATTCATCTCTCTGGGAAAGGTTTCAGATGTGCCCATACTTTTGACCATGGTTCATTTTGTGCTCATTCTCAACTCTTATCCGTTTAGCCGGGTCTAGACTCATAGAAATAATTTATCTGATACGTCGTAGTCAAGCGGGGGTTCGACGCTAAATCTCGACTATGAGTCGCGACTCCTTTTGAAGGCTATTCTAGCACGGTACGAGGTAGGTAGAATTCCATTTCTACAGACCGCGTAAAGGATTGATAAGCTGAAGGTTCTATCTCGAGACGAATAGGCCTAGGTTGATGGGTAATAGGAAGATGCGGCAATTAGATCTACCTAAGTTTTCATGGACATTCTTCTAAGTCGCCGTGTTGGTAGAAAAGGCTTGGGTCTTGGCTTAAATCTACGTTGGGTTTTCAGCACTGAAACTTTGAGTCTACTTGGGTGCTAGTGCTTGGTGATTTCATTGAAATCCATATGAGAGCGTATTTTCCCAACTGTGGGACGAACAGACTGAGTACTCCCGGACGTACGTTCCCGCCGCGACCTGAAGTCGGTGGGATGGTGATGTTCTCAGCATAAGTGATCTTGAAGATCGCGATCGTATTACTTTTCCTACTGACAGGAATTCAAGTGTGGCCGGACTATGCCACAGAGTTACTTGTAATGTGGTGACTTAATCAAGGGAGCCGTTGATATAATTATAGTATATGTGTATTTACTAAGGTGTCATTTATGGACACTCCTAACAATCATATTTCAGACTTACTAATTGCTGGAGGTTGATGATCCGGTTGTAAATATAGACCGCTTCGTCCCTTGACAAGCACAGCCCTTTTCATCGCGTCAGACGACCTGGTGCATTTGTAAACGTAAAGGGAGCAATGAGTCAGCACTCGTCTACGGTGAAAGCCGAACAACTCCGGAGCGGAACCAATGTCCGGCAGAAAACCCCTAGTTATTCCCGGAATCTCCGAATGATGGCTTGGCTGGTCCGGAAGGGGCTTCACTTGAAGGTGTTTGACATAAAGAGCATCATTATGCTCTTCGGCGGAACGATCTACAAGATCTAGGATAGATAAAGTTGTGTATCTGCAATCCTTACTAGGCTAGATCAAGAGTATCGAATGACAAGGTTAGCAAACGATTTAGGACGCGAGCGGCAGGTCGATCCGAAAGCTGGCAACGCGCCGCCCGGGTGTTCGTTTCCTAACCATCAATTAGGCATAGTTCCAGTAGCCCAGGAACGGGCCAGCGAGCGAAAGGGTTCGAAACTATGCGGGCAGAGTGATTGGTGGACTGCCTGCGGCTCCAATGGTGGAGTGACGGAGTTCGCGCTTACTGCTGTCAGTTAGGGGACGACCCTCCAGTAGACCCCAACGACGTCACTCGAATAAAAAAATCATGAAAAGATGGGTGACTGCTGCAGAGAAGAATCTTTGGATTTTGCCCGATGTGCCTTATCTCGACGTTGATGTCATTGTTTGGTCAATCTGAGATACCTTCGCGTATATCGGTGTAAAAGCAAAAATGAGTATTGGACCACTGAAGATCCAATCCAGGAAAAGTCATATATGTATAAAATCCGATTGCGTGTTGAAACCGGTAATGGAACGGAGATCGAAGATGAAGCTGCGAGCTATCGGGTTGGGTGTGCTTGGGCAGTGGGTAAAGATGGAAACATCGTACATCATTTTTCTGCAGTAGAACAGATACCTACGCGAGTTAAAGGTAACACTTTGCTCAACTGGTGCTCCGGTGAGATTTCTCTATGTTGGTTGCGGAGTAAACGCTCCGCTTCAGAGTATACAAACACACAGATCTCACTGCTTTGCAAACATTTGCAATAGTTGAGAATCCATTCGTCGTTGCCTCATTTGGAATCTGGTGCATATTTCACTTGCCCCGAAAGACGTCACTAGGCTGTGGCTTAGACTTCCGCCATGGAGGTCGCAACTGTGTTTTGAAAGTGCAAGAGGTCTACACTTCCTTTATAAGCTCCAGAAAGATATACCAAGATTGGGACGGCCGTCCACGTTCCAAGTCGGATTCAATATACCAAATTAATCGTTTCCTGGTCGGCATAGATACTAACATCAGTCAGCAGTATGGCTTTAAGAGATTCTGCCGTTGATGGCAGGCCTCAGGATGGATCTTTAATAACTGAGAACCCCACAGAGTTACCGGATACAATCCCAGACACTCTTCCGAATGCGTTCCGAAATAGGCCTGACTTACAGCCTGTAGGTCCCGTCAACTCGAAGGATTCAGAACAGACTCCATATTCGAATTCGAGATCAAACGAGAGTAACCAGCGTCTACTTCAAGAGAAGGGCCGTAAGGCATTAGGAGACCGCACAAGAGCAGAGGACCTAGGGTGGGTCGACAAGGACTACTATGAAGCGAATCCATGGTATGGCCAAGACAAGAAGAAGCCAATTTTCAGTCTCGGCAAGCCGTTGCCACGTAGAGTCCGCTGGGTTAGGAAACCAGCCGACTTACCAACGAAAGAGCGACCTAAATCCTCCGAAGACTTAGCAGAACGCGGTGAGGCCGACCTTAACAACGTATCTTCTCTACCAAACGTCGAGAGACAGGAAACCACGGCGAGTCAGGCATCGAGGGCCCGAAGAACAGCCGCAGGAGTCGGCCATGGCGGCAGACGCAATGACGTCGGAGATCCCGTCTTCGACTATCAACCGGGGCAAGATAAGCCCGACCGCAGAGAGCCCACCGCCGACACACATGATACGAATAAGAGCAATAGGGAGGACAATCCCAACTTTGGGATCGATAGCGAACCGTTAGGCCAACGGGAGCGTGAGGAAGTGGAGAAAGGGGATAGAGACCCCGACGAGTTTCGCAACTGGTGGGCTCGTATACGAGCAAAGCATCCCGAGCCGTTGGCTGAATTCCTTGCAGTATGTTCCTCTTTCACACCCGATATTCCTCTCCCGTGGCATAGACTGACTGACTGACCTGACTTATAGACGGGAATAGCCGTGTTCATGGGTTTAGGGGCAACCCTTGCTGTGAATCTTTCTGCAAACCAAGAAACGAAATACGGCACCTATGAGACCCAATGCTGGGCTTGGGGCTTTGCCTGGATGTTTGGCATATATCTCGGCGGCGGCGTCTCAGGAGCACATATGAACCCCGCCATATCCATTAGCTTGTCGCTATTCCGAGGCTTTCCCTGGCGATCGTGTCTCGTATACGTCATTGTGCAACTCATTGGGAGCATAACAGCTGGTGCATTAGCATATGCTATTTATAAAGATAGCATTCTACATGTCGATCCTAATATGTCGAATACTGCAAAGACCTTCTTCTCGACCCCTCAAGAATGGGTCTCGATGCGTACAGCTTTCTTCGATCAGGTCGTTGGTAGTGCGATTATGACGATTGCTGTATTCGCACTCGGCGATGATCAGAACAACCCGCCAGGAGCGGGAATGCACGCTCTGGTATGTTTCTGATTGCAAGCCCAGATATCGTGAAATCCACCTTAACAAATGGATGCTAACTAAGGGCTCCAGGTACTTGGTTTGCTGGTCACCACGCTGAAGTTTACGCTGGGTTATAATATCGGCTCAGCACTGAATCCGGCTTCCGACTTTGGCCCCCGAGTCGTGGCTTGGGCCGTTGGTTATCGCGGACCCGAGACCTTCAAGACCATGTGGTGGTTTTATGGCCCTTGGATTGGCACCCTGCTTGGGTCGATCATCGGATGCACTATATACGACGGCTTCATATTCGTTGGAACCGAGAGCCCAATCAACTATCGAATGAAACGTGGAATTAGGAAGAGATTCAAGAAGAGAACTCGAAGGTTGTTTGGGTTTGCCAGGAAGAAGAGGTGAGGGCACAATAAGATATAGAGATAGAATCCGTTAGACGGCTGGGGAGTTCGACGGGTATGACAAACAGTTATCGTTATGGAAAGACGAACATTCATTGGTGGTATGGGTAGGAGGCACTCTGTGTATGTACAAAGGTACAAATGATATCGCTATCGCCGACACTGATAAGGATGAGATCAGTGGCTGGAAACCTGCCGGCATACCGAGGTTCCAGCTTATTAGTAATACCCACGTGATATAACGGGTCCATGCCTAGCCTGACCGGCAACCGAAAGATCAATCGGGAAACCGAGGTCGCTTTTGGCACTTCGCCTCACACTCTTTTCAATCCTCGACCTTGCCGGTACAACTTCCATTTCGCGACGCCATTTTCTTAACCATCCTAAGACGCCGTGAGTGTATTGCAAGTATCTCAACTACAATGGCTTCGCCGCCCAAGCCTTGGGAGCGTGCCGGCGCGACAGGATCAAGTAAGTTTATCATCCCAATTTCACATGTCATACCGTTAAACGTCTTTGACTGACTGACTTTGTTCTAGCAAACCTTGCGACACCAACAGCAACGACAACTGGTGCCTCTGTGCCTCCATCCTCGAATGCAATTACGGCGCCCGCATCTACTACTGGCAGTGCCACGTCAAGCACACCGGCCATTCCTCCTCGTCCCGATTCTCTAAGCTCGACTGTCAACCAGAACGCGTCAGCATACAGTCGAACGCCGTACAACTCTGCTTACAACCCGTATTCATCACCCTACAATAGATATGGAGGCTATGGCTCGGGAATGTATGGCAGCTACGGCGGTATGGGTGGCTATGGTGGTTACGGAGGCATGTATGGGGGCATGTACGGCGGAATGCCTGGAATGATGCCGAACGACCCGAATAACCCGAACAGCTTAACCAACACTTTCAACAACAGCACTCAGGCTACTTTCCAGATGCTGGAAGGAATTGTGGGTGCGTTTAGTGGTTTCGCGCAGATGCTTGAGAGCACGTACATGGCAACTCATTCTAGCTTCTTCGGTATGTAAACTCGTCATGGATACATTTATATCACGGGTATGCGGGTTGCTAACTAAGTAATAGCCATGGTGTCTGTAGCCGAGCAATTCAGCAACTTGCGCAATACTCTCGGATCAGTTCTTGGCATTTTCACCATTATGCGATGGCTTCGAACGCTATTTGCCAAGCTCACTGGCCGACCTCCTCCCGTTGACGCCGTCTCACTTACACCAGCATCGTTTGCCAAGTTCGAGGGCCGCCAGCTACCATCCGGTGGCAATGGTGCCTCTGGCCAACCCAGACCCAGCAGGAAGCCCCTAATCTTCTTCATTCTCGCAGCCTTCGGATTACCGTATCTCATGAACAAGGCAATCCGAGCCATTGCCGCGTCAGCGGAGGAGGAAGAGCGTAGGCGTGTTGGGGTTGCGGGTCAAAATGCCCCTATCGATCCCAACAATCTCGAGTTCTGCCGCGTTTTGTACGACTTTACCCCCGAGGCCGGCAATGCAACCCAAGGCGTGGACCTTGCGGTTAAGAAGGGAGACTTCATTGCAGTCCTGAGCAAGAGTGATCCTCTAGGCAACCCAAGTGAATGGTGGCGCTGCCGAGCTCGGGATGGACGACTCGGATATCTGCCTGCGACTTTCTTAGAAGTAGCCAAACGACCAGGTCAACCCATTGCCGCCATTAAGGAGGCCCCGAGCGAACCAGCGGCAGCACCTAGCAAGGTAGAATCTAAGCCGCCGGCAGTAACCAGTAAGGCGGGAGACATCTCCGCCGAGAGCTTCCAGAAATCACAGTTTTACTCGTAGTGCGATAGAACTAAGATTGCTTCGCCAGGTGATGATGTATTCAAGGTTGGAGACTATCTTCAGAAGGTTGAGGAAATTAAGGCTTCTTGGCGTGATGCCATAGCCCAACTCGGTCCAAAAATACTACCGCAGGGAACAGATGAGGCAGCCCGAAAAGCGAAGAGGGAGGACCTCGTTCGTGCTACCCGAGACGCTATGTATCGATCACATAAGTCACGGGGAGATTGGTGGCACAAGATCTTGAAAGAAAGATCGGAAGACCATGTTTCGTCAGACCCCATTCAGAAGAGTGACCAGTGAGAAATTCTCGTTTGGATCAGCAATTGCACAGCTACGACGGGAGTTTATGATGCTGCATCTTTAGGGATTCAGGTTTCCCTATCGACTATTATCATTCCCCGGAAATATCCCTCAGTCTAATCATAATGAATCTGGAACGACGAGAAAGGGCTACGACTGTGGGCACTTCAGCCTAGGAGACGTCTTCACGAATTCTCTCTTCTCTGTATAACATTTTACGAAGCACCTGGCGTTGCCACGACTCGAGGGGAGTATTAATGAGGCAAATCGATTGCTCTTGGCCTCTACCTTGGCAATGCCACTGCGTCAAGGGTTTCTATTGGATCTGTTCTTCGGGATGATCGTTGCCTCATTCTGGGAATACGTGATTCCCATAACTGCCAATCAATCGACGAATACGACGGATTTTCCATAGGCCTTTCCAGGTACGATGACATTAGAAGAGGTAGGGTCTTTGAGAAGGAGGGTTTTCACGATTTTGAGGGTGCATTGAGTTTTCAGCTCGGCGTTCAGGCTACGGACAAGGACAGGTTGAATGTATCTAGGCATTCTCGAGGGACCTTGTAAAAAGCAGTGGTTAGGAACATACGATAATTTCAAAAGTAAATTAATTATAAACCGTACCATCATTTGCGAGATGTGTGAATGCTCCTTGGTGGTTGGTGTGGAAGAGTAAAAACGCGTCTTTCTGCGTAGAGTGGATGAACGTCGAACATGCTGAGCCTATCGTTCTGTAGGTAGTTTGTACTCCTGAAAGGACCTCTCGCCTGCACGCCGCGGAAACATAAGAGGTCTTGAGCTGAACCATAGCCTGATATTGCAGAAGAAAAAGACCTTTGAATTATACGGATTTCAGATCTTCGCTTTCCTCAGCTTTTACCCAGCTTTCATGTATGGACCGGCAAACAATGTGCTAGCTCCCTCAGACAGTCGAAATCATCAAGTATCCTATAAATATAGGTTCTTAGGCACGCACATGAGCAGCCTTAGAATATTCTGCAGATTCTAGAATACATTTTGCACAGTCCCGGCGTCCGCCACCTTCCCTTGTTGCTATCGATGTTGCCCATCTCTCGCCTTCCCCACATAGAGGCGAGCTGGATTGACCAAAATAACTCTCCTCTGTCCATTCCAATGTAAGCAAAGCCCAAAGTAGAAGCTCATAGCAGAGAATTGAGGAGCTGAATGTGCCGCTGTGAAACATATACGTACCTCCTGTCTATTTTGGAAGAGATGGGCATTACAGGTGGTTTGCTCTGTATAGTGTGCACTTGACTTCATGCATACAAGCCGGTATGCAAGCCTCTTTCTCCTGCTGGATTTCTTCGGACGATAGAACTTTCACTTTCCAGTCTTGTGTCTTTTGTGTTTAACCTGCCAGATGTCATTCAATTCTGAAATGCCACCTTTGGAGCCCTGTATTGTCTATAAATGAGGTATAAGGGTGAAGTTTCGAAAGTAGACACTTCATCAGTAGCTCATCAATGTGAGAGCATGTTAAATAGAAATACTCTCGGGTTCTTACGAAAAGACAACAAGCCCTTAAATGGTGGTGATCGAGCAATGTGACGCGTCATTACCACTGCCAATATAGCAGAAACAGGCACAATACACAACAAACAAACCAAAACACCATTTCATCAAGATCTCTTATTTTCCCTTTCCCTCCGTTACTGTGGTATCAAACCTCCCTATCTACCTATCGTATCTCATCCCATCGTACAATTCCATCCGCCTTCCTTTCCGCGGGCCCTCTCTCCTCTCTCTCTGTAACCTAGGTAGTAAACGTGTATTTGCAAATCTCAAAAAAACTGCAAAAGAATCCCTCCCTTCCTCTCTAACCGTTATTCAATCTCGACGACCAAGAGACTCCAAGATGAATCTAAATCTAGATTTCCATCCTCTCTTCCCTCCCTTCCTATGCTTGCTTTTTACCTCCCAAAATACCCCCTCTCAACCGCCCTCAGACCCAGATAACTCACCGCCGCAAACGCAAACGCAAGTTCAAAACCCACATCTCCACCAAACCCGGGCGCGCCGCACAGCTTGCCTATGGGGCCCGTGAACCACTTCTGCGCCATACCCAGCACAGCGCCCACGATACCCACGCAGAAGGCGGCGACGGCCGCCATCCCGGGCGGCAGCCTGCTAGGCTCGCAGTAGTCCTCGGGGCGGTAGCGATTGAACGACGCGCGGCGGAAGACGAAGTGCTCGGTGAGGCTGACGCCCTCGTAGATGGCGAGCCAGTAGCCGATGATGAGCATGAAGCTCTCGAGCGCGTCTTCGAAGTTGTCGTAGCCCGGGATCGCGATGGCGATGTATACGGCTGTACTTATAAGGGTCCAGACGAAACGGGGCACGCGCTGCGTCTTCTCCGATAGGACTTGGAGGGAGAGGGAGACGGAGTACGCGTTGGGACAGTTGTTGCCGATGATCGAGAGCCCGAGGAGCACGACGCAGAATTCGCCGAAGCGGCCTAGCCGCGGGACTAGGACTTCGGCTAGGAGGCCGCCGATGTGCGCTTCCTCGTAGGCGGCGAGGTAGGCTTTGTTCGTGGCCATGGCGGTTGCGATGGCGGCGCCGAGGAGTTCTGTGAAGCATAGGGAGACGAATAGGCCGGCGAAAGTCCAGATGAAAATGGATCTTCGAGAGCGGTCGACAGGTTGGTATACGGTATAATCTGCAGCGTAAGACGTCCATCCTGTCGCAAATCCAAATACTGATGCCGCAAACGAGAGAATGCCACCAGCTTCACTGGGTCCGGTATTGAGCGGAAGTAAGTTGTTGAATTCGCCGGAGTGGGCAAATGTCCCTAGAACGATCATGAAAATGACGAACATGGGCATCCAAGACCATTTCTCGTAGGTATGGACTATCCTGTAGCCGAAAGTACATATTCCCAGCGTCGCAATTGCAATGACTAAGATACCAGCCCAGCCAGGCACGTCTGAGTTAACCGCATGGAAGAACTGGGCACCAACGATAACGTTGACCGCTGCCCAGCCAACACAGGCTAGGATATTGAATATGGCAACTATGTGATAACTTGGTTAGAGAGGCCGCTTCAAAGGAGTGCCAAGTAAAGAAGCAATATGCTCCACGAACTTACTTAATTTGACGCCGTAGTATCCAAAGTAAAATCGAGACAGTACCATCTGCCGTAACCCAAACCGGGGTCCAAACATTGAGAAGAAACAGACCGGCATGATGCCGAGGAGGTTGATGAAAATGATCGTTAACGCGCTGTCAACAAACCCAAGGTTGAATACAGGCAGTGCGAGGGCGCCAATGGCGAAAGATGAAACAACCATGTTGGCAGAAAACCACTAAACGATGTCAGGGGAAGGAAGTTCATAACAATTCGCGGACGGCGACTTATCGTACCAATGTGCCGACTTGGCTCATACTCGAGTCGGTCCTTTCGTCGCTAGGGACGCGCTCGATGCCTCGCTGCTCCACGCCAAACTTGCCGGCGAAGCGCTGGAGTTTGGCGTATAGAGTTTTTCCCGAGGTGAATTCTTGCCCGTGGACGGCATTGGCGTCGCTGACGTAGCCCATGTCATAGTCAAGGACATAGCGATCTTCCTTGCGCGCAGTGTCGCTGCTTGCGTTGGAGAACGACATCTCTATGATCCGCAAATGAAGAGCTAAGAGGTAGTTTAGTCTACGAGTGAATGAGCAAGTGAATTGGCTAGGTGAATGTGGACAATGGATGGGGGGTTTGTTTTTTTATTCACCTTGTTGACAGTTGATGTGGGAGTGTTAACACCCGCCCACTTAAAGTTTGCGAAGTGAAGTGAGCTCGTTTATTTTTACGAAGGCACCAGCAGTTAAAAAAACTGCGTCGTCGATTCCAGACCTTCAATGCCTTTTAGGTCAAGTCCGCCATCGAAGACGACGAGATGTGAAGATCAATGAAGGGTCGGAAGGCGCCGAGTAATCCGGTAAGAATATCTCCAAGTAGGTTGGGTAGCGATGTGGATGGGACGGATGAGACGGCGTTTATAGTGGCGTCTTCGCTGTAGCTAGAATATTGGATGCCACCGTATCACAAGGTAAGGCTAGCTCACAGAGATGAGGTCAATATGCGACTGGATGTGCAGAAGTTGTGTACCTGAGGAGAAACCAGGTCAAGTCTAGGGTTAGATGATCGAAATTGTTATTGGTGGGATGATTAAGATAAGCAGAATCATCAGGGGGCGAGATCTGCGGCTGTCGTGGTGGGCTTGCACAGTGGGATTATGGCCGAAGTTGAGATAAGGTAAATGAATTTGTTAATGAAGTCGCGTCCCTCACGCGACAAGTCCTATATGTGGTGGAATAATAGCTCAGATAGCCAGACACCTAGAGTTAGGTACTGAAGGGACATGCCAGTGATCATCGAAAGTGACAAAAGAAATGATAAAGGGCTAGTGAATTAGACTCCTCCTAATAGAATAACATGGGCACCGGCTAGATACGATATAATAGGTAGTGGTTAGACCTAAGTGGAGGCTGAAAATTCTCTTTAATCCATACCGGTTTATACCGTACAGCAAAGCAAACTCCGAGGACAGCGTGTGCCTTATAGTGGCCATGGCATCTCGCAATAGAAGGGACAATCAATGGTCGTCGGTCTACAAAAAGATCGATGTTATCAAAGCAAGCTAAATGCGCGCAGGGTATACGATGCTGGATATTAGTGGCCTCTCGCAGTTTGTGTAACTGGCGTCATGGACGAAGATCTTCAAGTCTTGGCGAATCTTATCTGAAACTGCTATCCAGATATTGCCCTGGCGATAGTAGAAAAGCTTGGCCTAGACCTATGACAGGTGACTCTAGTCGAACACCAATCTCTTAAACCGGGAGGAGATGATGGGAGAGAGCTATAAGAGAGTGGCCATCCTGGTGGA
The DNA here is from genome assembly GCA_023628415.1 of Hypoxylon sp. PDH2405. NCBI lineage: Eukaryota > Fungi > Ascomycota > Sordariomycetes > Xylariales > Hypoxylaceae > Hypoxylon > Hypoxylon sp. PDH2405. The sequence continues at coordinate 485,384 of JAMAKT010000021.1, forward strand.
AGTGCTAGGATGTCTGTACACCACTGAGACATATTGACCGCTCATGCTGTAGACTGCGAAGTGATTGGACGATAAGGGATATTCGCTGGTCTTGAGGCTTTCGTTATCAACTCCCTTCGACATTTAGTTATAAGTATTACTTATAGTTTACAGTCAGCGACCTCAGCCATTAAAAGCTCTTGCTTGAATAGGGAGGTGAGTGATGGAGCTGAGGTGAAGAACCTCGTTGGATTCCGGAGGGGGAAAAAATTCAAGACGGACTCGCCCGAAACCTCAGGGCCTTACTAAGAGACCCAGGTGTTCGGTATCAGCTCTCGAACACGAACACGTCCTGGCCCTTCTAAGTGGCCCTGTAGCATGCTGATGGTGACCAATAGAAGCTTATTTTTTTGGGTGCCTTCCTTATCAAGCTCCCCCAATTCTTGGCATTTTTGGCATTGACCTCAGCTGAAGATACCCCATATTTCAGATAGATCCCTCGAGTAGAGACGGTGGTTTTACAAATTCTACAATATGCCAAGTGGTCTTATCCAAGTAATGGGATGTGATTGTTAATTGTGACATTTTCTTCTTCTTTAAATTGGCGTGTAGAGATTTTCCCCACGTGAGGTCCATTCCCGTTGTTTGACATAAATTGCGACGTGCTGCGGGATTCTTCGTGTATGGCAAAATCAGGGGTATGGGATCCTGCGTGTGGAGAGGTAGTGGACCGGAGCAAACACAGCATGATGCTGAACGAGGATGTACTTGTGATACTAGTTAAGGTATACAGTCAGAAGCTTTAAATACCTTTGACAAGTATGTAGGCACCGGCGGCTCTGAGCTTGGGATTCCCCACAGCCGCCTGCCTACCTAGGAAGTACCATAGTAGATATTTAACCAAGTGTACCCCAACTTTTGGTCATGGGCCTGGTCGTCGAAATTAAGGATGAAGTTTGTCAACTTGAATGAAAGGTCGGGACACTTGCAGGGAATCGCATTTAAGGTTAACCATGACGAGCGTACCCGTACCATCTCGGAATCCGGGAAGCTGGTATATCGACCACGTTCCAAGACCGCGGAAAGAGACATTACATCTTCGTGGGATGTATGACCGTCCTACTTGCGTTCCCGTATGACAGGTCTGGATCGATCCGGAGCGCGCGGCGGTACCGCGCGCCACCGTATAATCTGATTGGTTATTCCTAAAATATGTACGTAGACGCCGGGTCAGCGTGGCTATCCGCTTCAAGCAAGGGTATCCCTGATATGGGAGCAAGCAAGGCGCTGTCTAAGTAGACCGCTGCGAAGACCTATGAAAGCAAACACTGATCTGGTTTGATTAAGACATAATCCTCTAAGCTGAAGCTTGTACACTTTTCCTTGCTGACGTGCTTGCCATTCCGCCTCTGATCAACCCTTCAATAGAGCATCCCGCACAGCTAGAAACTCTATTTAGGCGGTTATTCCACGAGATCCTCGTCGATCAGTGTGGCAATGTCCCTAAAGACATCTCTGAGAAGCTTGTCGTGTGGGATTCTTTCGAGTAGCGTTTTTACCAAGATAGAATAGCTTTCAGGCATATAATACTCGGCCAAAGCAAGCTCGCCCTCCTTCGGGTAGAAGCCGCCCTTGCTCCATCCGAGAACCCAGAGGCCGCCCTTCTTGTCGAGAACGAAACTACTCGGATCTAGATTCATATTTGCGAAGACGAACTTGCTAGTACTTACGAATTTATCGTAGAATTTCTCGGTCCGGCTGGCGTTGACCTCATTAACTAGAAGGTTCATGTATTCGTCATATTTTTCTTCAGTCATACCGAGTGGAACGGGATACTTCTTGTGCACCAATGTTCGACTGCGACTGAATCCCGCTGGGCCAGGGCACCAAGCGGTGTAATGCTGCATGTATTTGACGAGACCAGCAACGCTCGCAGCAATCCTGCCTTGATGTTCCGTCGATCTGTGATGCCAGATGTCGACCAAGTTGTAGCCACCCCAGATGTAGTCCATGATAATGATGAAATATTCAGTGACTGGATCATGAATGATTCTGCGAACACGGGGAATATGGTGGTTCATTCCCATCGATTTTCCATCAGAGAGCCACATGATATCCGCTTCTGATGGGCAGACATCTGGACCCCACTTGGCCACCAAGTCAGGAGAAATGCGTGATACAACGTTCCGAGTATCGGGTCGGAAGGATATAACTGGGGTTCGGCGCCAATCCGTAATAACTTGAGCTAGTACGTCACCCGGGACGGACTCTAGCTCCCCAGAGGGATAATCTTTCAACGGAAACGAGAACTTGTCATCAAGGCTTCTGGTCTGCGGGAATCAGTTAACGGCGAAAAAATGAATATGGGGTTAGAATATTCACATCGCAGAACGTCAACTCTGTTTCCTCGTGGCCGTAACCAGGCCTCGGGAGCCAGCGCGGCGCTACCTTCACTGGTGGACAATGAAGAAAACCTCCGTTCCAATAACGGAGGCGATGCGGGAGTTTAATCTTTAAGCTCGGAAGCCAGTCTTCAATGTAACCTAGCTTTGGTATAGGCCAGCAATTTGGAGGAGGCACGGTCTTTGTCCGGAGTAGACGTGGCCTTGGACGACCGGAAGGCAAGGGTTTGGGCGCATTAGGATCCCGGAAGGATTCCAATATGGCTTTTCGATCCGGCATTATTGATTCTTGGATTGAATTGGCCGTACCCTATTACAAGAATGATGCTTCAAATCCTATTGGTAGTAAATCAAGCAGAATATGAAGAGTAAGCCGTGATTTGAATGATATGTAAGTCGCTAGAATAGAAGAAGCAGACTGGTATCAAGGAAAGGCAACATTGGTGGAAACATAACTCCCCCCTTCTCTGAACTTTGCGAAGAAGTTGAGCAAGTGCCTGCTCGCCATAGTTGACCTACACCTCCCAACTTACCTTAAAACTTAAACCTTTTGGGCCATCCATTGCTGAGCGAGGGGTCGGACCTTTCCAAGTGACATGACTTTCGGCAGCTGCAAGCCTCATGAACATTTCCTAAGTCTCAACCACAAATGCAGTGGAAACCAGTATAAGGTAGGTAAGTTCTGGTAAGAGGGACCTAGTAAAATTTTCTGTTTTCCATACCTACCTACATATGTACTTACAACCTACTTATAGATCGCCCTTACGTATCCTCGAGGACATGGAGTCCGAAAAAGGAAATCCCTATGTTAGGAATAGGGACGAGCGTAAACATTGAAGATTGTGTTGGTTTGCGGTTCTCGTTAACAGCATATATATCTACCTCCCTAACGACTGAGGAAAGGGAGCCTTCTATGTGATCGGTTCGTAACGTTTCATTTGTGACCTTACTTGGGCAAGTGATGCGAAGGCGCAGCTCAAGGTTTCATAAAGTCGAGGAAACAAAGCTCAGGCTCGGACATCGATGATAAGGTAGGTATTCGAGATTCGTATCTTGCATTATATAAGCTCGCACGTACCTACCTTAGACCATTGGAACGGATTTCGGGCTCGTAATGGCCGGTTTCAAGCTTTTCCGGCCCGATTGTTCCGTTTGAAGGGCTCATCGGGGTTAAGCTGAATTAGGTTAGGCTTCCGCTTATTTCTATTTTTTCTTTGCTCGAAACATTCCAGCATCAGCAGGGCTGTTCTCTTCAATTGACACTATGGCCTTTCTTACGAGAATCGGTAGGGCCGGGTATGAAAAAGGCTATTACCTAGCCCCGTTCCTCGTATCTTGTTACGGGTTGCCGACTTATTATTTCTTCGCTAACAAAACGCACTGATCACTTTTGGTGGGCTTGGCAAGGTCGTCGGCTAGATTTTCACGAGATGCCAATCACAGCCACTCGCTTTTTTTGCCCTATGGCTTTGTACTCGCTGCTATTGGCACATGAATGACGATTTTGTCAGCAGTCTTGACTATGACTATCTGACAGGGTTGGCCATCGCGAGCGGTAGTCATCTTGCGAGATCTCAGTCACTCTTCGTCATGGTACCCTAGTACTGAGATCACAGCCTCAAGCCCTTAGATCACCAGCTTTTCAGCCCCATCACGCCTGGTTGTGTCATTTCCAAGGTTGTAGCAATAGCCGCATTCTACTCCCTATCTGCAGGAGGTTCTCGACCATTCAGCTTACAAGGGTTGGCTCTCCTGTGGCGTGGATTGGGCAAACGAGCTGCAGCATACATGTGTATTGTACCGTACTTCCGATTTCTGACACCACTCTCGTCTTAGCGGTATCCATCCGTTGATTTATTGATTTCTTATATGATGAAAGACCGCTCCTCGTTTCCTACAACCAAGTGGTTTATTTGATCCTCCTCTCTTATAAATTATGCGGGTTGACGTCTATTCGTTACATCTCTTGTTAGAAGGTAATCGAGAAGGATTGTATTAAGTACCTACGAAAGTTACACTGATCCTTCCAACTCAATCGTAAAATAAAACCAACTCGCCATATTCCAATTTCTCTCTCATTTTCGTTTGGATATCTCTGGACACAAATCTAAAGGGACTACCGACGATGCAATTCGATCTACTATTACCGCTCGTTACGATTTTCTCATTATTGGGCGCTCTAGTTCAGGCGTCTCCCATCCGTTGTCCAGATGTATGTCTACTCGATACACTAAAACAACCAAGAGGACTACATATTTACTGATACATATCTAGTCTAAACGAGATTTGATTCTCAACGGAGCGATGCCGGCCGAAGAATGCTGCAGTTACGGAGTCTGCAAGAACACAGTCGTTATCGCTATGGCACGGGCGCTGGAGAACGAGAGCTCAGCAGTCATGTACAACACGAAGCGGTGATGATACGAGAGTGGTGCTTCTGCACTAGAGAACACTCACCACCATCATCTTGATCACAACATTCAGCATGATATCGGCGTTTTTTCTACATGCATAATGGTTCTAGCATATTACCATCGGCAACTGGCGTTCGGTCTGGGGCATCTGTGCCCGAAAACAAAAATCTGGTGAGACTTATCGGCGGCCAATCAAGACTTGCATCTGGCCGATTGGATGAGAGTAGGAATATCTGCATTGCATACGGCGGAGCTCAAGGCGTTACATCGATATGGTTTATCGACCAAGACGACGTTACATATTGTTTTTCTCTTTTTTTCCAGAAGAATACCCCCAACTGAGTTGGAAAGTTGGCACTGAGTTATGTTTTAGTAGCTCATCAATACGACTATGAGGCTGAAATCGTCCTAATTGAAATTACCTTGATCTAGAATTCTTTTGACGCTATCTAGCGATTACGAGAATCGTGAGCTTTAGTAGAACACTAGAGTGGTGAGATGTCGCCCGGGCAACTTGTGGTGGATGCCGTGCCAATTCGGCCGAGCCCAAGCGAATATAATAGCGTGGAACGTTTTTCTCGTATCTGCATTGACACATTCACATTGACAGCAGATGCGGCTGTCTGATAATGCAAGCTACACCTCATATCACGCCTTATAATCGCGACTACCTATCTTTCATCGTCGACATTTAAGTCGAGCCGTATTACGGATTGGAAGCTCCAGAGTGCCAGCCGAAGATACCTTTTTGAATAAGTGAACCTTCTGTACCACTTGTGGTTACGCCCAGATTTCCATTTGATATCCATGGATGACAATCTCACTATTGATTCATGATACATTGCCGGCGATTTTACGGGTATTGGATGGGGCCCGCCGGCTATTCCAACTAACTACAATATTATCTTAGCGAAGCGGTCTAGACTAAGATCAGACGTCAGATATTGTTCTAATAAATGCTTCTTGGTAGATTGCCAACAAGATGTCACAATTTTACCATTAGCTCGCATGGACATTCCCAGCCTCCAATTGAAAATATTTAGCAATCTTTTTTCTTATAAAAGCGGCACTGTACCTTGGCTCGTATCGTCGCTTAGACTATGTCGCCTGTTTTTAGGTCACAGACACAAGAGTCCTTTACGATATAAAATCAACCCCGCCAGCACATCGTTCGATACCTCTGGTAGAGTTAGCTCGTTCGCATAGCATCGCGAAGTTGTCGTTGGGTTGTCGCTTGTTCTCCCTTACGTTGCTGATGGATTGTGTTGGCGTCTCAGATACAGATATATGTATCTGTTGGTTAAACCTCGAGGAGGATCGAGCGAAGATCCACACCTATACATGAAACTCCCATTTAGAAGAGATCGGCAGCAACCTTCCTCTTATGCGGCTCGGGCGCCGAAGCTAATTCAGCCCTATGTAGTAGATAGATAGCCTGGCATAGCGCCATAAAAGCACGTGGCCTTCTATTTCAGGATGCCATCCAGCCGTGAGTATCCTGTTGGTTATAACTAGGTAGTATGCAGTTAATTCCGTCGTCATATACTTCTTTGATGAACAATCCTCTCAGTGCATTATGTTGGCCGACTGTGGGAGATAAATGAGCAGACTCTAATAGTTCATGACGATAAGGTCTGCATAATTTAATATGTTGAACATATTATGTTCCTCCAAGGATGCATCATGACCCCCTTGACACTACTAGGTACCTGTTTGGCTTATTGTAAACACCTTGCTTCATGAATACTATGCTAAACAATATTCTTATCTTCAGACAGCGAGATCTACCAACGCGGTATCTATAGATAGCCAAGATACGATATCTAGACCAGAACACGGATCCATCGGCGAACTCCACCAGCTAATTAGGGCTGATTCGCCTCGTCATCCCACACTAAGCATATAATCCAACAAAAAAACAGCACTTCCAACCAATCACATCGATCACGGTTCCATCCGGAATTCACCATGATTAACACGGGCTTGTGGTTTAGTGGTATAATACTCCCTTAGCATGACACGACAATGGCGACGATCCACCTCACGATGGTTGGTTGGAGTTTGTCTGTCTAACTTGGGAGTGGTCCGGGGTTCGATTCCCCGCGAGTCCAGCATTAAGAGGTTAGATTCCTCTTGTACCGCAATTTTTTATTTTGTTTTATTTTTTTTGTCTGATGTTGATTTTTGGTTGAAGCTTCAAGCATACTCTCTAGCCTCCCATGACTATAATTACCGTAAGTTTTAGTCTAGCGTTTTTTCTTTACCATAGTAAGGGTCAGGTTCAAACAACCCGAGTTCATCTTCACTCTCTTTAGGTACGGTCAAAAGACAAGCGATGTAAGACGCTGACCAAGGCGCCCGATATGTAGGTGATTCTATCACCATCAATTCTTCTATCCACGCTCTTCCAAATTTTTACACCGATTATCTACACCAGAATCTTTATATACACTGCCGCCATCTTAAAAGCAACTAAACCAAAACGACCTATGCCACTCGTCATGATATCGCACGTATGTACTTGTATCTATCACCCTCCACCTAGGTAGGCCCCCAGGTAGGTATCTCACAGCACGATCAGATTGCTTATCTTCAACCCCTGGCTCTCAACATGGTATCTCCTCCTCAAGCCCAAACTTTTCGACGTCCTCAACAACTCATACGCCTCCTTCCCTCCGCCTGTCATCAACATGGCAATAGGGCGATGCCTCAATATCCCCGCGGGCGTCCTCTGCTGCTCGTCAAGCAACGGCCTAATGAAATTAAACCCGTATACATCCTCCTCCCCCTCTCCTTCCTCATCGTCGTGATCCAGGGCGTCCTTATCGTCCGACACCACGACCACGAGCTGCAGCGCATTCCGGCCTGGCGCAAATGACGGGATATTCGCTAGTTTCTCGGAGAACGAGCACCCGCCGCGGCGCATCACGATTACCTGATGCGATCGTGGCGCCGCGTCGGGTAGCTTGCCGTCGCAGGCCTGGCCCGCGAAAAAGATGCGCTGCCAGGACAGCGAGTCGATGATGGCGTTCGTGTGCGGGTTGGGCGCTTCGCGGACGTCGGGTAAGGGGGCGGCACCCACGCCGACGGGAGTGATGGCGGGTAGTTCTACGAACCTATACTTTGGTCGAAGTACCGGCTCTGGGCCGAAAGTAGCGGCTGGTTCCCGTAGAACAGAGGTAATCTGCTGAAGGAACGAGCTGAACAAGTTTTGGGTGCCGACGGCGGACTCGACATCGAGTTCGATAGTAGAACCGCTCTCTGTGGAGGGCTCGGGATCGGATGTCGAGTTATGCTCTAATGCCTCTTGAGGAATCTCGATCTGCAGGAGTAGGTCGACGAGCACGGAGTCGCGAACACGATGGAACAATGGATCCGACATGTCCTCAAGGACATCACGAGTGATGAAAACCTTTTCGTCCCGGCCCAATGGTATGCTCCCAATGCTGTAGATTCTCCAAGCCCGCTCAGTAGTTTCGGGTGGCTCTTCCATAAGTAGAGCCAGCTTCAGGCCAGATAGACTATTAATCGCAATGCCCTCGCTTCCCATTCGAACCAAGTTATGACCGCCGAACATGAGGTTGAAAGCACTGCCCACGGACTGCTGAGTATTGGAAGGGAATTCAATCACTGAGGTCTGGGCCTGTTTGGTCACGGCACAGATTCCGTCGGCTGGGAGCATGGAACGGGGTAATGTCCAGGGAAAATAGGTATAATTCTCTCTTGGCTTCTCTGATTGCATTGTTTGCGCTTTAGATCCGCCTAGCTTCGCAACTGTATCTTCCGGACCGCTATGTATATTGGGAATCTGATGAAGCCGAATCAGAGTTGCCGCGTTGTAAAGGTCTGGTCTCGCAGCGGTGGCAGAGCCAGACAGCGGAGGTAGGTCAGGCGGACGAGGACACGTAGTAGTAAAATGGGCATCGAAGTAGGGTTGAACGGCCGTTTCTGATGTCTGCTTGCGTGCTGGACGATGGGACTTCTTTCGAGGGATAATCAATGGATGTCCTTCCGTAGTAAATACGTACGAAGCATCGAGTTTGTTTAAAGGGTGATCTGGGTCAAAGAGGAGATACAGATACTTCGCGGTCTCTCCGAGGAAGAAGCTCTCCATTCGGTCACTCTTCTCCCCTGTGCGTACATCTTGCAAGCCAGACCAACCGCACTTTGTCCAGCAACGCCTATAGATATCTTTTAGAACCATCTCGCCTGCGTAAAGATACCAAGGGTCCCGAGTAGCGCGGTACAGGTGGTAGGTAGATTCGATGAATTCAGGTCGGCCAGGCCACCATCCAAGACCACCTTCGACATTACCATCGCGGACAGACCATCGCTCTGGGAGTGCAGAGTACCGAGTCCAGAGAGCTGTGTAGACTAGATGCGTCTCAATGGCCTCATCCAGTTCCCCAGCTAGCGCCAATAGGCCGGAATAGTATGCGCCTAAACTGTCTATCCAATATGCCTGTGGTGAGCCTGTGGACATATGCGCATTCACGTAGTGCGGATGATGTAGGCCAGAGTAGAGGTGGCGTTTGATCGCTGCGTGGGCATGATGCCAGGCTTGCAGAAAAGAATCGGGAGAATTGTCCTCATCCGAAAGTGGATGGTATATCTGGTTAGGATCAAGCCAGTTCCCGTCATGATGAACTTGAGGCATCGTCCGGTTGGGTAACTCCTGACCCGACAACAGGATATGGGTCTTGAGAGCATATTCAAAGAAACTGTCAATTCCCGCGCCAATTCCAGAGAACCCACCAATCCAGTGTCCTTCTTCGGCATCCACACCAGCCCCAATAAGGCCAATGTTACTTCTTCTTGACCAGACAGCCCAGAAAGCCCTCTTGGCTGCTTGCTCAAATCTCGGGTCTCCGGTGAGACGGCTCAGCACGGTGAACTCAAGCACCAAGCTCCCTGCCCCAGCACTGCATGTTTCGGTGATCTCTGGAGAATCTTCGGCCGGTTTCGGATCCAGATTGGTGCTCCCATGAAGAGGTGAGTTCACATAAAATGGTATTCCGTGACGGAGATTGACACGTGGATAGGGCAATCCGGTCTGGGTATAGAAGGCTGGGAGCAACCGTTGAGCTAGGTCGAGCGCAAGTCGTAGCAGCTGTCCGTCATATTTGAACCCGTTCGGCCAAGGAATGGGATTTTGCTCAATATCAAGACCGCCATCGTTCGGCCTCCGAGGGTTATAACCAGATATTGGCAACTCCCCAACGGCGAATAAATGGGCACTGAGCAGTCCACCAACACCCCTTATTACGGTCTCAAAGACCTGAACCTTACTATCAACATCAAACCCACGACCACGGGCGCCTTGTCCAGATGGGCCGGGCCGTCCATCACCGTACTGTGCAACCAACGCAGCAACACCGTCTTGGAAATCGCCCAAGGCTTTGGGCCCGGTATTTTTACCATCAGGAGGTGCGGACGCAAGGATCGCGAGGGTCGAGAGGCTATCGATGAGGGTCAAGGAGTAGTTCCCGAGGACGTCATTAAGCGCAATGTTTCTTGGATTGAGGGGATCTCGAGTTAACGGAGTACAAGACACGGGCCGTAACTATAAATTATGAGCTAATGCACATTTCCACTTTGGCAAATAAGCCATTATGGGTTATATATTGTCAAACCATACCTCATCTTCAGGGAACGCAATCTTCATGTAGTTATCGAAACCGTGGTAGAACATGTCGACCGTCTCCTGCCTCAACTCGGCGATGCGACTTGGGCGCATCGCATCTCCTACACCCAGCCATGACACTAATAGCGCAAGAAGGACGATCAACCTGGTAAAAGCGCCATGATTTGTTGATTTGTGGGAGGTGGCCAACGTCCAACTGCCCATGCCTAGCAAGGGCATCACCGGCAGGGGAATGCAGAAGAATGCATGTGTATGAAGACACGAGCTGTGAAGCGGTTAACTGGCGAACTTCCCACCGTTCTCGAACCAGCAGAGAAAGACGGTAAGCAATTGAATGCAATATGTTCTACAAGTAAATGTTAGAACTACCTTTCCAAGCTTCAACCTGAAGCCAACAAATGCGAATTGAAAACTTGGAGCGTGATCATCAGATGTTAGATGCGATGCGTTGCTGATGCGTTGCTATGTTGTCATTAAAGTGTGAAATTTAGACGAACCTAAGTTACAAGTCGCACTAACAAGAAAGCTCTAGTCACATGCTGGACACACGATAAGGTTCTTTGTACTGTTCACCATTAGTGGGTTCTAGAACAGCCTGAGGACACGTGCCAGCATAGGTTTAAGCTTGCAATAAGTGTCATATACATATGACCCATATATGCATATATTAAGTAGTAGAGATCATAATGGAGATCTCTTATATATTCTCTAGCTAACTTTAAGTAACCATTCTCTTAAAATTATTTAATAATAATTATATTTATATATATAATAAATATTATATAATATTAATAGCTTTATTTATTTAAGGTTACGTATTTATTCGTTTTATTTTTTACTTTCGTTTTTAAAAAATTATATATATTTTTTAAAATTTAAACGAAAAATTATTTATATTCATTTATTTTTTCTTAAATAATTAAGAAATCATTACCACTTATTATTTATATAAATAACTAATAATTTTATTTATTTTCATTAATTTAAAGTAAAATATTATACTTTAACTTTTTAACTTTACTTAATTTTATAATTTTGTTTATATTTTATATTTAACTTTAATATTTATATTAATAATATTTATTTATAACTTATTTATTTATATATATAAGTTTACTTTATATATTCTTTATATTATGTTTATAATTAACATTAATGCTTTTTAACGTTAATTTTTAATTAATATATTTAATAATTTATAAGCTTTATTAATAATATTTTATATATATTTATATTATTAATAATAAATATTTAGTTTTTAACTTATTAATTTATTTAATTTTTAAGAATTAATTACTTAAATATTTTAAAGATTAAACTAATTAATTTTATTTTTATTAAAATAGTTTTTTTAACTTAAGGATAATTAATTATTTTAACGTTATTAATTATTCTATTAAATAAGTTAAATTAAAGATTAAGTTTAAGAAAATCTTTTTAATATATTAGCGTTTTAAATATATATAAAAATAGTTTTTAATAATTAATATTAATTTTAAAGAAAATTCTTTATCCTTTTCTTTAATAATTAACTTATTTATTTTTATTTTATTTTATTTCTAATAAATTAGTTTATTATTATTTAATTTAAAACATTTACGTTTTATATTAACGCTATTTTTTTATTAGTATAGTAATAATAATCTTAAAATATTTTAAAAAGTTATTTAAATTTTTAATCTTAAACCTTTTATTTTAAATTATTATAAATAGCTTAAAATTAATAATTCCTTATTAGTTAAACGTTATTTATTATATAAATTATTATTAAAACTTTAGTTTTTTTAATTAAATATAAGAAATATTAATTTTTTCCTTTTTTATTATTTTAATTATTAAAGTATTAATTTTATTAATATTAACTTATTTAATGGAAATTTAATTTATTTATTTATTATTAATATATTTGTTAACGTTATTATTAATATTTTATTAATAAGTATAATTTAATTTATTAACTTTATTTTTTAAAAGTTTTTAAGTTTATTATTATATATTTCCTTTAATTTATCTTTATTAATTAAGGTTAAATAAATTATTATTTATAATGTTATAACGTATTCCACAATTGACCCGCCATTCCAATTGACCCGCCACTTTTTAACTTTTTCAACACTTACTTCATTTACTTATACATTTATCCACAACCATAACATGTCTGAATTATCTAAAGATACTAGATTAAACCTTGCCATTCAAGCTTTAAAACAAGACCCATATCTTAGCGTCGCACGCGTTGCAAGAATCTACAATATCCCTCGATCTACTTTACGCGATAGAATGGACGGCGTACCATCTAAACGCGATATTATCCATCCTCGTCTAAAGCTAACTCCAGCAGAAGAGGAGGTGATTGTCAAACACATTCTCGACCTAGATGCGCGAGCATTTCCTCCCCGGGTTCGA